>JANAVB010019600.1:5321742-5674771 GCA_029216955.1 Iris pallida | reverse complement strand
ATATTTCATGCATTGGTGGAGCGTGGAGGGCACCACCATGTACTCATGTAACCATGGTCGTCCGAGTAAGATGTTGTAGTTGACCTCGGCATCCACCATATAACAAGTTACCTCAGTTTTGAGGCTGCCGATGTGACACTTCAGCCGGATCTTGCCCAGTGGCTCGCTCTTGCTGGCGTTGAAGCCGCTGATGGTCGTATTGGAGGGCGCCAGCCGGTACATTGGGATCCCCAGCTTTGATAGCAGCGCTTTGGAATGATGCTTAGGGAAGACCCCGGATCGATCTGAATCCTGCTCACCTTTACCGAACCGATGTACCCTGTGTAATACAACGGTCGGTTATGTCGGTGATGCTTGAGCAGCATGTCTTGTTGGGTGAAAGTTATGTTTGGGATAACTTCATCCGCACAATGACAGTGTGCACAAGTAGTTGGGAGGTCTTCAGGCTGCTTGACCTGACTGAGAAAGGATTCGGCATCCTTCAGAGCTTCGCAGAGAGCTTCTCGGGAGTCCTTGGAGAGACGCAGGAGCTCGAACAAAGACAGGCGTGCAGGAGTACTGGCCAGTTGTGCCAGAATGTCAAAATTGTGGGGCTTGGCTAGCCCCGAAGCATTTTCTTCCGCAGAGGTCTGTCGAAACGGGCCTCCACTTGCTTTTGTTTATTGGCTGCTGAGGGCTTGGATGGACCCTCCTCAGGGATGGTGCCAGGAGGCACCACTTCGGCGGCAGCTTCACCGGGCTGGGAGTTCTGTTGTGCACGTGTCTGCACAGGAAGCGCCTCTTCCGTTGAAGAAGAGACCGTGCGGCAAGACTTGATCTTCCTGCCTTTTGCTTTGGAGGTAGGGCGTACCTCCGGTTGAGTTACCTCGGAGACGAGGTCGGGGTGAACCCAGAGGACCTCTCCTCGAGATGTGGTGAGTGGGACAAGTCCACTCACATTGTCACGGGTGGGTGGCAAATTCACCACGTCCATTGTCGCCTTAGGGATGGGGACGACGCCATCTTGTGTGGTAGTCGGCGGCAAGGTGCCAAACTGAAGTGACACCATATTAGCTGACACCGTCTTCTCTTCGTAGTCGACGGAGATTACATCCGCATTGATCATACGCTGGATGTAATTTTTGAGGACATAGCAGTCCTTAGTCGGGTGTCCGACAAACCGATGGTAGTGACAGTACCTCGGATTGTCCACTTTCCCGACTTCATCGGGCCGCTTCGGGTCCGGAAGCTTGATCTTGTCACCCTGCTTCAGTATCTCAAAGAGTTGCAGGGTGTCGTCATCATTGAATGAATACACCTCCTTGGGTCTCGGTGCCAGTGGAGGCTTTTGAGTAGGCGCAGATGCGCCCTTCGAGGCATTAACAGTCAATGCCTGTTTCCCCTTTGTTTCTCGTCCGGAGTTGTTGGTTGCGGACTTTTTCCCCTTATCGTCAAAGGCGGGGAAGCTAACACCCAGAAGACGTGCATTGGCCGCCTTCTTCTCTGCAGCTTCAGCTTCAATGATTAGGGAGCTCCAGTCGGGAGGGGGAGTAGAGTTAAGCCAGAGCTTTACTGCAGGCAGCATGTTCATACTGCAAGCGGAGAGAAGCGCATGTTCTGGCATGCCTGGAGGTAGCCTGAAGCAGGCCTGACGAAAGCGTTCGATGAATGCCCGAACCGTTTCCTTGTCCTTCTGGCGTATCTCAATGAGAGACGCCATCGTCATATCCTTTCCACCGTCGTAGAAGCGGTCGAGGAAGAGGCGTGTCAGGTCGTCGAAGGACGATATGGAATGATCGGGGAGGCTGCAGTACCAGTCATACGCCACCCCTTTCAGGGCCCCAACAAAGATGCTGGTGAGGAGCGCGTCCTCCTTTGGAAGATGCCCTGTCTGCGACTGGAAGTACGTCAGGTACCGTCGTGGAGAGTCCTTCCCGTCATACGGCGTGAGTGTTTGTGGTTTATACTTTGGGGGATAAACCACCTTGTTCCACTCAAGGGGATAAGGCTGGGGAATGCCCATCTTCTGGCGCTCCTTCTGCCTGTTCTTGGACTCGAAGCGCTCCCGCAGATCTTTGATCATTTCGACCACGTCCTCCGTGGAGCTAGGAGTCGGGAAAGGAGGTACTACTTGGAGTGGAGCGTTTGAGGGCTCTGATGTCCGGGGTGCTTCTGTGTCTGAGGGTGTCCGCTGGAGGGGCACACTCGACTCTCCATTGGCTCCTGGGTCGGGACCATTTGAAGGTGTCCTGATCAAGGCCGACCGCATCTCAAACACTGCTTGAGTCAGTGCTTGCATTGAGGCAGAGAGGGTTTTGAGTCCTCCCTCTAGCGAGTCTATGCGCTGGACAATGTCCTGTGGCGGCGCATCAGCCTCAAGATCACCCCCGGTCATGTATACTGTCATGACACGGCCGGAAGTGGATGGATTAGTTGAGGCTTCGCTCTCAGCCTCGCTCTCATGTGGGGGAGTTACTTCTCCTAGTGTTTGGCCACCCCTAGCCACATTCTGGAGTTCGTCTTCGACAGGCGCATCTGCAAGGGCCTGACTGCCCTCAGCTCTGTCTCGAAGGGCCTTTTCGTTTTCAGCACTACCCCCGGCGGTGTCCTGGAGGACATCGTCCTTTTGAGGGGCTTCAGGGAGGCCATCTTCGCCTTGATGAAGATCCGCCGCAGCTGTGCTTTGGACATCTTCGTCTTCGGAAGGAGGCTCGACAAGGGTCTGGCTACCCCCAGCTTCCTCCAAGGACTTCTTCCTCGACCGAGTGCCTTCGAACACTCCAGAGGTCGTGACAGCTGCCTTGGTTTTCCTCGGCTGGCTTTTGGATGAAGACGAGGAATTGGCAGTCGTCTTCCGGACAGATGAGGAATTGGAGATCACGTTGCATGACGCAATCTTTAGTTCCTCTTCTGCTGACACCTTCGTCCCAAGGCGATGTCGGAGGGGTGTCGATGATTGTAGCCGTTGGAAGACCGACTGCTTTGGCGGTACTGCCGTCTTGCAACAGCAGTTGATGGTGACCACTGCACAAGTGTGCCCCGTGAGAGGCGCATCATGCTTGTTGGTCAACTCTCCTGACCGGCGCTTGTGAGTGATCACGTTGCGCAAGTCGTTGGAGGAGAGTGCTACCCTCACACCCCTCTCAGGCGCATGGCAGGGCCAAGCGCCGGGGTGGTCGGGTGAGTGTTGCGCCCCCTGATCTAATACCAACCAGGCATCACGATCAGTAGTGGGGGAACCACAGCATTTGAAGTGACTTAAACGGACCTCGAACGCACAACCAGAGGAGGCGCGGGAGTTCAAGACCACAGAGTTTGCCTCTCTTGGCTTAGTTGTGCACGCAGTGAATGCGCCCAAGCGAGATGAGGACTTTGAAGGTCGACTCGTTGTCAGTGCAGGAGCACCTGAGTCAACCTTGTACAGCTTGCCATCGGCAGCGTGCGTGATTGTAAGCGCGTGCCTCTGGCCGGCTGCTGGCATAGCACGTTTGTGGCGCATGGCCCGTGCCGCCTTGGATTTCTTCGTACCAGCCCGCTGGGACGCATAGTACTCAGCATCCAAATTCTTCTCGCCGTTACAGCGAGTGAGTCTGTCAAAGACAGAGGCTCTTTGTGGCGCATCAGAAATAATGCGCGGGGTATTGGCTGTGCCCCTGCTCCGTCGACGTATCTTCCTCGCCTGAGAGGAAGATGGCTGGGGAACGTGGTCAGCCGCACGCTTCCCCGAGAGATGCGCTGCATCAGCGGGCGCACCTTGACTGCTGAGAACGTCAGCAGGAAGGGAAGGCTGGACGGGCGCATCCCCTTCAACGGTGGTGCCCGAGGCGTCGACTTTGCGCACCCAGACTGCACGGGTCTTCTTCGGCTTCGACAGCCGCTTCGAAGGACTCGCACTTCCTTCAGAAATGAACTCCTCGTACGCCTGTTGATTGAGGCGCACTACCAGCGTCTTGTGGGAGGAGCCCACCTTCACGTCGTCGGCCTGTGACACAACCTTCTCGGTAGAGGAGAAAGAAGTCCCCAGCAGAGTCGCCAGCTTGTTTGCCATTAAAATTGTTTTGATTGAAATCTTAATACAAACAGAACAGTGATACAATATAGGACTTAGATGTAGTCCTAGGAGTACACTTTTATTTAAGCTGGGTCCTTAGTGCCAATGGAGCGAGTGGTAATGCGTTGACTCCGTTGACCGGCTGACGGCGGTTATCGGTTCTCTGAAGGTGTTGATTGCTCTGGGTGCTGGAGCTTGCTGAGAGGAGGAAGATGTTGAGTGTCTAGAACTGCCTCTCCGGTGATTCTCTGTTGTGGATTCTCTATGAGTCTTGTGTTCTGAGTCTCTGTGTGTGTGTGAAGGAGATGATCCTTCTATTTATAGTTTTGCAGACTGGCTGCTCATGCGCGCATGCAGGATGCGCCGGTGTGGGGATGCCACGTGGAGGTTGCTGATGGAGGCGCACGGATGCTGCGCCCTGATCGAGGGGGAGAACTCTTCATACTGCTGTTGTGAGCCGGCACGTAGCAGAGAGAAGATCTTTCCGTTGCTGAAATCTTGGATGAGTTGAGTCAAAAGACACGTGTCGTCGACTCATGGTTCGAAGATCTCGGATTTGGTGGAGAGAAGTGATCTGGTGGGCTGCGCCTTGGATTGGGCGCAGGAGGAGGCTGCGGCTCATAACCTTTAGGAGTTACAAACCATTTGGGGCGCATGGCTTTTGAGGCGCATGCAGGCGACTTTCCTTCTGTCTTTCGGGATCAGAGATCAGTCTGGGGCGCATGGCTTTTGAGGCGCATGCAAAACTTCAACCGGAGACTCTTCTTCTGTCTTTAGGGATCAGTGAAGGGTCTGAGGCGCATGGCTTTTGAGGCGCATGCTGGTTTGGACGCATGGCCGTAGAGGCGCATGCGGGTGTGGACGCATGGCCGTAGAGGCGCATGCGGGTGGCCACGTGGCAGTAGCCGTCGGAAGTCATGATGATGCTGACGTTACCGACGCTTCGTTTTCTGAATAAAGCTGTCAACTGTTCAGACTTCGGGAGGCGTGCTGCCAACTCTGTCAGTTCAGCATTTAATGTTGGTGATGTTCGATGGACAGCTGAGTGGGCGTGTCGGTTGGCGTTCCACTCGGTATGGAGATGTGTGGGGGCGCACCCTCTATAATGCGCCGAGTACTGTAGGGCGCGTCTGTGTGATGCGCCTGATGCCGAAGGGCGCGTCCGTGTGATGCGCTGTCTGGCTGGCGCATCGGACATGTCTTTTAATGATGCGGCTGTCTCGCTCTTCGAGTGCTATAAATAGCCGTTTGGCTGAATTCGAGGCGTCTGGTTCATCCATTTAATGTAAATTCATTGCACGGAATTCGGAGGGCCATCCACTTGGCGCGTGGGTTTGATCTGCCCGGCCTATAAATAGTGGCATGGAGAGAAGATTTGCTTCTCATTCCCTCACGTACTTCCAATATGAACTTGAACATACGGGTGCATTCTGCTGACGAAGTGCTCTCGAGGGTGAAGATGAGACGCTGTGTTATCTTTGATGCACTTGAAGGTGACTGTTACATCCAAAAGACGGAGTCGAGGGCTTCTGAGGCAGGCGGAAGGTGCCTGTTGCATCCAAAGATAGGGATGCTCGAGCCTCGTCTCCGTTATTCCGGAAGAGCCGTAGATCGGAATGGCGGTGCAAGGCTCTCTCTTCCTGCAAAGTGGGGTTTCCCCACTTTGATCGTGTCGAAAGCTGCTCCTTTAGCCGTGGTTTCGATCACGGTCTTCCTTCGGCTTTGGAGGCTCTTTCGAAGTCTCCCCTGGCCTCAGCATTTGCGGTGCTCTTCTCTTCCTTGGTTCCAGCCAGAGGGTTAAATGCTTTGTGTCGAAGCATTTATCGGGCGAGCCTGGTTGGAAGAGCGGCACATAACTGGGCTCTGCTCGGCCAGGTGAGCCTGGCTGGAAGAATTTGGCTGAAGGGATGCTGGGATGCGCCTGGATGGAGGCGCATGATATCTGCTGCGCCTCACTGGTGGCGCATAGTGATGCTGCGCCTATCTGGAGACGCATGGTGGCCGCTGCGCTTATCTGAAGGCGCATGGTGGCCGCTGGCTGTAGACTTAGGCTCTTTCCTTTGTAGAAATTCTCCTTTGTACAACCTTTTCTAGACATGTAATAGACTTTTATATATAAATAAAAAGTCCTTCTTCAAATGTCTATACTTATTGACTTTGCTGTGAAGTTCTTCGTCTGAGTTCTGGCGCATGTAGTGTCTGGCGCATGGGCTTTCTGGTTGTGAAATTCCATGCTTCTACACTAGCCTCTGGCTCATGTGCTACCTTCTTAAATCTCTTCACAATAGCTCTCTCTTCTTGCATATCTATATCTTCTCCCTCTTCTCTAACTGGGGTTCCATTTGATGCTGATATTTGCGACATGGTGTAAAGATTACGAATGGAGAGTCACTGACGAGTTTTTGAAATAGGGTTTGAAGATTTTGGAGGATGAAACCTAGAAACAAAAAGTAGCAGCGTATGGAAGAAGAGGAAGAATAGAAACTTTTTGGTTTTGAAGAGTCGGTTTTGTGAGTGTTTTAAAAAAATTAGAAGGGCAATAAGGTCATGCCGCACACTTTTATATATTTTTAGCTAATTCTGGGCATGCGATGAAATGCTATTTTGCGGTAGGTTTTTTCATAAAACTTTTGCGATTTTTGGGCATTTTATAAATATTCTTTTGTTAATAACTTGAGAATTTTTCTCGATACATAGGGTCAGAGTCATAAATCACTTTAGCACGAAGAGAGGGTAAACCCATATGGTCAGAGGCACAGGTTAGGAAATTTTAGGATTATATGGCAACAAGATTATGAAACAAATGAACATTTTGACATCATTTTTATCCCACATTTTAAGAACATTACAACTCAACAAAATAAATGAACATAATACATTAGATATAAAAGAAGAAAAATAATTATCGTCTTCCATATTCAATCACTTCAATTTGGACTCATTTCTGTTTAATTATATTATATACGCAACTTGGGTAGTACTTTATTGTGCTCTAAAGTTGCAATCCATTCAGCAGCTTTGCGTCTTTCTATTCCCGCATCAAACTGCATATATCAAACATAACATCAAAAATATTGCTCCAAAAGTGTAAGTTTTTGACGACATATTTTCAGACTTACATTGAGAGAATGGTAGTCCAGACTACATCGGTCTTTCATGAATACAATTACAAAAATCCCGCAATCAAATAAACTGCCTTGACGGGGAACATAAGGACGACGTTTTATGGCAAAAGTAGAAAAGCTGAACCTAGCATCTCTCAACTTCAAAATCTCTTCTTCGAGAAAGAGATCGAAATTTGAAAGCTACAATTACTAGAATATAATATGTATTAGTATACCGCGGATCTTGTACGCAACTCATAAAATTGATGAATATGAGCTTACTATTTCTTTTGTGACTGATTTGTTTTGAATCAGATCATTTGGAGATGCAAGTGTGTCCCAAATTTCAACAGTCCTTATTTTAACCATAACTCTTGCAAGAGTATAGTGTCCAGACAAAAGAATGGATATGTATATCTAAATAAGGATTTATTAGGTAAAACAAATTAGTAAATTTTCAGAAAATTAGGATTAATATTTAAACAGAAATACATTAATACCTCGTTACAAATGCGTAAAGATCCCATGTAATCCTGAAAATATTTGCACTTCTTCCATATTTCATGAAGCTTTTTATCAAATGGAGGTAACATTGCTTTCTACATACACATCAATTAATACATTACGAAGGACAAACAAATGAGAAAATTGTTAATGTATATGCATTGAAGAATAAAATGCTCACTCACCGTTATCCTTATTGGTAAAAACCATATATTAGCTTTATTGGAGGTTCTTTTCCGTTCCTACGGTGAGAAGAGCAGAGACAAGGGTTACAATCTGAATATCTCATTAAAAATGTCAGCGATGGAATCGAAGTAAACATAGATGACATCTAACAAGAAATATACAATCTATACATACCCCATCTTTAATTCTCGTTAAAGGAGCTAAGGACTTCCTCTCAGCCTGAGACACATAGATTTTGTTGCAAGATGATATTATTTTGCTAAGAAAAGAAACGAATAAATTAGGAGAAAAAACTGTTGGAATTAAATCAAAACTCATATTACTTACTCTTCAGGTCTATCATCCGCAAAAATATAGTCGTAATAACTTGAAGAACTGCTAGTATACTTGCTAGGCTTCGAGGTTGAAGTTTTTATTAAACTTTTCAAAGGTGTGACCGGATCTAAATTTCCATGCATTCTTTTCAAAGAACTGCTAAAGTCAGTTTCTTCTGTAGGACACAATGCGAGAATTCGGTCCATTGCTTTATCATGATTCTGTAGCAGCACGTCCTTCTCATCGGAAGATTCAACGGAAATGTCCTCCACATTATTAAATACTCCAGATGAAGATGCCTTCTTCAAAGCTGGAGATTCTTCAATCTTATTCAAACGCCGAGATATATTCATTTGTTCAATTTCGATCGAACCAAGCTTAGAATTGATCGATACAATTTGAGCTAAAATCGTCGACAGTTGTTCTTTAAGCCTGCGCAACATACGCGGAATGAAGGTTTCATTTGGAGCTGGCAACCAATCTTCTACATCTTCTACATTTCCCACCACACGAGTAGACATCTTTCCCCAGTACTACAAAATGAAATAAGAAAAATATTCTATGTATTTCAGAATAAATAATAGTTGAAACAAGAAAACTATTGTATATATAGCAAGAGAAAAGTACAAAAGGTGAGGAAGATGGAAAGACAAATAAATTTTGAGACTAGCAAAGAATTCTACTAGCCGTTTTTGAGAAGGGCTCGAGGAAATTTCTACTAGCCGTTTGAAAAGTACAAAGGTTATCATGATTAACAATTTGAGGAAATCTATAAGAGGTTTAATTCCGCTGGTACTCATCGTTGTTCGAGGAGGGCTCGACGAAGTCCGTCGTGAACCGGAACTTCTTCTTCTTTCCTTCTTCATCTCCGTTTCTCCTTCCACCACCACCACCATGGCCTGTAGCTTTATAACCAAAATATTAAATTGTTAGATGAAACAAAAAACAAATTACAGAAAAATTACTAAATCAAAATCAAACAGAACACATATTCATAGAAAACATGAGATTAAAGATAAAAATATTACAGAAGCAATACCACAATTTTACAACAACTAAGCAGACTCTGCTAAGCAATAACTAAACTTAGGGATTGTGTCCTCCTTGGATTTAATTTACACAAAGAAGAAATTTGCGAGAACGAGCTTTTATCGACTTCCTACCACTCTTCTTCCTCTGAATTCTTCCCTTACTATTATCCATATTGGCTACAGGAACTTCGTCCACGTCGTCGTCGGTATCATCATCTAGATCGCCAGCAGTAGTGGTGTCGTCGTCTACATCGCCTACAGACCTAGATACATTGTGTCCTTCCTTTTCGGCCGACACATAATTATTGTTATATATACGTAGTTGCACAAAATATTAAATTACATGGACAAAAGAGAAAGTAAATATGAGTCAATTTAGGGTGTTCATTGAAAAATTTGTATTGAAGAATGACCTGCTATAGCAAGTTAACCAAAGGTCAAAAGTCAAAAACAGCATTAAATAATGTCTCCTGCATTATTTAATCTGAACCGTTTGATGAACATCCAATGGTTCAGATTTGGGATATATCGATATATCCCAAAAGGGTAGATGTATTGTAGAATTTTCCTATATATAATATATATATACATATATATATATATATATATATATATATATATATATATATTCGTTTGGCTAGCCGCTCCTCCTTCCTAGGGAGCCCCTAGGGTCTCCTCTGCTCTTCCCCCTCCTCGCCGGCGTTCGATGGCCCTGCCCTGGCCAGCCGACTGCCTGACCTTGGTGGGCCAACCCCCCTCCTCTCCTCCCTCTCCCCCGATCCCTCCTCCTCCACCGTCTTTTCTCCCCATTTCCTTCCTTCCTCCCCACTCCGATTTTCCTGCCTCCCCGTCCACTCTTCCCGGGCACTCCGGCCATCCCCCCCTCTATCCACCATCACCCGCTTTCTCCTTTTCTTTCGAGCTATAGCTTCCCCTTGTTCCACCCCCAGCGTATCCTCCGTGCTGCTTTCGGCAGTCCCCAGGCCGCCCCCTAGGACTGAGTCCTCCCTGGGGCTCGGTCCTCAGATGCCGTACTCTCCCTTCTTTCAAAATTCAAATGGAGCAGTTGTCCCCTCTGGTTGGGAGCCCCCCTATGGTGCAGGCCTCGGGCTTTCCAACTCATGGCCTCTCGTGTATGCTGCTTGCATCTCTCCACACGAGGGGCCCCCACATCATCATCCTCACATCTCGTGTGCTGCGTATTCCCCCGCAGCTACCTTTAGCGGGTCCCACCTTCCTTCTTACGCAGAGCATTTTAGAGGAGATTTATTGGGCTTTTACACAGAGCAGCATGCGTATTACTTGCCCCCTGACCCTTCGATTTCAGGTGGTCCCCTCTCCCTTGAGCTCTACGCCGGTGTATTTCGTGCCCCATGTCCCTTCGGTTTCTGGTGGGCCCCTTCCCCCATGAGCTCTACGCCTATTATCCTTCCGCCTCTCCTCTTGAGCTCTACGCAGCTCCATCCCCCAGCTTTTCTCATTCCTCCACCCTGGCCATCACCCTCCATCCCTCCTGTCGCAACCCCCATTGGCCCCCCAGTCCCTATCCCCTCCCCCCCTTCGGCTCCCGGTACGAATCTCGTGCCTTCTATTCAGGCACCCCCGGCCTCCTTTGCATCCGAGTCCTGTCTTTCCGCTCCACCGGCAGTCCTTCTTGCCCCGAGCGTTTTCGGGTCAGGGGTATCTTCCGCGGACGGCCTGGCCGCCCCCACCCCCTCCCTCCGTTCCTCGTCCGGTTGCTATTGGATCGCAGGTGTCGTCTTCCCCTGTCAGCGGTGCGGATCCCGCCCCGTCCATCTCCGTCAGCACGGCTGTGCCATCCCTCTTTCCCCCCAGGAGATATTCCCTTGGTAGCCTCCATAGCCCTCACCCCCTGTCCCGAGCAGAACCCATCCTCGGATGCTCTACCTCCTTCTTGTGGAGCACCCCAGCTTCCTCATCGCCTGGTGCTGCTCAGCCGTCCTACGCCGCCAAGCTCCATCCAGACTTAGCATCAGCAGGATATACTTTTCCCCGACATCAATCTTCCGGACATTGAGTACTCCCAGGAATCCCCAGTGCCTTCGGTTCCTTTTTCCGACTTGGAATTATCCTCGCTATCATCCTCCTTTCCCCACACTTTTACCTTTAAATTTTCTACTGGCCGCCCCAAGCTCTCCAGGGTGCAGGAGACGATAGCTAGTTGGAGCCTCTCAGTGGTTTACCGAGTGGCTCCCCTTGATCCCAAACATATCCTTCTCCACCTATCATCAGATTTTGACCACAGGACCGTCTGGTCCAAAGGCACTTGCAGGATTGACTCCCACCAGATGAAGATCATCAAGTGGTCAACAGGTTATAGCACCAAAGAAGACTCAGCGAAGGTCGCCGCTTGGGTAACCCTGTCTAATCTACCCCTCATTTGCTTTACCCCAGCGGCTCTTAGGCGTATTGCCAATTCCTTCGGAACGTATGTGGCCTCAGTCCCTGAGACCAGCAACCTCACCAAGGCTCACTATGCCAAAATCTGTGTGGAACTCGACCTCACATCTGAACCACCCAATTTTATTACTATCGAGCTGGGCAACCAGACCCATACCCAACAAATCCTCGACGACAACCATATTATGTTCTGTAACCACTGCCATTTAAGAGGTCACCTCCTAAAGCACTGCCACTGTCTTCATCCTGAGCTAAAGAAGAACCCTCTCCCAGAACGACAACGTACCTACAGAGGAAAGGACACCCAAACCACCCCTTCTACCACGCCCGAACTCGCACACACGATTCGGCTCCAGTGACGGTAAGACAGATAAGAGCGAACCCCCCAGCAAAGCATTGATCCCCTTCAACTCCTAAGCTCTTACCCTCTCCAACCAATTTGACGCTCTTGATTCGGGGGACGCAGAATCCCCATCGGAGATAACATCCCCCCAAGCCGACCGTGCGCCTACCAAGATACACCACAACCTAGAGGATGTAGAAGCGTTCACCGACACCACCGACACCATCGATGCTGATCAACAACTCAACATCGAAGACTCTGTTGAAGAAGCACTAGCAATTCTAGGGCCAGACCAAGTTCGGAGAGGAATTCAGATCCAAGCCGCAGGTTATCCTCTCCAGCAAACCATTCTGCAGATTGGGAGCACCAGTGATTCCATTATTATCCCCCTGCGAATCCTAACCTGGACTCCGCTGGAGAATCGGTCAGTAATCCCCCAACCCACAGGAGCAATCTAGCAGCAACCATCCCACCTCAACAAAGGCAGGAGCATCAACCTCGAGAGGGGCCAACGTCAACCAAGGACCCACGGAAACCACAACCATCCAAACCAGATCCGCAGCCAAGCAGAACAAAAAACCCTCCCATATCATCCTTAATGCTTAACATCCTATCCTGGAATGTTCGCGGTCTGGCGAACAAACCTACATTAAGAAGAATAACCAGTCTTCGAAAAATCCACAAAATCGATATCCTCATTATTCTAGAACCCAAAATTCCCCCCAAAAGATTAAGATCGATCCTGCTGCAGCTGGGCCTCCCCACGGCCATAGCATGCAGACACGATATTTGGATCCTATGCACGAAGGACGTCAATATCGGAGTCATTTAGGACTCCCGGCAGGCCCTCTCATGATGGTTTTAACACTCCACTCTACCAGATCGCGCCATCCTATCTGTGGTCCACGGCAGCTGCAATATTGCAGAGCGAAAATACCTCTGGAATGACCTCCTTGACATCCACCTCCACCACACCAACTCTCCTTGGCTCTGCATTAGGGACTTTAACGCGATTACCTGCAGAGAAGAGAAAATCAGGGGCCGCCCAATAACTTTATCTTTAGTGCCCATCTAGACTCTCTCCAGTTCACCGGCAATGCCTTCACCTGGTACAACATACAGGATGGGGATCGTCGTCAATATTCCCGGCTGGATAGGGACCTCACGAACGTATTTTGGTACAAAATGGGGATCTCTACCAACCTGTCTCATCTTAACTCCTCAGAATCAGACCACGCTCCTCTGCTGGTTGAAATTAAAAACAATACTAACTCATTCAAAAAGAACATCCAATTCCTCGACTTCTGGACCGAGCACCCCCAATTTTTAGGCATCGTCGCGGAAGCGTGGAATCGAGAGGACTCTCCCAATCCCCTCCAACGGGTGAGCAACAAGCTCAAGGCTACGAGGAAAGCCCTGTCCAATTGGAGCAAACTAGCCTACGGGGACATCTTTCAAGCAGTTCGGGTAGCAGAAGACGATGTCACCCGAGCCGAAGCCGTGTTTGCCATAGATCACTCCTTAGCGACCAAGAGAGCCCTGAACCTCACCAAGGCTATGCTCAAATTCAGGCTCAATGTGGAGACAGATTTCTGGAAGCAGAAAGCAAGGTTGAAATGGGACAGCGAGGGGGATAAAAACTCTAAGTATTTTCATGCCTGCGTTAACGGCCGCAGACAGAAGCTATCGATTCACCATACAGCTGACGACAACGGAAACATCACTACCGACCAAAAAAGCATCCAAGCGGTTGCCACGGATTTCTATTCCAAATTATTCTTCAAAGAGATGGTTCACAAAGATAGATCCTTCCTTGATCAAATCCCTCTCCCCATTAATGAAACCGACAACGTCCAGTTGGAACGTCCCCCTACAGCTCAGGAAGTTAAAGATGATGTGTGGGCTCTGAACGAGCACAGTGCTCCCAGACCGGACAGCTTTTTGGGGGTATTCTTTCGCACATGCTGGGATATTATCAAGCAGGACATCACCGAAGCGGCTATTACTTTCTTCGAATGTGCTATATACCCCAAAGCCATTTCTAGTACTAAGCTGATCCTTATTCCGAAAGAAGATAACCCGGAGTCCTTTTGCGACTTTTGCCCCATCAGTCTTTGCACCTTCACCAACGAAATCATCTCCAAGATCATCGCAACCAGAATGGCAGGCATTCTCCCCAAGATCATTTCTGAGGAGCAAAGCGGGTTTGTTCGTGGGAGGAACATCTAGGATAATATTATGCTGGCCCAAGAGTTAATCACTTGCATGAAATTTTCAGTTAGAGGGGGCAATATCGCTGTCAAAATCGACATGGAGAAAGCTTATGACAGACTGGATTGGCAATTCATGATCTGGGTCTTCAGAGCATTCAGATTCTCGAAAACTTGGACCAACATCGTGTGGAGATCCATCAGCAACTCGTGGTTCTCCACGGTCATCAATGGCCAAGTTGAGGGGTTTTTCAAATCCAACCGTGGGGTTAGACAGGGCGACCCTCTATCTTCCACTGTCTTTATCATAGCAGCAGACGCCCTGAGTACGAACCTTAACAACATGGTCAACACCCCTAACTTCCAGCACTATCACACATCTAGCGGATGCCCTATCATCACCATATAGCCTTCGCCAACGATTTACTCATCTTCTCTTTCGGGGACGAAGGAGCGGTGGCGGTGGTCCACAACACCCTGCAGAGGTACTCTAGCTGCTCCCGCCAGAAGATCAATCATTCAAAGAGCGTTATCTACGTCCACCACAACACCAATAGAGAGCATGCAATCAATCTTTCCAACTTAACATCCTTTTCTGTTGCTCATCCTCCGTTCAACTATCTAGGTTGTCCTCTTGTGTACGAAAAATCCAACGTTGGTATCTTTGAGAACTTGATAGCAAGAATCATGAAGAAACTTGAAGGATGGCATAATGCCACCTTGTCCCCAGGTGGCAAGATGATCCTCATCAATCACGTGCTCACCTCCATCCCCATCCATACTCTGGCGGAGTGCTCCACGCCCAAGAAGGTTCTCTCTGCGATCGAATAGATCTTTGTAATTTCTTCTCGGGGCATTGCAACGGCCAAGACAAGCATCACTGGGCCAGCTGGGAATCCATGGCTCATCCAACTAGCGAAGGGGTTCTGGGATTTACCAAACTTACTCACATCGTTAAAGCTTTCTCGATGAAACTGTGGTGGAAACTTTGCACAAGCAACAACTTATGGAGCAGATTTTTGAAGGCCAGGTACTTCAAACACATCCACCCTTCAATGGCCATATCCAACAGCAGATCCTCAACTGCTTGGCGCCGTATCCTTATCGGACGAGACCTTGCCGAGCCTGCAATGAGACTCCATTTGGGTGCGGGCGATTCGGACCCATTCATGGAGAGATGGGTTGGGGATAGCATGATTCCGAGCCTCACGGAGACCCCGAGAGACAGTAGGATCACAGACTTGTGGAACTCCATTACTGACGACTGGAATTAGAACAATATTCGTGAATGGTCCGGTAACGAAATGGTGGATAGCATCCGCACGCGCGGATTACGCATCGGTTGCGAGGCTGATGCGCTGAGGTGTACGCTCGAGGCATCGGGGGTATTTTCGGTGAGGTCGACGAGAATCGCTGTCTAGGGAACCGGGCAACCGCACCATACCATTGTGCACTATTGGCAAACCTGCATCCCTAAGAAGTGGTCTTTCCTTATATGGAGAGTCATTAGAAAGAAATTGTCTACCGACGACATCCTCAACACCATTGGGATCAGCTTAGCATCAGCATGCACTTGCTGCTCTGAACGTCAGATGGAGACTATCGACCACATCTTCTGTCAAGAAAGCCTGCCAGGCAGTATCTGGAGAACCCTTAACCAGCAATACATATCGAGCCGGGAAGTGGACGCTTCTACGATCTTGCGGTCTCCTGGGATTCGGCCTCCCATGGACACAAGATCGTCGCAGCGGCCGCAACGTGGGCGATTTGGAAGAATCGTAACAAAACGAGATACGAAGGTTACCAATACTCAGCCGAACAGCTCATTCGGGAAGTCTTCCGCCAATACCATAAATGAAGCACCTTGTGCTCCCACAGTCCGAGAGCATTCTGGTCCGTGTCTCTCCCCTAGCTCTTGGCGATTGACTCGTCTCCCCCCTCTTCCTTCCTTTAGGTGGTATACTTGTATAGGCTTCGTCATTTTGTGCCTTGTATACGTGTTCAGGCTTCGGCATTTTGAGTCTTCATTAATATATATATATATATATATATATATATATATATATATATATATATATATATATATATATATATATATATATATGCAAACGACCTCTAGCCTAGTGGTTAAGAGAGATGCACGCGGCCCAAGTGGTCAGGAGTTCTAGCCCAAGTGGAGGCGAGTTTGCCACAATTACTTATTGCTTCAATATATATATATATATATATATATATATATATATATATATATATATATATATATATATATATATATATATATATATATGAGTAAGGGAGTAATCTAGCACCATAGGTAAGTGTAGACAAACATGTGTGAGGGTATAGTAATGGGTAAATGGTTAGGGATATGGGTCTATAGTAGGATATATGGATATATGTATATTGTATAGGTAAAGGGTGAATGTTTAGATAAGGGTAAAGGGCATATTGGTGTATGTTATGGATAGGTAAAGATAATGGTATATGTAATAGATATTGGGTACATACATGGATATAGAAAGGGTAAAATGGCTAAGGTAACCCTAGATAGTAGGTAATTAGTAGAGATGTAAGATATACGTATTGATACTTGATAATATTAGCTAGTATGGCTAATACCTTCAAGATATGGACTTAGAAACAAGGTATTGAGTAGTATGACTAAAAAATCTAGTTTACCCAAGGTATTTACCCTAGAACTAAGGTATTGACTAATAATTAAGGTGTTTGAGATACAAACTAAGATATTAGGTAAATGTGTGATACAGATTAAGATACAGTGATATAGGGTAAGGTAAATATCTACAGGCCAAGGTATTGCTATAAATTATAGGTAGAAGTATATATTAGGATAATATATGCTAGAAACTTATTAGTATAGCCTAAAAACCTAGTATTGGCCTAGTATTAAGTATTGACTAGTTTGTCCTAGTTAGCACCTAAAAATTAAATAGTGACTTGTTAAGACCTAGTATAACTTTATAAACCTTGTAAATAGGTAAAATCAACATAAAAACTCAAAAATGACCAAGTTTGAGAATGTTAACCTAGATTTGACCTAGTTAGATCATATAAGCAAGGTATTGACCTAGTTTGACCATAGAAGCAATGTATTGACCTATTTTAACTTCCATGAACTAGAATTAACCTAGAAATCATATTTCAATTTAGATATCAATGATTATCACTCTAAAACACCATTTGACATTGATATTCCATATTTAGGTCTTCGAGGTACTGTTACGGATATAGTTTGATACTTTATCTTGGATTTCAGGTGAGTATATTCTCAGATAAATTTCTGTTTATGGTATCTTCTATATTTCCTGTATCTATTGTAGGTATGCTTAATTTTTTGACACATGGTTAAATAGTTAGTATTTTTGGATTCTGTCATGAGATGTTATTCCTTGCATATCTTGGTGTATCTTGTACAAGTCTTATTATTATTCTTGTACTTGTATGGACACTGATTCTCAAGAAGATTTGCTACCTTCTTCTAGAATCACGTGTCATAGTACCATAGTTGGATCCACTATACGAGTCGGAGGCGAAGAGTAGTAGTGTAGCTATGTGATCATACCCTCCATATACAAGTCATTGTTCCCTGTGAGTGTTAATCATACACCGCACGTATGATTAACCAGGCCATAAATTCCTGTACAAGTTTCTAAGCCGATCACATATTGAAACTAGTGCTCACTCACTAGATGGTTTATTTCTGATTATTGTACATGATATTTTCTGATCTTATATTTATTTACAGTTTTTCATACTTGCTACATTCATGTACATGTTACATTATCTTGTATATTTTCTCTACTTACTATTACATAGTCTTTATCATTTACTGGACTATTATTAGAGATGTACTTTGCTCAATCCTGACTGGATATATTTTTAGGATAAAGTAGGAGTATACCAGAAGATAATAATTCTGGAGGGCTTAGCTCCAGCTGATGAGGCTCTAGTAGCGACTTAGTTAGACTAGTTTTAGTACTGGATTTTTCTTCCTCTAACTCTTGGCATATTATTTTTGAGACTTATGTATTTGAGATAGTTGACTCTTAGACTCTGGCTATGGACTTGTGTTATATTTATGTTCTAGACTTCTCTTGGATTATCATTTCATATCCTTTATGACATTATCATGTCATTCATCTTTCTTATAGTTTATTGTGACTGAGTTTGAGTATTATTATTATTTTGTTCTCCATATGGAGTTAAGATATTATTAACAAATTTTATATACTATAGTGTGAGATGGTTAGATAGTATTATTGACCTAGACAGCGTTCTATCGTCGATGCTGCGACATAGGCTGGATGTAACCACGTTCTCGTGCCATTACATCGGGTGCGGATCGTGACACATTTTGTCATAGCCCATGCAGGTCAGACTTCACAATTAGAGCGATGTCGTGGTAGTACGACGACTTAGTTGTACTACTGCGAGCTTGCAATAGGATATAGGAAATAAGATATTAGGTTGAGAGAATACTCAATCACAAATTATGACTTCTTAAGAGATTCTTGGGACGACCCCTGAGAATCTCACTATAAACCCTATCTCAAAATTTGTTTCCACTTATTTCCGTCTACTCTTCCTTATTCGTTATTAAAATTGATTCTTGGTGTTCGTTGTTGACTTTGATTTCGTATCGAGATAAATTTTATGGACTAAATTAAGGTATATTCTGATGACATATTTGATGAGGATAGTATGAAAGGTAAATGTCTTCTTTAGTTATGGAGTCTAGATTTTATTGCAGCTATACTAGCTGGTGTAACAAAGATATAGAGCATGATTTGGGGTACACTTATCTTAGTTATGGAATTTAGAGTTTCTTGCAGCCATATCGGTTGGCGTGGTGAGAATTCTAAATAACATGATTATAGACCTATATACCTTAGTTATGGACTATCGTTTATCGCAGCTATGCTTACTTGTGTGGCGAGGATTCTGGATAACATAATTACGGTTAGACGTATATGATTATCAGATTGTATTTTTAAATTGGTTCTTAATATATCGTCTCTATCATTCAACCATATTATCACTGACTTCTGTTCCATCACCTTATTAGCTCAAGATAATATTTTTAGTTCCTCTAGTTCAGTTCTTATAGAGCTCACCGTCCCTAGTTCTGTGGTTTTTTGGATAATACAGTAGTTAGTGACTTGCAGATAGGTTTGTCAAGTTAAGTATTAGTGTTGATTATGGGAAGTATGGCTTGTAGGTTGGTGAGTGGTTCCATTGGGTAGGTGAACATTAATTATCAGTGTATAAGCCTAGAAGTAACTCATAGTGTAGTACCATTTGGAGCAATACTTCTAAGGCAAGTGTCAGAGTATAGTTAACAATTGGCATCCTAGAGTATCAAGCATGCGTCCAGTATAGTTATGGGGTTAGTAACTGTGTACCAAGGATGCCTAGAGGATGCAAGTGTCCAGGATGTATCAGGATTGGTGAATTATAAGTGATAGGTGTAGCATATCAGTTTAGTATTAGTGAGTGTTAATGAAGGTGATAATATTAGCTAGGTGTATCAGTGTGATATTAAATATAGGATATTGTAAGGGAGTATCATGAGAGTGGGAGTGCAGGCATCTAAGGTAGTAGAGGAAGACACCCCAACAAGGCATGGCTTTTGTGATGACAGTCAAGGGGACCAATGTTAGGTGATGAGTTAGCATGTTCTGTTCTGATCTTCTCCTTTTCTTTCTATATATTGATTTATGTGATTTATAGTATCTTATAGTTTGCATTAGTAATATTGTGCTATAGTATAGTTAGTAGTAACCCTGGATAGAGACTGTAATACCGTGATAGGTGGAAACCATAACCATGGATGTTTGGTAATCTTGGATGTTCTTTTTAATAGAATTGTACGTTGCATGATTTTAGTTAGGATTTTTTAAGACCATGGCTAGATGGGGGTGGCTTGACCATAGTGAGAATTATGAGAATGGGAGGAGACGTGATGTATGAGTGATACCTATCTTTTGGAACATGAGATATTCTTCATTTCGTGCCCTGCTTTCATCTTAAATCTTGAGAAAAAAAATTTCTAAGGGGGATAGGATTGTAACTACCACTTTCCAACATAAGGGTATTTTGGTAATTTTGTATGTTAATTATTTTTTATATATATTATTTTATATTAGTGGTTGTCTAGAATTATATTAGTGTCTGTTAGTGGCTAGCCAAATAGATTTTTGGTAATGTTAGTGTTAGTTATTGTTAGTCATGACTTTAGCAATTAGAATTAGTTAAGTTTAGTTGTCATCACTACAAGAAAAAAAATCTCTTTTACAATATTCCATCTACAACACTTCCTGAAAATATTGTAAATATGGGGGGTCTTTTATAACCTTTATTGTAAAAATGTTGTGAAATACATGTGCAAACAAAGTTTTATATTCAAACGTTACGACTTCTACAATGGTCATTCTCAAAAGTTGTATATTACTGTCTTGAACAACGTTTTGTAAACATTATAGCATTTATTAATTTTGACAACATTTATTTAATTTGTCCAAGTTTTTAATTTAGATAATATTTTTAAAACATCGTAAAAATGTCATGTTCAACAACGTTTATCAATTGTTGCTCATTTTTTATGTTTCACAATGTTTGTTCGATGTTGTAAAATTAATTTTGTTTTACCACTTTATATCAACGCTGTGTATATAATGTCGTTTTACAATGTTTAAGAATCATTGTAAAAGGGTTATATTCAACAACATCTATAAAATGTTGTCAAAGATGTGTATTTCACAATGTTGCAAATTTATCTTCAAAATGTTGCTAGGATGATATTATTTGAAATATTGGTCTTATTAGGTCGACACCTCACTTGGTTGCTCATGATTAAATGGATTTGTCACATGCTAAACCCATCTTCCATGATTTTGAAAGAAAAGCATAATATATCACTATATCCGCTTCTTGCACCAATCTCTCCATGAATTTTTGCCCATCCTAATCTTCATTCTTGTAAAAATCATGATTCATCTATCTCTATTTTACTTTTTAAAATGTTGCTTTAGTTTAGGTTATGTCACACACACACACACACACACACACACACACACACATATATATATATATAAATATATATATATATATATATATATATATATATATATATATATATATATATATATATATATATATATATATTGAGGTGTCCTTTTTCCAAGTCGGTCCGTGGCTATATGACACCCAGCCTCCCAAGGGGGATTCGAACCCAAGTATATATATATATATATATATATATATATATATATATATATATATATATATATATATATATATATATATATATATATATATATATATATATATATATATATGTAATAATGATAAAATAATAATAATAATATTATTATATATATATATAATAATAATAATAATAATAATAATATATTATATTATTATTATTATTATTTTATATATATATATATATATATATATATATATATATATATATAATAATAAAAATAAAAATAAAATAATAATAATAATAATAAAATATATATATATATATATATATATATATATATATATATATATATATATATATATATATATATATATATATATATATATATATTAATAATAATAATAATAATAATAATAATAATAATAATAATATATTATTATTATTATTATTATTATTATTATTATTATTATTATTATTATTATTATTTTGTGATCCCGATGTAACACACGGGACTTTGTGGGGCCTATTGCCCCCAATTTTTATACACACGCCCACATACCTCCCCCGCAATTCGATCCTGAGACCGTCCACCTAGCCAAGGAAGTTATACCTCTCATCATTGAACACAAGAGACAGATGAATTCGATTCATATATTTAATTGATGAATCCTTAAAAATATCTAACAACTACCTAAATTTTAAAACCTAATAATTGGGATAGATAAGTTTTGTTCATTTACATGCTTTTACAACTTATTTGCTTTTACACTCTTGATGATTGGACTTTTTGTTCAACTCTTTGTTTAATTAACTGGAAAGAGATCCCCAACATCGGCAGGTTGCTATCGGTAGCGACAGTACCATATTAGGATTAGCCAAACCATTTCGGTATCGGTCATATCATATCGATATCGGCCGACACTGCAAACTATAGGTGTAAAAGATTTCAAGTCTAATATGGAGGGATGATCCCTCTTGACCAGCCTAACCGTTGTTCGATCTTTGGCAAACACCGATGTCCTTGATTGATATTCTCAACTTTCTTCTTAGAATACTAAGTTTTTAGGTAGCTGATTGCTCTCCTGAAAGCATGGGGACCAACCAATTTTCAAGGAATTATATAGCGGAAGCAGTGTTGAGGCCCCTAAAACTTGAACTAGATTGGTGGAATATTTCCAAATTAATCCATGTAAATATTTTTTTTTATCTTCTTTTATGATATTTTGTTAAAGAACATTCGCTACAAGAAATTTTGGATATAGTGATGCATTACAAAAAAAACCTTATTTGCGACAAACATTTACGAGGGTTATTGGAAAAACTAGTAGTTACGATAAAATAAATTGTTCCATCGGAAGTATCACATAAAAGTTCATACTAATTCTGACACATAACGCACTCTCGAAAAAGATCTATATTTTGGTCGAAATTGCTCAATTATTGGTGGAAGTTGTTGGCACCAATACTATTTTCGAACGAAATGATTCATTTTTGAAAAATGGTATTATTATTTCTGAGGGCATATTGGACCCGTCGAAAGTAGTAGATAATTGCGAGGACAATCATAGTTGATCGTAAATAGTGTTTATTTGTGAGAAAAATTAGATATTATAGAAAATAAATTTCTATTTAGGAGGGAATGTACATATTGCCGGTAAAAATATAGGTTTATTTGAGGGATATAAGTCGTCAGAAGTTGACTATTTTCCATGCCAATTAGACATTGTCCAAAGTAATGTTTGTATTTGTGAGGGGAAGTAGTTATTGTTGGAAATAAATTTTTACATCAAGAAACTATATCAATTATTGTAAAAAATATATATTACTAAGAAAATGTACATATTCATCGTAACTATACCACGCTCTTAATTTAAAGGCTTATTATGAATTTAATTTTAATTTGGAGAGCTTATTTTACACTATTTGTAGTTTTATTCTTTATATTAAAGTTCAATTAACTTCATGTTTCTTTATATGTTATTTCCCTTTTGTTTAAGCACCATATAATTTTTTAATCATGAGTGCTTTGGAAAATGGATTAGACAAGCTTATGTTGGATTCTATGTGTATTGTTGAGTGTACAATTTTGGTTAAAAAAATATATCAGTCTCTAGCTACAAAAAAAAAGATCACTTTTTAGACAATACTATTTTTTTTTGAAATGTCCGACGTAACGCAAGAGACTAAATTTGAAAAGACTAGTAAATAGACTATAATAATATATTGGTTTCGTTCCAATAAAATATTGGCACAAGGGTGTTACCAAATATTATTTTCCCTCCTCTAATAATATATTTGATTCTGTCCCAATAAAATTTTGGCAAAAAGGTATTAGCAAAATTTTTACTTTCCCTCCTTTCATAATATATTTGATTCCGTCCCAGTAAAATTTTGAAACAAAGGTGTTACCAAAATTTTACTTTCCCTCCAACTATTTCACCGTTACCTTAAAAAATGTACAGTGGTTGAATACCTATAAAAAAGGATTGAATACCTATCAAAAGGATTGAAGTCAGGCTTCTGTGTCTGACGTGTTCTTGATATCGGGAGCAACCCAAGTGCTCTAAATTTTTGGTAATTCTAAGAGCATCCTTTTTTTTTTGCTTTGAAAATTCAGGTCTTGTTCTTGAACTTGTACCTGTTGATCTTCAATTTTTCATAAGTTTTAGCAGCACTAGTTTGAAAAATAGGAACTTGGAGTTCATTTCAATTAGAATTAATCTCCAAATCCATAAGGCCTCGTTTGGTTTGTGGAATCTCCGAATTGGGAAAGGAAAGTGATTACTTTTTGGGTGTCAAAGGAATTGAGGAGGAAAGGAAAGTGATTCCCAATAGAAGGAAAATTAGGGGGAAAAGTGATTCCATCTATCCAAGCAAGGAATCACTTTCTCACATTGATTCCTTTCCAAATTTTTTGGCATTTCCAAATATCAGAAAAGAAAATCAATGGAAAATAAAATTTTTCAAAGGAAAAAAAATGACAAGGAATTGATTTCCTTTCCATTCCATTCTGAGAACCAAACGAGGCCTAAGAGTAGATATGTATTCAAACAACTTGACGCATAATTCACAGAGAGTGCTTGATCAATTAAGTGTTGTAGCGTCAAATGAGTTTTGACATATTTCATTCAATTAAACCTCAGTAAATAACTGAAAAAGCTTCTGTATAATTGTATTTGATTCGTGTTCTATAATCTTTGGAATATTTGGTTTTGTGAATCTACCATACAAAGGTTGGATTCCAGTTTATCAGAAATTTACAAATACACTAGGACTAAACAAAATATGTGTCGTGTCTGTGGCTCTATATCCTTACTATGTCATGTATGTGTGCATGTAAGATAAATTTAGGTAACATCAAGCAAGGAAGGCCAAAACAATTAATATGAGAGAAACTAAATAAAAGAAAAAAAATCTCATGCTGCTCGTAAACTCTTCAAATACATAAAAGTGTCATGAATATAATTAACAAGATATTTAATTGAAGCTAGATATACAACATATTAAAAGGAATTAGTAACTAAAGCAATTAATTTGCTCCCCCTTAAAATATGTGTATCTAATCAAATTTATTTATATGCATAAAAAGATAACTACATAATCTAGAGGATATCGAAGATATAGATCTTTCTACCCTTGCTCAATACATAAAAAGCTCTAAAGTCATCACAAATACAGAGTATCATCTTTAGGCAGAATAAGGAATATCTAATTAATAAGCACTTAAAGATGAACCAAAAAGAATCTCTAATTAAGCATATACAAACCAAAAGATGACACATATTGACCTATATAGAAGTATTTAATAGACAAGATAGATCAATGTATATTACCTTTTGTGAAAAGGTCATCATAAAATTTAAGAATAATTTCAAATAAAATAAACATGATAAAATAACAATATAGCATAAAGATATAAAATACAAACAAAATATCATGTCCATGATCATCTAATTAAACGAAAATCAACCAATTGATTACTTTACATGCATCAAATGGGCTTTACCACATATAAATCCATCATGAGGTAGAACGTTGGTATAGGGGCACGAGTGCGTGATAACGTCCAGCCTACGCCGCAGCATCGATAGTAGAACGTTGTCTAGATCACTAACTAACAATCTCACATAATGATATAATGTACCTATCATAGATCTCAACTCCAAAAAGGAGGACAAGTACAGTGATAATGGTAAATACTCAATCACAATCTAAATCACGATAATATATCAAGAAGTCTGATAAACTACAAAGTCTAAAACATCAATAACATCCAAATACAATATCAAAATCTAAGTCTCAAATACAATAACAAGATCTCCATTATATTTACATGCCAAGAGTTCTAACAGTGAGTCTAACACAGGCCAAAACTATAAACTAACTCTCTCGGTAATCACTCCTAAGAATCAGGACCCATGGTCGCTATCCCTTCCTTGGATCCGTAGAATGTGGGACACAAATCCTATGAGCAGTCATCTGAAAAATATATCCAATCAGGATGGAACGAGCACACCTCCTATAGAAATTCCAATTAAATGACAAAAATTATAAAACAGTTATAGTAAGCAAAATTTGATGAACATGGAAAGAATGAGTCAGGAAATGAATAGGATAACAGTTAGGTAAAGTACAAGGAAGGTAAATATGGTGAATCAGAATAACATGGTAATGAAGACTGTAATCAAGATAACTAAACTAAAACAGGTGAGATGTGAGTCCGAACAGTATAATGTGAGACCAGTAAACATTATATGAGTCCAGTAGAAAGCACTAATCCAGTGTTTTTGAAATACCGCTTTTGACATGTAAATGGCTAGGAGGTAAATACGGCATATCCCACGCTTGGCAAGCATGTGATGGCTATCTTTCCAGATTAGACCAGTAGGGGTGGTTCCAACATGATTGGGAATGTTTACATGTTTACTCGAGTATTTTCCTGCCCTGATCCCGACACGTAAATCGAGTACAAGTCCAGCCAGAATAATGTGATACCAGTCGGTGGTTTCAGTGGATGATTCCAGAAATAGAGGTCAGACGAGTATAATACGTGTGTCGCATGTAATAAATCCAGAAATATCAATCAGTGTCTTGTTAGAGAATCAGGTAATACTATACTAGAACTCGAATCATAATAATCATCAGATAAATAAAAACTATCAGAGAATATACTCACCTGCTGTCCTCAACAAATAAATGTGGATCGATGCTCAAAGTGGTGTCACACAAACCTATATATGAGATATACAGAGTTATTTGGTGTTCTAGAGTAAACAATAAATTTAAATGCATTAATTATATGCTTCTAAGCCATTTCTAGGTCAACTAAGCTTCCGGGGTCAACTAGGTCAATCCAAGTCAAATCTAGGTTAAGCTAACCTATTTAAGTTATTACCTACCTAGATACAGTATCTATATACATATCTACTACCTATATTTGGTATTATCCTATTTCTAACATATAGGTTTTTGCTCTCTTACTTATACATGTGATATATAGATATTACCTACTCTAAGTTTATGCCAAATGCCTATATTTGGGCTAAGCCCCTATACATATACCCCTCATTGCTAACCAATTCAATAATCCATATAACTTTCCTATATACTCATTTACCTGTCCTATGTCACCTAGACATCACCCACTTATCAATATCCTTAATTCATTACCCATACCTTGGTACCACATGTGGTTATCTCATGATACCACACCTACCTATTCTATACTCTTCGAAGTTAGTGTCTTGATACTAACCCATACAAGATAGCTAGTATCCTGACTACACATAAACCCCAAAGACTTCCTATATTCACTCTCACAAGCATATACTCAGTAACTCCATTTCCTTTACTTATGCTAAAACCTGTAGGAAAAGCCCTATCCCCTACATTACCTATCCATGGGTAATGCCCCATTTACCTACTCCTTATCTAGGCTATGCATGTAACTTCCACCCTTAATATATCTATAGTCCTCACTATATATATACATATATACTAATACATGCATTATCCATATCCATTTGTTAACTATATAATATGAGTACCCATGTATCCTATATGCTAAATACCCTTACCCATTCACATACTCTAATGTATGTCACAATGTTAAAGGACACTCACACACAAACACAACTTCACTCAAGACGCCCACACACTCTTCCCTACCTAGGCATATTCACATATAGTTGCCGTCCAATATACCTATCACTGATACCTCTTACTGTCAATTTCCACAGGCTCTGTATAACTCACAGTGCAGGCACTATTGATCCTGGGTTGCCACCCCCAACACAGGGTTTATAGACATAGCTCTCCCTTACTTCTCACACTCTCACTCTATTCTCACCGATTTTCTAACTGATAATAGGCCCAACTCTCATAGGGAACCCCCCTATACTATGCCTAACATGAAAACACCTCTTCTCCCTACATAAGCCAAGTGGCCCTTGCTCTACCTGCTGCTAAGGCAATGGCCACCTGGACAGTCCACCCCTGCACCCAGCAACCCCCTGTACCCACTCCTTGACAACTGCCACTCTCCTCCTCTATACACATTCCTTTATCTTTGACTGATACAGTAGCCCCCCTTCATTTCTTTCCTTCCCTCTAAACGACCGCTATAGCCTAAGCCTAGCTTGAGCCTATCCTTCAATACAGACATCACTCCTCATGACACCCCCTTCTAACACATATATGACTGATACCAAACATAAATAACTGATACCAATGTGGAATGGTCAAAAGAGTATGAGACTAAACAGTAAAAAAGAAAAGGACTAAATTTAACGATTGAACTTATATGTATCTGTCATTGGACTGATACTAAATGCAGTACTGATACCAAACAACTAAAGAATTGGATATCCTAAATATGGTCTGCACAACTACGACTGGAACAAATGAGGCCAAGCAAATGACATAAGGGGACTTTAACATTATAGCAATCAATAGGTCTCCATGCAAACAGGGGCTGAAACTTAGGATACAAATGGCTGGACCAAATGATGAAGTATCTGGACAAATAAGGGAATGAAATGGACTGAAGATAAGCATCCTCCTCCTTGATACATAACCCAAAGGTACTGATACATTATATAGAGGTTGATACCTGAAATGAACTTTAACTGATGCAAAGTGAGACTGATGTAATGGTTAGAAAACTAAACACAAATGGAATACTGGACTGAACATAGGATTAACAAGAAGGAACAAAACCTCCATCTTACTGATACATAGAGGGCTGCAACATATTAATGTGGACTGAACAAATAGGAAATGGAATGACACTTGAAAGGTAATGACCGATACCAAATAGTAGGAGACTGCACTTGTAGTACAGGTAAAGGGGACTGAACCAAAATCTATTGATACATGGATAAAATAGGACTGAACATTAATGAACCCTCTGCCTACTGCCCTGCCTAATCGAGCCTTCATATCTCATGATGGATACTATATAGTAGCTGAGGCTAAAACTAATGATACTGAACAAATAGATTGGGCTTATATAATCAATACTTAAACTGATGTAAATAGAACTGCACATTCGACTGTGGGTATGTGTGAATGCCAGGATGGCTAAACATGGATAAAAGGGGACTGAATCATTAGGAAATAAGGACTAAACAAGGTATGAGGACTGATACACTATGCAATGGACTGAACAAGGGTCCACTGACTGATAATAAACAAACTACAACTGGTATTTATGAATTGGATGCATCATAGGACGGATATTCCAAACAGGGACTGGGTTATATAAGAGATACGGGTTGAAGAAAAGAGTAGGGACTGGACAATTTAGTACTATTATAGTCCCATACTCGAGCTCTCCTCTAACTGATACTTGGATAGTTGACTGAACACTAAGAATGAAACATTGAACATTCAACAGTTCAACAAATACAATAGTCCACTCAACACACATTACAGTATTACACAGTCCACCTATGTCACAAACCTCCAAATCAATGTACAACCCATCAAACCCTCTCCTAAACACTAGATAAACTTACCAATGCTTACCCTATAGCAATGCACTCCCAATACAAAAGTTAAAACTGAAATTAGAATACTTGGTGCTCTTTTGGTCATTTTGTCAAATAATTGGCGTGCGGATCAGATATGTCCATGTTACGCAGTCCAAATGGATCCAAACTTGACCCAAAGCTCACCTAGATGTTCTAAACCACAATTAGACCTAACAAACCTATTCACAAGCCCTAGAAATATCATTCTCAGATTTCCTCCAAAATGGGTCAAAATACAAAGGAGAAAGTCCTCAAATGCAAGGAGGGGAGTCAAAACTCCTCACCATGGGCATCTCTAATGCATGGGGGTCCCTAATTAATGCCTTTACACTATTTAATACAAATTATAAGGTTTAAAATGCATATACCTATTTGTGAGGACCCTGATTTTGGGGAATTATTTTTTTAGTATTTCTAATTATTAGGTTATATTGTATATTTAATTATGATTATATATGTACTCTTCCGTGTCTTTGATTTTTGGAGCACAAGACATGCATGCCCATCTCTTGAAATGTTCTTCATGAGTTTTGTAGTAGACAGGATGACCTTCAACTTGATATATTATGTCCCATCCAAACTTGTTCCCTAGCATTCTTTTGACTTTACGCAACTTCGGGTCAAATTTAGGCAATTAGATTATTTATCATAATTCTAGACCTAACTTCCCACGTGAGTTCGGGACTCGACATAAATCAAAACTATTCGACCCAATTATGGTTTTGACTCATTTTGAGCCTACGACGCACATGCTAAGAGTGTGCCACTCAATCGAGCCTCCATGTGCTATTTAATTGTGAATGGCACAAGAGACTTATTGGTTGACTCTTAGAGTTCGATTGGATTAGAAAATATACTTGGACCCTAACCTAGCCAACCCCACCTGGTAGGAAGCCGTGTTAGGTTGCCATGATAGTATAATTATTATGGATTTATTTTGGGATGTTATACAGTCAATTAGATTTAAATACAATTTTGTGTATATGATTATATTTATAATAGTCTACTATTATATATATATGGCCTTAGTTATGGTTAAGTTTGAGATAAATATTGACTAGGAATTTTAGCACGGATAGTGTAGTCGTGTACTTTGACTGGTCTATTACCCATGGTAGGAAAAGCCGAGCCATAGGTGTGTTCTAAATAAAAAAATAGGCCAAGTTGCGACTTAACCTCCACCGATGATTTATTTATTTAATTATTAGATTATTGACTTTCTAGGAGACCCGGTTGTACCAATTTAGCCCCGACTTGACATGAACCAAATCTCAATCTAAATAGACAAGTAGTACTCTCAAATACCTTCATGATTGATATATATTTTATATATATATTTTATTAATATTAATAGGTTTTCAATTTTGGAAAGTTTATATTTATAGAAAGAGTCTACGTGTAATCCTAGTGTAATCCTAGTTGGCATTAATTTATATTTGACCCAAGGTCCAACCCAAACCTGTGTAGGCATATTGGGCATTAATATATATATATATATATATATATATATATATATATATATATATATATATATATATATTATATTTAAATTCTAATTTAGATTGCATTTATATTTAGAAATCTAAGTAGTTCCATATTAGGAAACCTTTTATTTAAATCCTCAATCAATCAATTAGCCAACTCATCAAATAACAAAACCAATCCATGTGGACCCCACATATGACCAACCAAAGATTATTTTCATGTAATTTTTGTCCAAAAATAAACCCCTACATTGGCGGGCCATGCCATGCATGGAAATACCCTCCTACATATATAAACTCAACCCATAGGCCCATATATATATCAACCCTTATCAAAACCCTAACCCTAACACCAAAACTCTTATTTATCACCAAGAGCAGCTCCTTTACATTAATTTCGAAAATAGCATCTCCTTCCCTCTACTACATCATCTCCTCCATCACATAACTCATCCTCCTCCATAAAGGCTCCTTCTTTCATCCTTCTTCCATCCAAACTCCACCAAACCAACCCTAAAAACTCTATCTTCTCCATTCAACCATCTAAAACCATTGCCAACTCCTCTAAACTCATCAAGAGAGGATTATCAAGCAAGGATAGTAATAAAGGTGGGAGCTTTAGCAAGGAGAAGCCTCCACAACCCAACTAGCAAGGACTTTTGGTAAGAAATTCTAATTTTTTCATCTCAAACCTATGCTATAAATCTGTAGAAATTATGGTATTAATTCTGTAAAAATAGTATTTTGATGTCTCTTGGGTAGTATTTTCACCCATAAAAGTTTTATTAATTATGATAGCTATTTTCATGTTTCGGTAGAGCCAAAACTTACCACGTTGTGAAGGAACTATACGTTTCTGTAGGAATTTTTCAAAACTAAATTTTATATAGATTAATATATTTAAATTAGGATTTTTAAGCATTTTTTCACGAATTTATCAATTCAATTCTGGTCGAGAAAATTATAGGTCAAAATTAGTCATTTTCGGGTGACTTTTTGACCTAGAAGATTCCAAATCATTAGTACCATGAAACCCTTGCATCAAATTTTCATATTCTAATATTTAGGGCATTTTAATTCTATTTAAATTATATTTTTGAGGATTTTCATAATTTTAGATAATTAAGGAAGTTTTAGACAAATTTTGGGTAGACTAGTCGACCCGATATACAACTAGTCGTATAATTCTTTAGCAATATAAATTCTGAAAATTCTGAGATAAATTAATAGAAAATTAGTTTAAATAATATTCTTATGATTTTTAAGTATATGATTAAGTTAGCAACATAACTGACTAATTGGGAGTTGGAAACCCAAAAAAACTGTGTTCGGTGTCTCGTAAAACCTGTGTGTGATTGTATGGATCTAAAGGGTTCCACTAGAAATTGAATATAATCTTAAAAAATTATCTTGACTAATTAAGTCATATTGTAAGTTCATGAGTAGTGGGTTAATTTAGTTCATTAATTATCTAGGAGCGTCGGGTTCCGGCGGCGTTGACGCGGGAGCGACATTTCAGATTCACAGTGCGACACCAGGCAAGTACACCTTGCCAAACTTTACAGTATTTACATGTATATTCTATATTGATATCTCTTTCCAGTTCTACTTCATATCTTTCATTCATGTTTATGTTACTTCTACTTTCTTATTTTACGTGTACGTTCCTTATTGAGTCATCTTATGCCGTTATTGTTCTACGCGAGTCTTGTGACGATTTTGACTAGTCTTCTACCTTCTCCCTTGAGCTTGACTTGACCTGTAGTCGTGATTGATTGATTCGACATTAGCCCTGATATCTCTAGGACTGGGAGCGTCCAATAGCGTTACGGTATTAGAGACTTCTTATCGACCTGTTATCCCGTCTCTAGGACCGGGAGTGTCCTATGGCATTACGGTAGTAGAGACTTATCTTTTGTCTCGAGGTCGAGAGCGTCCCATGGCGTTACGATATTGAGACATCTTATTGATCTTTGTCTATTTTATATTTTTCTACTTCATTCTGCATGTTATTTACTGTACAGTAGGCATGTATATTATGTGTCTTGCTAGTCCTCTGAGGACCTGGTGATTTCTCCAGGTATTAGCTGAAGATATGATACATTGATGGATGACGTTGCTACACAAAGGCTGCAGGTATATTTAGTTGATGTTTTATCGTTCTCTTCCGTAATTAGATTTTGTCCTATATTATATTACTTTGACATTGCTACTGTATAGCCTAGTTTTACAAGCTTTATCTTTCATTAGAAGCTTGTTCAAGATAATTGCATTAGAGTCTGGTCCACTTTATTATATATTATCTTTTCTTGTTACTTATAGTAACCGGTTTGCTAATGTCTGACCAGCATTAGTTTACTTGGTTTATACAAGAGTTTATTTTTAGTGGATTGAGATATTTGTAGATTGCTTTAGGAAACCAGACAGCTTATACGTATTCGAGCTGGGCTGGAGTCCTCTCGATGCGTAGCTGGCATGTATACGTATCCTAGTCCTACGTATTTTGGGACTGGGGCGTTACATATTTTTGTGGTGGCCCATGCAGGTCGAGTTAGCCGTTTCGGTTACGTCACTGTACCGAGCGGGCCTGCGATATGATTAAACTCTTAGGAATCTCAATCCACAACTGCCTTGACAATTCTTTTAGAAATTTTCTACCGCCCTTGAACTTCATATTTGCTCTCATTTACTCTTCATTTACTTTCTCGTATCATTGCTTCTCATCCCTTCCAATTTCGGAGTGACGAATAATCGTGCTATATAGGATTTAGCAAAATTCTTAAGTTATAGTGTATGTTAGTTTGCTTATTGTATTGTGATTGCTTGATAGATAAGTAGGATTAGAGATGCCATAGGGCATCATGTGTTTGATGAGGTAGTTTGACCAAAGGTGGGTAGACGTCCTCATTACAGGCATACATATATGATCATACTGGGTTACGCCCTTATGGTGGCCACTTGATCAAGAATAGAGTGGTAGTTTTAGTGTAGAGATCGACCCTCTAAGTGATGAAACTAGACATAGCCTAATCCAACCCATTTACTATTATATCCTGTCAATTGTAAAATTAGGATTTGACAGATTGATCGGTATCACTTAACTTGGTTAGGTGAAGGGAGACTTATATAATTGTCTTGATAAAATGGTTAGGAGGACAAGCCTTCAACATGATCGTTGCAAGACCGCTAGTACCAAAAAGAGCGACTAGAGAAAACCATATATAGCTTTACGAATGTTGCAAATCAAAATTGTAAAATTGTTTAGGCTTGATTATTACTTGACTTATTAGGAGACACTGTAGTGACCTAGCATATCCCTTAAACTATTCCTAGTTACTCTAGCACGGTTCTTTGTTAGTGAGCCTTATTTTAATTTCGAGGACGAAATTCTTTTAAAGTGGGTAGATTGTGAGGACCCTAATTTTTGGAAATTATTTTTTTAGTATTTCTAATTATTAGGTTATATTGTATATTTAATTATGATTATATATGTACTCTTTCGTGTCTTTGATTTTTGGAGCACAAGACATGCATGCCCATCTCTTGAAACGTCCTTCATGAGTTTTGTAGTAGACAGGATGACCTTCAGCTTGATATATTATGTCCCATCCAAACTTGTTCCCTAGCATTCTTTTGACTTTACGCAACTTCGGGTCAAATTTAGGCAATTAGATTATTTACCATAATTCTAGACCTAACTTCCCACGTGAGTTCGGGACTCGACATAAATCAAAACTATTCGACCCAATTATGGTTTTGACTCATTTTGAGCCTACGACGCACATGCTAAGAGTGTGCCACTCAATCGAGTCTCCATGTGCTATTTAATTGCGAATGGCACAAGAGACTTATTGGTTGACTCTTAGAGTTCGATTGGATTAGAAAATATACTTGGACCCTAACCTAGCCAACCCCACCTGGTAGGAAGCCATGTTAGGTTGCCATGATAGTATAATTATTATCGATTTATTTTGGGATGTTATACAGTCAATTAGATTTAAATACAATTTTGTGTATATGATTATATTTATAATAGTCAACTATTATATATATATGGCCTTAGTTATAGTTAAGTTTGAGATACATATCGACTAGGAATTTTAGCACGGATAGTGTAGTCGTGTACTTTGACTGGTCTATTACCCATGGTAGGAAAAGCCGAGCCATAGGTGTGTTCTAAATAGAAAAAATAGGCCAAGTTGCGACTTAACCTCCACTGATGATTTATTTATTTAATTATTAGATTATTGACTTTCTAGGAGACCCGGTTGTACCAATTTAGCCCCGACTTGACCTGAACCAAATCTAAATCTAAATAGACAAGTAGTACTCTCAAATAGCTTCATGATTGATATATTATATATATATATTTTTTATTAATATTAATAGGTTTTTAATTTTGGAAAGTTTCTATTTATAGAAAGAGTCTACGTGTAATCCTAGTGTAATCCTAGTTGGCATTAATTTATATTTGACCCAAGGTCCAACCCAAACCTGTGTAGGTATATTGGGCATTAATATATATTAATAAAAAATATATATATATTTTATATTTAAATTCTAATTTAGATTGCATTTATATTTAGAAATCTAAGTAGTTCCATATTAGGAAACCTTTTATTTAAATCCTCAATCAATCAATTAGCCAACTCATCAAATAACCAAACCAATCCATGTGGACCCCACATATGACCAACCAAAGATTATTTTTATGTAATTTTTGTCCAAAAATAAACCCCTACATTGGTGGGCCATGCCATGCATGGAAACACCCTCCTACATATATAAACTCAACCCATAGGCCCATATATATATATCAACCCTTATCAAAACCCTAACCCTAACACCAAAAACTCTTATTTATCACCCAAGAGCAGCTCCTTTACCATTAATTTCGAAAATAGCATCTCCTTCCCTCTACTACATCATCTCCTCCATCGCATAACTCATCCTCCTCCATAAAGGCTCCTTCTTTCATCCTTCTTCCATCCAAACTCCACCAAACCAACCCTAAAAACTCTATCTTCTCCATCCAACCATCTAAAATCATTGCCAACTCCTCTAAACTCATCAAGAGAGGATTATCAAGCAAGGATAGCAATAAAGGTGGGAGCTTTAGCAAGGAGAAGCCTCCACAACCCAACTAGCAAGGACTTTTGGTAAGAAATCCTAATTTTTCCATCTCAAACCTATGCTATAAATCTGTAGAAATTATGGTATTAATTCTATAGGAATAGTTTTTTGATGTCTCTTGGGTAGTATTTTCACCCATAAAAGTTTTATTAATTATGATAGCTATTTTCATGTTTCGGTAGAGCCAAAACTTACCACGTTGTGAAGGAACTATAAGTTTTTGTAGGAATTTTTCAAAACTGAATTTTATATAGATTAATATATTTAAATTATAATTTTTAAGCATTTTTTCATGAATTTATCAATTCAATTCTGGTCGAGAAAATTATAGGTCAAAATTAGTCATTTTCAGGTGACTTTTTGACCTAGAAGATTCCAAATCATTAGTACCATGAAACCCTTGCATCAAATTTTCATATTCTAATATTTAAGGCATTTTAATTCTGTTTAAATTATATTTTTAAGGATTTTCATAATTTTAGATAATTAAGGAAGTTCTAGACAAATTTTGGGTAGACTAGTCGACCCGATAGACAACTAGTCGCATAATTCTTTAGCAATATAAATTCTGAAAATTCTGAGATAAATTAATAGAAAATTAGTTTAAATAATATTCTTATAATTTTTAAGTATATGATTGAATTAGCAACATAACTGACTAATTGGGAGTTGGAAACCCAAAAAAACTGTGTTCGGTGTCTCGTAAAACCTGTGTGTGATTGTATGGGTCTAAAGGGTTCCACTAGAAATTGAATATAATCTTAAAAAATTATCTTGACTAATTAAGTCATATTGTAAGTTTATTAGTAGTGGGTTAATTTAGTTAATTAATTATCTAGGAGCGTCGGGTTCCGGCGGCGTTGACGCGGGAGCGACATTTCAGATTCACAATGCGACACCAGGCAAGTACACCTTGCCAAACTTTACAGTATTTACATGTATATTCTATATTGATATCTCTTTCCAGTTCTACTTCATATCTTTCATTCATGTTTATGTTACTTCTACTTTCTTATTTTACGTGTATGTTCCTTATTGAGTCATCTTATGCCGTTATTGTTCTACGCGAGTCTTGTGACGATTTTGACTAGTCTTCTATCTTCGTCCTTGAGCTTGACTTGACCTGTATTCGTGATTGATTGATTCGACATTAGCCCTGATATCTCTAGGACTGGGAGCGTCCAATAGCGTTACGGTATTAGAGACTTCTTATCGACCTGTTATCCCGTCTCTAGGACCGGGAGTGTCCCATGGCATTACGGTAGTAGAGACTTATCTTTTGTCTCGAGGTCGAGAGCGTCCCATGGCGTTATGATATTGAGACATCTTATTGATCTTTGTCTATTTTACATTTTTCTACTTCATTCTGCATGTTATTTACTGTACAGTAGGCATGTATATTATGTGTCTTGCTAGTCCTCTGAGGACCTGGTGATCTCTCCAGGTATTAGCTGAAGATATGATACATTGATGGATGACGTTGCTACACCAAGGCTGCAGGTATATTTAGTTGATGTTTTATCGTTCTCTTCCGTAATTAGATTTTGTCCTATATTATATTACTTTGACATTGCTGTTGTATAGCCTAGTTTTACAAGCTTTATCTTTCATTAGAAGCTTGTTCAAGATAATTGCATTAGAGTCTGGTCCACTTTATTGTATATTATCTTTTCTTGTTACTTATAGTAACCGGTTTGCTAATGTCTGACCAGCATTAGTTTACTTGGTTTATACAAGAGTTTATTTTCAGTGGATTGAGATATTTGTAGATTGCTTTAGGAAACCAGACAGCTTATACGTATTCGAGCTGGGCTGGAGTCCTCTCGATGCGTAGCTGGCATGTATACGTATCCTAGTCCTACGTATTTTGGGACTGGGGCGTTACATGTTTTTGGGAGATGGACTCCCAATACAAAAGCCTCAAGATCGAGAACTCCTTCAAGCTCCAAATGCTCCAATCCCTCCAAGCTTGCTTCTAGAGTCTTCTCCTCTCCAATGGGAAGAGAATGAGACCAATTTGGGCTGATTTGGAGACAATTTGTGTGTAGGAACAATTTGTAGAATAACCTTCCAAATTAGGGTTAGGGTTTTCAAAGGAAAGAGGAAGAAGTAGTTATTCTTCTTATAGGCTAAAGGAAATGTGTTGGCTGCCCAAAATAGGTAGATTTAGGGATTTGGACTAGTATAAAATGTCTATGGGTCCCCAATGCGTCATGACAAGTTTAGGGATTAAACTTTTCTTCCTAATTAGGTGTTTAGTCAAACTTCCTAATTATTATTGCTAGTCTAGCTAGAGGCTAACCAAAGTTCAATTAGGCTAGTCCTAGTCATTTAGTTGGGTGGTCATGTCAAGTCGGTTTAGGTCCTCTAGGGTCACTAACAACTATTATAACCAATGGCTATCCACTACTCATATTTAATAATAAACATATGCACTATATCAAATAATTAATCCAAAAATATGATTACTACTTTTGTAAAAGTAATTTATCACTCAAAATATAATTTGAATTCACAATAATAACAAGAAATAAGAAAATTCAAAAATACTCCTCTTGGGGAAAGTGGTGGTTACATAACCAAACCTTGCTAATACTTAGATGAAATCCAATATTAGTTCAAATAGCAAAGGATCATATGTGGCAACCCATGAGTATTTAAGATAAAGTATAAAAAAATTGACTTGAAGAATATATAATTAGAGTATCTTGAACTACTCGATAATTCGGATCATTTGTCAAGATCAAAGCAAATGGCTTATACATGATCCAAGAAAATTCTATTAAAAATCTTATGACTACGATGAAATCTCACAAATCATAGAATGTGAAGCATTAGATATTTTACACAAGGATACAATAAGAAATCATAGAAAAGATTCAATCTCATTTAAATAATTTCTAGCATAAAAAATGAGATAGAAATTTTTTTATGATGAAATCATAAATCAAAAGTGAGAGGAACAAGATAATGCTAAATTAAGACTTATGGGCGAGGTTAAGAAGAAGAATCACATGCTTCAACAAATCAAACATAAAAAACAAGTTTTGACAAGGATTTGTTAAACAATTATAAGTAGATAAAGATATATATATCAAATATAAAATCCAATCAAAGATATCCACAAGTTACGTTTTGCAAGACTAACATATCATATATAAATTGAAATATGAAACTAGAATAAATATAATCTTTTGAACATGGTTTCATAAAATAAGATCCAGAAAGAGCTAAAGAAGATAGACTCGACTAGCATAAGTGATCCATGATAATATAGCAAGAAAGAAGAGATATCATAAAATAGCGAGTTGGATTACCTTTAAGCTTAATAAAGTGAACAAATATTAATCTAAGTGTGTTTATTGAACCATAAGTCACCAACACTATGTTCTTGTTTAAGCCTAGAGTATCTAATAAGAGCATACATTTTGGCTAACAAAAATGATTCATAGACTTTTCATTAGATAAAAGCATAAAGAAACCTCAATAATATGAAAAGTACTTTTATCAAATCCAAGCTAAAAGATATTCATGAAAATGCAAGAATAAAAATCGTTTTGCCATGGAAATGAGATTCATCCAAGATGATGTAAGTATGGATTGTTCTATAGTATACAAGTTGTTATGACCATATGAATAAGTGTATATTGAATCGGAAGATCTCAATCAAAAGCTCAAACCATTTGTAGCTAAAGACATAAGGATTTTAATATATCAGTTTTACATATCCTTATGTGCTACACAGTCATTGGGCAACAATAATTTAACAGAGAATATATCCAAAGGATGAGCAAAGAAAAATCTAAATCGATAAAAATAGTAGTTAGAGGTAGCTAAATCATTTTCAGAAGGCTTTCACATTGCACTATAGAAATAAAAAAATGATATAAACTAGAATATATATATATATATATATATATATATATATATATATATATATATATATATATATATATATATATATCAAACCATTTGTAGCTAAAGACATAAGGATTTTAATATATCAGTTTTACATATCCTTATGTGCTACACAGTCATTGGGCAACAATAATTTAACAGAGAATATATCCAAAGGATGAGCAAAGAAAAATCTAAATCGATAAAAATAGTAGTTAGAGGTAGCTAAATCATTTTCAGAAGGCTTTCACATTGCACTATAGAAATAAAAAAATGATATAAACTAGAATATATATATATATATATATATATATATATATATATATATATATCAACTAAAAGGCATTTTATTGAAACAAGGGAAGCTCTAAGAGAGCATTACAGACGGGTACAGAGCCGAAAAACACAAAACGGACCCTGTTGAACAAGGTGGTAAATAGGAAAAGTAGAAAAATCTAAATAACGAAAATACAAAACTAAAATTATGAGATAACGAAATTCCAAAACGTTCCGCTGGATCGGAAACCCAGGGGTGAACGGGTTCTCAGCCCGAAAGGGGGAATGGCTCGGAATTTCGAAGATGAAAATTTTAAAAAAAAATTAAAAATTAAAAATTCGAAAAACGAGGGGGTGGTTAGGACGGGAACGCTACTCGAGGGGGGGTGGGCTCGCAGTCCAAGGATGGTGCGCTGCACGAAGAGGGGGCGCTCTGCCCGAGGGGGACGCACGGCTCGAGGAGCCTCGGGCCCCCCTGCACAGGCCGAGAGGAGGGGCGGGGCCTCCGACGAGGGAGGCCGGGGCTCGACGGGGAGAGATGGCCGGGGAAAGGGGGGTCCTGACACGGCGAGGGGCTCGACCTCGACGAGGGGGGGAGGAGCCGTCGCAGCCGGGGCTCGACCTCGGAGGAGGGAGCGGAGGGGGGGCGGCGCTCCACCGGAGGAGCAAGGGGAGGGGGACTCGACCCTGGTGGAGGGGGCTCGACCTCGAGGGGGGGAGCCAAAGGAGGAAGGGGGCACGACCTCGTCGAGGGAGGAAGGAGCCGGCGCAGCAGGTGCTCGACCTCGGAGGAGGGAGCGGAGGGGGGTTGCGCTCCACCGAAGGAGCAAGGGGAGGGGGGCTCGACCTCGAGGAAGGGAGCCGGAGGAGGAAGGGGGGGCTCGACCTCGGAGGAGGGAGCGGAGGGGGGTCTGCGCTCCACCGGAGGAGCAAGGGGAGGGGGACTCGACCCCGGTGGAGGGGGCTCGACCGCGAGGAGGGGAGCCGGAGGAGGAAGGGGGCTCGAACTCATCGAGGGGGAAGGAGCCGACGCAGTAGGGGCTCGACCTCGGAGGAGGGAGCGGAGGGGGAGCTGCGCTCCACCGAAGGAGCAAGGGAAGGGGGGCTCGACCCCGGTGGAGGGGACTCGACCTCGAAGGAGGGAGCCGGAGGAGGAGGGGGGCTCGACCTCGGAGGAGGGAGCGGAGGGGGGGTGGCTGCGCTCCACCGGAGGAGCAAGGGAAGGGGGACTCGACCCCGGTGGAGGGGGCTCGATCGCGATGGGGAAGCCGGAGGAGGAAGGGGGGCTCAACCTCGTCGAGGGGGGAAGGAGCCGGCACAGCAGGGGCTCGACCTCGGAGGAGGGAGCGGAGGGGGGCTGCGCTCCACCGAAGGAGCAAGGGAAGGAGGGCTCGACCCCGGTGGAGGGGGCTCGACCTCGAGGGAGGGAGCCGGAGAAGGAAGGGGGCGGGGGCTCGACCTCGGAGGAGGGATCGGAGGGAGGCTGCGCTCCACCGGAGGAGCAAATGGAGGGGGACTCGACCCCGGTAGAGGGGGCTCGACTGCGAGGGGGGGAGCCGTGTATATATATATATATATATATATATATATATATATATATATATATATATATATATATATATATATATATATACAAGTCTCCTACAAACTTGAAAAAGTATACTTCCTTATACATTTATCTTTTTAAGTTTTATCTTGACTCATATATTCACCATTGATTTTCATAATTCTTTTTGGTCTAACTTATTTTAAACCAATTGTAGCATTGTCTATTAAAGCCTATTTCTACTTGTTAGGATTTTTATTGGATTTTTGCTTTTCATTAAGGATACATGACTATGAGATTGAATTTTAGGTTATGTGTTGTTCATATATCTCTTTTATTGATATATGCATACGTATAAATATTGTTTTATGGGCATATAAGTCAAGCTCAAGTTCCATATTGATTTGAAGGGTAGTCACATAAACTTGTATCTTCAAACTTGTGCTTGCCACATAATTTATCACTATTGATACTTTTGCAAAATTTGTGTATATTCCTATGAATCAATAAGTTTCATAAAATCCTTTACTTCATTAAATTTTCTTGGATTTTGGTTGTCATTATGGATACATACTTTCAGTTGTTCTAAATTACTTGTATATTTATGTATATATATATATATATATATAAATCAAATGACCATTCCATATAAATCAAATAGAAAGGCGCAAAATGCTACATGCCTGGACAGGTAAGCTCGAGAAAAAAAAAAAAAAAAAGGGGAGGGGGAACAAAATGGAAACACCCGCTCCGAGGCCAGACGCCTCAAAAAAGATCCCAAAAAGGCCTCAGCACCAAACATCACAATGAGTACCAGGAATCCACCTCGACGTGCTTGCACTTTCTAGTAGCCTTGTGAATCTGCCTCTTGACCTCGGTAATCAATTGTGCACTGTTGTACCAATACTCTTCATACTTGTGTTTGTTGCAATTTTTTCAGATTACACAAGTGATGGCCACTTAAACAATCTTGTGGCCGTAAGAAGCATTGTCCCAAATGGATGAAAGGTCAACAAAGCATCCTCTCTCCGAGTTCAGAAGGCAATAAGTCTTGAACCAATGCCACACCTCGGTCGCGAGATCGCCCGTCGAGAGGATGTGGTCCACTGTTTCAGGCTGGCGCTCCATGTGACAATGCCAAGTCGATGCTAAACTAAAGCCGATGGTGGGGAGGGCTTCATCAGTGGGAATCTTCAGATGGTATGCTCTCCAAATCAAAATGGCCCACTTCATAGGGATGCATGACTGCCAGTATAAAGCGACGATGGGGGATGCTGGACTGGGCACACGAACTGCTCTTCGTGCTGACGTGAGAAAAAAAATCTCGTTGGAAGTCGGCGTCCACCACAGGGAGTCGGGGTCCGTCTCGACCACCATGCCGGAGGCAGCTAAAACAGCGGCAGCCTCCACACCGAACTACGCTTTCACCCGCCCCTAGTTCTAAGCCCCATTGCGGTCGCATAAGTCCCTGATGGAGCTGTTCCCTGGGACTTCCGAAGAAGGGAGAAGAAGGTTGTCCCCCGTCCACCGCTTGAATAGTCGAGATGAATCGCCCGAGCCCAAGCGAAGGCAAATCAGGGGTTCAACAAGCCGCCGACCGGTGAGGATACGATGCCAAGAAGCGGAGGATCTACTGTTGTGAGTGGCAACCGATGGATGTGAATGCTTGTGATACTTGGCCTTCATAAAGCGAGCCCATATGGTGTGGTTCTATCTTAATTTCCACCACATCTTCATCGAGTAGGCGTCGACGATGTGTGCCAACCTGAAGAACCCCAGGCCCCCTTCGGATGTGGGATGCGCCATTGAATCCCAGCTGTCCCAATAATGCTTATCCTTACCGTCGCAATGGCCCCAAAAATTTGGCGAAAAGATTTTCTAAGTTGGAGAGGACCTTCTTAGGGGGGGCAGGCAACCAAGGTGTAAATCGGAATGGAGGAAAGCACATGCTTGATAAGAATCGCCTTGTGGCATTGTGTCACCCCTCGACCTTTTTCCTGATCTTACCCAGAAGATCATCGAAAAGCCCCAAATTGGACCTGCAGTACACCAATGGGCATCTTAAGTAGGTGAGAGGAGGGCTCGCAACAGAGAAGAATGTGATGTTGGTTAATAAAGTAATTTGGACCCTGACCGTGGAGTGGTGATCATAGATGACGCTTTTGTTGTGGTTGATGCGCTGACCGGAGCATCAGATATATCTTTGCAACGTGTTGTTCACCACCTAGACTGACCCGACACCACCCGATGAGAAGATAAGGATGTCGTCGGCGTAGGCGAGGTGGGTAATAATCGGGCAGCCGCTCGCGGTGTGGTAGTGCTGGAAATGGGGGATGCGGGCCATTTGGTTGAGATTCCTGCTTAGCGCTTCCACGAGAATGATGAAGATGGTGGATGATAGTGGATCTCCTTGTCTGACACCGCGTGTCGATTTGAAGAAGCCATCTGCTTGCCCGTTGACGACAGTGGAGAACCACGTGTTGCTAATCGATCTCCAAATGATATCAATCCATGTCTCTGAAAACCCGAAAGCCCTAAACACCCAGATCATGAATTGTCAATTAAGCCTGTCATATTCCTTCTCCATGTCCAACTTGATAGCAATATTGCCCCCTCTTGCCGAGAATTTCATGCAACTGATCATCTTTTGCACCAGCAAGATGTTGTCTAATATTATATATATATATATATATATATATATATATATAATGGAAATTAAAAACAAATAGGTGAAGAGTAACTATTTTAAAGCAATAAAGATGGAGCGCCAGAAACATGAAAGCAACTCAAAATCATAAAGAACATATGGACTAAAGTGATATATATGCTGAAAGGACTTAGAATTATATAACATACATAGATAAAAGTGACACTCTAATAGAAACTGAGTGAAAGACTAAGTGTGATCTAATCATTTATGCTAAGCAACTAGACATGCTTAATGAACAAAAATATTATGAGAAAGTAAACAAAGTATGCTATATCATGTATCAAATTGATTTTGATAAACATATAAATAATAACAATGTGGACTAGTAGTAAGAAAATATACAATATGTTAGATTCTATAATTATAGCAATTTTGGAAGAAACGTTTAGCATGTTACCAAAGTGGCTCTAGTGGCCACGATTGTGTTGGTGCAATTGCTTGGAACATGACCGTTTTTAGTGTCATAGCCACCAACACTCTCCGTGGTACTATGTCCCGACAAATGATGCTCTACCTACAACATTAGGCAAAGATATCCAAATAAACTTGGATCCACATTTGTTAGCTTTGGAAAACCAAGAAACATTTACTTTAGCATTGGTAATGAAACTCCTATGAATAGGACAAGAAAAACTCATATGACCAATGTAAAAGCAAAAGAATCACATATATTAGTATGTGCACATGTATCGAAATGAGAATAGAAGTGATCATGTGGCATACTATGATGATTGTATCTAACATGAGCATAAGATAATTTGGTTCTAAGGTTATCATATTTTATTGACAAATCATCATGCAAAGTTATAAGAGAATCAAATTTTGCATTCAAAAAATAATTCTTTTTTTTTCAAATATACTAATTTTAAAGATAAAATCATCATTTTGTTCATTTAAAGAATCAATAGAAAATTTATGCAAAGATATTAACTCATGCTTTTTTATATTAAATTCTTCTGATGAAGAGGCGACTGTCTTGATTTCAAAATCAATGCTTCATTTAAACTCTTTAAGAAACGTAAGAAAAAGTTTTGAGAATCAAGTTTAGATAATAATTCATCATTCATATTTCTCAATAACTCATTTGCTTATTCTAAATGATCCATCTTTTTCGTAAGTTCTTCATTCGTAGAATGAAAGTCTTCAAGCATTTCTAAGGATCTATCAACCATGTATTTTAACTTAGAGCATCGCTTACATTCAGAAGAAATATTATTGTCTATGCTACTAGAAATAGAACCCTATTTATCAGAGGATGAATATGATATCATAATATATAAGGAACCACTCTAAAGATGTTAAGTCTAGACATAGAGTCCTTGCTCTGATATCAATTGAAAGCACACTAAAGAGGGGTGAATAGGGTTTAACTACCAACTAAGCACTACTATGAATGTAATAGGAATTTTTAAACATGTGCTAGAAATGAGGCAATAATACCGACACCAAATGTATCCTGGTATCCTCCGTGAGGCACTCCAGTCCTGGAACTCTCTCCAGCTTTAATATACTATTATCACAAATAGTTACATTTTACAGTTTTGATCTGAAATCCTCGCTAATTTCTTACACACGAGCTTTATTCCGAAGGTTTGCTGACACAAGCCTTAATACGAAGACTAGCAGGCTTCAACATCTTACAAGAAAGGGTTTTGTTCTTCTCATAATAATATAAAGGTCTACTTTAGTACTCAATGAAAACTCTATCTCAATATATTTTCATATATGAAAGCTTTTGTATATGTAGAGATTTTTGTATATGTAGAGATATATGTAGAGATTTTTGTATATCGCTTTCATATGTCGCATCGAGTGCGAATATGTGAGAGATACATATTTTTGTAAAAATATCTTGATTTTTCAAATAATAAATAATAAATATTTTCGATTACTTAAAGTGGCAAAATGCGTCGCATTTGGAATTTCCAAAAACTTTATTTTACATCATGGAAGTTTAATAGTAATTTAGAAACGAGGTTTTATGCAAATGTTTATTTTATACGAGACATAAATTTATTCTATTTTCAAAATTTATTTAATATTAATATTTTATTATCCAAAAAACTATTTTAAAATATTGTTTTGGTTTAAATTTAATTAATTATGGTAATTATATTGGAAAGGCTTTTATTTTAAATGGAGTTTAAATTTAATGGAGAGTTTATCTATGATTTAAATTTGGATTGGAACGATTTAAAGTTTAAATCGAATTTAAATTTATATAATATTATCTATAGAGGATTTTAAATCCTCCAACTCCCTATCTAACTGGGAATTCCCACCTCCTATAAAAGGAGAGGTACTCCTCCACAAATATTTCCACAACCAATTTGTGTACCGTGCCGGTGTTAATCTTATTCCAGCTCTTGTACAGTTATTCGTCTCGTGTCGGGACACCCCCCCGGACACGACGACAACACCATAGAAACACCCACGACAACTTGCCCTCCCCGACGTCGCCCCAAACTCCTACGCCACCATCTTCCTTCCCTCATTCCCGTCCTCCGAACCCAACCATCCCTACCGACAGATCACACCCCGACTACCATAAATTAGATCCAGCCACCGTCACCACTATTGCCGACTCCACATCTCCTACCTCTCCCTCGACACCGCATCTCCGACCACTACCTCATTCACCACCGCCTTCGTCACCACAACCACCTGTCTTGACCACTTCCCGACCAAATCCTCCAACACCCACCGAGCACCACCACCATCAACCACACATCAAAAACAAAACCAAACTTACCTCCACCGTCCGTGTTCTCCAACGCCGCCGTCGGCCACCGATCCGAGCAGCCACCTGTTGCTGCCGTGGTGCGCAAGCGTGCTGCGCCCTCCTGTCGCGCCACTCTGCGCGAGCCGGTGCTCAACCGGTGCAGCGTAGCCCCGGACCTCTCCACTGTGACCGCCGCCGACACCGAGGCACCTCCGCCTTGGCCGACTCCTCCACGACACCTGCAGCCTTCCCGTGACGCCTTTCCGCTCGCGCCAGCCGACCCTGGTCTCCGATCTCGCCGGAACCTCCGCCCTCCGGTAAGCTCCCATCTCCCGTTCACTCTACTCCTTCTCTCTCTTCTCTCTAAACTCTCCAACCCACTCTTTCCCCTTTCTATCATATTAATGAGTTTTTAAAAAATTTATGGCCTTTGGGCTTCGAGAACATAGTATTTTGGTTGTTTTTTAATATAATATATGTTTTGATTAATTGTTTCAAACAGTATTATATAGTATGTGACTGATATATATTTAATTCTACTTATGTTTATTATAGTATGGGTATTAGTAGTATATAGGAAGACATATGATTAGTGGATAATTGTTTTTAAATTAATTTATTATATTTTATAGAGAATATATATATATATATATATATATATATATATATATATATATATATATATATATATATATACTTATATATAATTTTCCCAATCCCAAAACAAATGGTGAATAAAAATATGTGTTAAATTTTCTAGAATTATATCATTAGGCATGGATCCCATATATATATGTATTCTAAACTAAGTTTAGACATATACAATATTAAATATTTTTACTATTTAAAGGAAATGGCTATTTCGATCAACTGAACTTTTGTTTAACAAAACTGAGTTTTAGCTCAAAAATATATTATGTATTTACCTAAAATATTTTCATCAAAAAAACATAGATTCCACCTAAAATAATATTTTTTTGACATAACTTAGAGTTTTTGTAGAGAAATGACTTTTGGCTTTTTAAGGTACGTTTTCCAAAAAATTATTTTTCCTAAATAAAACCTAGTTTTCAATTATTGTAAGTAATTTCTAAAAATTACTATAGATGACCATCTCCACAATTTCTCCATGATTATCATCATTGACCACGACTACTCACGCGTTCCTATTTTCCCACAAATGTAGGCCATGTTCGCATGGACCTCGACTAATGGACGAAAACATGGCATCATGATCCTCGTACCACATCAGGCGACACATCAGGCAAGACACATTGCCTTTACTGTTTACTTTCTTTTTCAATATCATGCATGTTTTATTTCTTACCTAGTTGTTCTTTCAAAACTATATATTTTATGCAAATTACTATATTTTATGCAATTGGCTTAGAGTTAAGGGACTACCATATGTTTAGAGCATCTCATAAACTGTTACGATATGCCACGGGTTGTGTGTGAGTTGTGAGCCGCATATAGCTTCGATCTTGCGTATCGACCGTACATCGGTGCATACAGGCCGTACGTTAGGATATAATTGTCAATAGATTGTGTAGAAGACTTGGCAGTTATTAAGGATCAAACAGTATCGTGGAGTCGACACATGTATAGTATCATGGGAAGGAAGGAGACAGTTATTAGCGTAGGGACTATATGTTCAGTACACACATAGATTTGGGCCGATAGTGTCTCGTATGAGCGCTACTTACTGCCCCGGGGCCGATAGTGACTCGGATGAGCGCTACTTTCTGCCCATGGCCGATAGTGTCTCTTATGAGCGCTACCTACTGCCACTCTCTCTCCATCTATGCTGAACACCTAAGCTCCTGCGTAGAACGTTGTCTTCTAAAGTGCATTATTCTACCTAGAATGGTTAGGAACCTTTACTCATGTATATTTTCTATTGAGCTCTTAATATTCAGTTTATGACATGATATTATGTGTCTTGATACGTCCCTCTAAGGACCTGGTGACCTCTCCAGGTGTGTGCTTCGTGATTTCTTGCAGGTGCTCTAGCTAAGGCCATGTCTTCCTCCGTGATGATTGCTCTTGGACTCGTCATTTGCTTCCCTCGACCAAATTATTTATTTGTACATTTCTTCTTATTTTAAATCATTGGTAGTGGATATGTCTCCGCCCAACGTTTGTACAAAATAACTAGTTGATTATATCATTAAACCTTCATATTGTGGATGAGATTTAGTTTGATTATGGTTTACTACATTTTACAGCTTATGTATACATACGAGCCATTTACTTACTCGTATGTATGCAGCTGGCATGGATACGTACCTAGTCCTTATATTTTGGGATTAGGGCGTTACACCGGCTATAGACCAAGATATTATCAATAAACACTATTAAAAATTAGTTTAAGTAGGATATGAAGATGCGATTCATAAGATCTATGAAAATTGCTGGCACATTGGTCGCTTCAAACGGCATAACAAGGAACTCACAATCGCCATACCGAGATTGAAATGTCATCTTGGGTATATTCTGCTCTTTGACTCTGATCTGATGGTACCTAGACCATAAATCGATCTTCAAAAACACAGCTGCTCCACTAAGCTGGTCGAACAAGTCATCTACCTGGATAAGGGATAATTGTTCTTCATGGTGTCACCCTCACTTTTCTAAGATAGGGGTAAAATGATAATTTTCTATTTTAGAATATTTTTGGAAATTTTATTTCATGAATATTAATATTTAATAATTATAGGAGTCGGGTTCGAATTTTATTGCATTCCGATTTAATTCGGGACTCCGGGGAATTTTGACTTGAGTTGTGTTTAACACTTTAATTAGCCATGGCCCACCATACTTAACAATTAGGCCTAGGAGTTTGGACTAGTCCCCCATAAGTGTTTAGGCTTAATTAGGATTTTTATTTAGCCTAAACTAACTCCCAAAACCGATTTAGGAGGTTAACTTAGCATGTAAGTTAAGGGAGGGGCACACTTGTAATTAACAAGTGCCCCACACCCCCCCCTTTATGGCCGACCACCCTTCCCCCATTCTTTCTTCTTCTTCCACTTCAAAATATCACCATCTTCTTCTTCTCCAAGTTCCTTCCCAAGTAAGAATAGGAAATCCTTGGTTTTGATCTCCAAATAAACTTCCTCTTCCCAATATTCTTCCATACAACTCTTCCTCTATCCCAAGTAGTGATTCTCTAAGCTTTTGGGAGCAAGAAGTGCAAGGGTGTGTCCTAAATAATTTATTTTGTTTCGGAGCCGTGTCGGAGGATTTTTGCTTTGGATCCATCTCCCGATAGGTACAACCTATCCTCTAATCTATTTTTTTCATCATGTAATTTAGTTTAGACCCCGTAGGTTTGATCCCTGTATTCGTGTCCCTATTTGTGTCAAGTTTGAGTCCGTTTGGAGTGTCCTAGGAGAAGTTAGTGTTTGTGATTGTGTCCTTGAGTTTCCCCTAAATTTGGACACTTCTAGAATAATTTAGATTTGGCCTTTAAGTGGATAGGCACTCTTAAATTCATATTTATTTAGTGTGTGTGTGAGTGTGTTCATATATATATATATATATATATATATATATATATATATATATATATATATATATATATATATATATATATATATATATATATATATGTATATATATATGTTCATATATATGTATATATGTAGTTGTGTATGTAGATATGTATGTGTGAGTGTGTGTATTTGTATATAAAGAGGGGATGGAATGAGAATTTGCATGAGAGTTTAGAGAAGAGAATATATATATTTAGAGAGAGTTAGAAAGGAAGAGATAGAAGAGATACAGAGAGGATTAGAGAGGGATTAGAGAAGGGAAATGAGGGAGAAAGAGTGTGAGAAGTGAAGGGGGAAAGGGAGAGCAAACAGCAGCAGCAAGGGGGGCCAAGGGGCTGCTGCCCCCCCCCCCCCCCCAACACAGCAGCAGCAGCAATACCAAACAGCAGCAGCAGCAAGCCCATTAGCAGCAGCAGTAGCACCATTCCCCCCCCCCCCTTTTGACCCCCAAATCAAACTATATATATATATATATATATATATATATATATATATTTTTTTTTTTTTTTTTTGGGGGTAAAGAAGTCTTTATTGAAAATAAAAAGAGGGTAATGAGTACATCCAACCTCAGAGACAACCCCAAAAAAAATAAAACGGAACAACAAACTAAACTAAACCCAATGCGGAAGAGAAGCAATGTGACGACACCCAGAAAGAGACTTCCACAGCTGACGTGACACCTCTCGGATCAAAAAATCAGCATCCACAGAGCTCCCCTCATACCGGGATTTATTCCGGTTCTTCCAGAGAACCCAAATAATAGCACCAGATAAGGATCGCCTGAGATGACTGCCAGGTCCCCGCCACCATCGCATGAGAAAGGTCTTGAAGTCCCGCTGAAGACGAACCCGGAGGAAGCCGCCGAAGAATGTCCAAACCCTCCTAGCAACATCCCCATGAAACAATATATGATCCATAGTCTCAACCTGTACTACCCGACAGCAAAGGCAACGAGAGGCCAGGTGGAAACCAATCCTCTGAATATTGTCGTCAGTAGGAAGACGATTGTGGCAGACCCGCCACAACAGTATGCTCCACTTCGCCGGAATACAAAGACCCCAAATATGAGAGAAAATCGGATAAGTGGGGTGTCGAGGACGACAGCTTCGCCAAGCCGCAGCGAGGGAAAATGAACTCATCTTCTCTCCCCAAGCGAGGGAATCTGGATCCGACGAGCAGCTCAGGGTAGCAGCCAAAATCCTCCGACCAACCTCCTCCCCGTAGACATCAGAGATCAATTGGAAGTTCCACCCAGTGTCGGACCAAAGGTCCCGGATGGAAAGGCCCCCGTTGTCAGCATTCCAAGCTCTAGATTCCCGGATCCTCCGTCCACGCTCTGATAAGGGCCGGATAACCACTGCCTGCTGCACCGGCCTGTCCACCCTCACCGCCAGTCTTGCGGACCGACGAAGCGGACCACGCTCCACCGCCACCGCCGCCCTTTGCGTCACACCCGCCCCCCCTACCAACCCCGCCTCCCCTCCCAACACCGCCCCCCCTCCGTAGAATCGGCCGGCCCTGCCTGGACCGCCTGGGCCACACGTCGGCGGCCCCGATCCACCCGTCCAGCAGCAGCCGCCCCCCTCGGGTTCCCCCGCTCCATCGAACTCCCAATACGGAAGCCCCCCGGGATCCACGCTTCACACCTTGCCGAACCAAAACCACGGCCAAGTCTGAAGAAGATATGAGGCTCAGCTAACCTCCTACCTCGAAGCAAACGCCGCCAAACATGCGAACTCTTAGAAGTCAAGAAAGCATCACAAGGGTGACGCCGCCGGAAATACTTGGCTTTCATCAAATCCACCCAGAGGCCCTTTCCGTGGCGCAGCTTCCACCACAGCTTCATCGAGAATGCATCCAACACATCAGAAAGACGCTTGATCCCGAGACCCCCTTCCGACTTGGTACGTGTAACATAATGCCATGCCATCCAACTACGCTTAGCAATTCCGTCTTTACTGCCCCAAAAGAATGCTGCGAACATCCTCTCAATCGCCCGAAGCACCGATCGAGGAGGACAACAAGCTGCCAAAGTGTACATAGGAACAGAAGAAAGAACATTTTTAATCAGAACAAGCTTACCCCCTGGCGACAAAATCTTGTTGTGCCAACCAGCAAGCTTCGAGCGGATCTTGTCCAACAAGGATGAAAACATAGAGGCATTCCTCCGCCCGCAAGATAAAGGGCATCCCAAGTAGGAAAATGGCACCGATCCCGTGCGGAAACCAAATAGAGCTGATATAGTCCTCGCACGAGACTCTTCCAACGGCGAAGCGATGTAAAGAGAAGATTTAGTGAAATTAATCTTCTGGCCCGACACCACCTCATAGCGAAGGAGGACCTGCTGCAAAGCCCTCAAACCACCAATGTCGCCGGAAGTAAAAATGAGAACGTCGTCGGCATAAGCAAGATGAGAAATCCTCAGCCCCCCAATCGGAGTGTGATAAGATGACCGCCGATTAGTATCATCCAGGATTTTAAGGTTCCTGGATAATACTTCAGCAGCAATAATAAAAGAGCTGGGGAGAGGGGATCCCCCTGTCGAACTCCTCTCGACGTCGGGAAATAATCAGTGGAAGTACCATTGAGCAGAACCGCAAAACGAACGTCAGCCAGCAAGCGATAAATAATGTCACAAAATTCCTCACAAAATCCGAATCGCCGAAGAACCCTAATAAGGAATCGCCAGTTAACTCTGTCATAAGCCTTCTGCATATCAAGTTTGATAGCAACATTGCCTCCATGATTATGCTCCTTCATAGACGCCACCATCTCCTGAGCGATAATAATGTTATCCACAATCTCACGCCCTTGCACAAATGCACTCTGCTCTGGAGAGATAATTTTAGGCAAAATATATCTCAACCTGCAAGCAATAACCTTTGAGATAATCTTGTTACAGAAATTACAAAGGCTAATCGGACGAAAATCAGATAGCGTCCTCGGGTGCTCGACTTTAGGAATAAGAAAAAGCAAGGTGTCAGAGATAGACTCCGGGAGATGGGCCCCAGTGAAGAAAAGGCCCACAGCTTCCTCCACATCCGCAGCAACAATATCCCAACAAGAAGAGAAAAACCTCCCGGAGAAACCATCTGGACCAGCACCGCTCTCCAGGTCCATGCCTCGAACAGCCTCCAATAATTCCGATCTATCGGGGATCCTGACAAGGCCAGAGTTATCCTCCGTAGAGACCAGATGAGGAATGACATCCATAAGAGCATCGTCGTCCTGGGTGGGCTCGACCCGAAATAAGGAAGAAAAGTAGGCAGAAGCCTCCAACGCAACCTCAGCTGCCGAGCCCGTTGCCGAACCATCAGCCCGAATAATCTTCAGAATAGCCGCCTTCCTCTGCCGACTACGGGTGCAAGCATGGAAAAAACGGGAATTCTTATCGCCCTCCAAGTCCCATTTGAGTCTTGCCTTTTGTTTCCAAAAGGACTCCTCAATCTGAACCCGGTGCTTCAACTTGGCCACCTTCTCCATCCAGGAAGCTCTTCCACGCTCAGACGGAAAACGGTCATAGGCAGCTTCCGCTTCAAGAGCCGCGTCCTCCGCCTGCTTGACCTCCTGGAAGACATCACCAAAAGTAGCTCTACTCCATCCAGATAACACCTGCCCAACAGTCCGAAGGCGCATACCCAGGCGCTCAAGAGCATCAGAATGCCGCGACGACTCCCACGCCCGGGCAACCACCGACAGAAAATCCGGGTGAGACGCCCAAAAATCCAGAAATCTGAACCCCCGGCGCTGAAACGACGAAACCGGCAAGCAGGAGATGAGCAGAGGGGCATGGTCAGACTCCGCCCGGTTGAGATGATCACAAGAAAGAGAAGCACCATCAAGCCAGCTCCCAGTAGCAAGAACCCTATCCAACCGAGATCCTTGCCGATTGACACCCGACTGTCCATTCACCCAAGTAAAAGAATTCCCTCTGAAACCAACATCCGAAAGACCAGCCGCCCGCTGAAAATCCAAGAACTCCGCCATCGCAACTGAGTCAGGAGGCAAACCCCCAAACTTTTCTTCCGGGGAGGCAATGATATTGAAATCCCCGCCCACTGCCCAAGGTAGAGTAGGCCCCCTTGCTTGAACATCAAGAAGGTGCCGCCATAAACGCCTCCTACGTAACCGGGTCCCTGCACCATGGACAACAGACAACCGCACTGGATCCGAAAAGCAACTAATAGAAAGCTGAACGGAAAGGGCCTGATCACAGGACTCAATAAGATTAAGCCCAATGCCAGGTTTAGAGAATAACCAAATATTACCCTTATCATTTGAGAAACTAGCATCAAAACCCAGCCGCAATTGATATGAGAGAAGCTTAGAGGAGATCACCTTTGGCTCTATAAGGGCAAGCACCTGAATGGAATGGGTCCGATACAAAGACCTGAGACGGAAAAGAGTCGCTCTGTTCGCCGTCCCTCGAACATTCCATATGAGGAATTTAACCATCGACCCTCAAGAGGGCCCGCCTATCCCGGGAAGCATGTGACCGAAGGAGCCGGTCCGACTGGGTCGTCGTCGCCCTCCTTCTCCGCCCAGGCGCCTTCTTGAAAGGCACCATCTGCCACTCATCTACACGAGCCGCCAATGAAACTATGGAGGAACTACCATCAGGTAAGGAAACCGCATCATCACTCTGCGGAGGATCATCTGCCCAAGCCAAAGGAGTGGGCTCCTCCCAAACCACCAAGCTACGCTCCTCGACATCCGAGCAAGATGCCAGGACACCCTGTCCCAACTGGCTGTGGATAATAACCGGAAAATCCGGGAGAACGACCGGTGGAACGCCATGAGCAGGACCCAACTGACCATCTAAACAAGACCCCGGGGCGCTACGTCCCACCTGCATGGGGCGTACAACATCTCGCCATAATTCCAGCCCACGCATTGAAGATTCCCCCACGTGCCAATTAGGAGGAGCAGAACACGCTCGATTATCTTCAATACGCCTCAAAATAGGATGCGAGGATACAGAGCTAGAATCACGCCCCTGAACGCGCCTCCACTCCTGTCGTAACCCCTTGCCCTTCTCGTACCTTGATCTGCGCCGCCGTCGTCCCCTGGTGGCCCTGCTAGCAACCGACGGCTCCTCAGCCACAGCAGCAGGAGAGGCGATCGCACCAGCCGCACTCACAACCACCGGCCTCGACCCCACCGCAGACGAAGGTGCCACCGCCTGCTTACGACCACGCGCATCCACAGAATGACCATGTAGGCCACAAGCAACACAATAGAAAGGAGTACTCTCATAAACGACCGACTGCGAGCGTACGCCATCTGGGAGTTGGAAAAAAACCTCCTGGTGCAGCGGCTTGCTGGCGTCCACATCAACGAGGACCCTGGCAACTCCCGGCCTGGAGAATGAGGCCGTAGCACGGTCTGTAAATAACGGTGTGCCAATACCCGATGCGATAGAAAGAACCGCATTAGTATCAAACATGCAATGAGGAAGCCCGGGAAAAGCAACCCATATAGGAACACGAGGGTCCTCTCTCTCCGGCGAGAAGTCCACCGAGGATCTAAACAGCATCATCGGAACACGTCCAATGAACCAGCATCCCTTAGAACGAAGTCGAAGGAAGTCGCTCTCAACATGAGGCCGGATAAGAACATGGCGATCATCAATGGCTTTAACCTCAATGAGACCCCGGAACCCCCGCGAGAAAAGTTTCTTTTTAATAGTCTCGATCGAGAGTCTCCGACGAGCAAATTTACCAATAAGATCCAACTTGCAAGGCGTGGTGAGCACAGCCATGTCCGATGGAGAAAACACAGCTACTTTCCGTCCGTCAATCTCAATGGCCGGACGAAAGTCAATCCTCGAAGGCCCACCAGCAGGGGCCGACGTCGAGCTGCCCACCGCTGCCGCGTAAGTCCGACCGGCCAAGCCAAACCTATGTTCGCCAACCTCCAGCCCATCCGCCGAGAGCAAACCCGCGCCGAAACCGTCACCAGCCGAACCACCCGCCGCCAGGCAGGGGCGGCCATCCGCGGCCAAAGCAGCCGCGTTCGCCGAGGAACCGGCTCCAGCCCCGCTCGCCGGAGAGCCCGCGGCTCCACCCGATTCCAAAGCAGCGGCCGTCGCCAATACCGCCTGGAGACCCGTGGCCGACGATGGACGGCCACCCAAGGCCGAAGTCGGAGGGGGGTAGGGGGCCAGAGGCCCCCGCCGATGGTTCCATACAGGGAAACCTCAGAATCGCCAAAGGAGGAGCTCCGTAAATCACGGGATCGCCCAAGACCTTCGATCAATATATATATTATATCATATATATATATATATATATATATATATATATATATATATATATATATATATATATATATATATTAGCTATATATATATACCTATTTAGCGCACAAAACTAACCCCTAAAACTAGTCCTAAGTATAGGTTAAAAAGTGAAATTTAGTGAGTGAATGAAGGGGTTGTGTGAGTGCGTGGAGAAGGGTGATTTTGAGTTCCGTGATTCGGAACGCGTCCAAACTTGAAGGGGACCTAGCTAATGTGAATTAGATTTTGTGGGTAGGCTCCTAGGTTGAAACCGGGATTGCGTGTGGGATTAGGAGAGTGGTATCATGCGATACCATTATCTTGAGATATTCAAGATAACGGGTAAACGACCAATACGGACCGTAAGTTGGACTGGATGTCCACTTACCCTAGGGAACTTGGTAGGTAATGGTTGTATAGGCTAGTACCCTACTACCCTAGGAAGCCCGGAGTGAAATTCCTAAGGGAAGGCCACTTGGCGTCAAGTTAGAATGGTTTAAGGGTATGTGTATTAAAGGGATAATCGGGTAAATTCAAGATACGGGGTTCGGGTATTCGGGTTGACTTGAAACTTAGGTGACTTGTTAGGTACATCCTACAAATGTAATTTTTGAACCAATTTTAGCTCGGTTGACCCAGAGTTAACTTTTTACCCAAAAGTCAACGATGAGTCAACACTTTGCCTAATTTTGACCAAATCCAAACTAGAGTTGACCAGTTAACCAAAAGTCAACTGTTGGTCAACATTTGACCAGTTTGACCTAGGGTTGACCTAGAGTTGATCAGAGTTGACCAGGGTTGACCAGTTGACTAAAAGTCAACTGTAGGCCAACTCTTGATCCCATTTGATTTGCCTTGACTTGTTTTGACTTGCGATGACTGGTATGACCTAGAGTTGACTTAGTCTGACTTAGATTGACTTGATATAACTTGATTTGACCTAGATTGACTTGACATGACTTAGTATGACTCAGTGAGACCTAGTTTGACCTAGATTTCATATCATTCATCATAAATCATTCATAACTTGTTAAACCTAAATTAACATGAAATATCTCATCTATTAGGTCTCTGATTACCACTCTGAGCATTGATATACCCTACAGCTCAGGACAGCAGATGAGTACATTCACTGATAGTTTTTATTATTTTGATATCTGCTATATCCAATTCAGTCGTAGTGTCTTACTTGATTCCCAGTCACGATAGTTCACGGACTAGTATATGTTGGATTACGGCATGAGATATTGTTCCTAGATTTCTGGGTATATTGGTACACTTCCTGTCTTGTTCCTTGTACTTGTATAGACACCGATTTCTAAGAGGATTTGCAACCCTCTTACGGAATTACGTGCCATGACGTGTCATGTCCAGATCCATTTTACTATTCGGGGATGGGGAATTATTAGGGGCTATGTGATCCAAGCTACCCTGTCACTATCCTTGTGCTTGTGCCACTCCCCCTCACGTAGGGTGTAACGAGATTCCCATTTACCTTGTACTCGTTATCCAGGTTGGCCGACATGACTCTTCGTTGAGGTCACCGCAGATTATCGGGCCAAGTGGATAGCCTATCCTGTCACTTATCCCAAGCCGATCACATAACGCTCAAATAATTCAAGGCATATTTTATATTTACTTATCTTATCATATATCCTGTTCTGTTCTATATTTAGTACTTTCTCACCATGCTATGATATTCAGTTACTCACATGTTCTATATGCCTTTATATTGTACCTTGATTGGAGACTAAGTTCTGCTCGGGAGAAGAGTTACAGCCCCGGTCCTTGTTTGGTTTAAGGGTTGTAACTCAGCTTCCGAACGGTTCCCAAGTCTTCATATATCTTCGTCTTGTAGTTCATTATACTGTCTCTTATAGAATTTGCCATTCACATGGAACTGCTGCTAGTGCTTGTACTTGCTCATTTTCCTGACAGGATACCATTATGATATATTACAGATGACTCTGAGGCAGACTGCTCGACCTATTATGGGCTCGAGCTAGATGGAGTAGTCCAGGACTGTGGCCTTATAGTAGAGCCACTAGACTTTGTACTCCCAGAGTAGTGTAGATTAGCTAGGTTGACTGGACTGCAATCCAGCTAGCATTATCAGACTGTAGCTTTCTATGTTATATTTTGAGACCCTTTGATGTTGTATATATCTGGGCTTGTGTTGGACACTAGACTTATTTACTATTTCATCTATCATATGTTTCCTTCTGTGCTATCTACCTTAGTTTTATTCTGTGATTGAGACTGTATTACTATGTCACCTCCATTCGAAGCGTATATACTGTACAGGTACCTTTATATTGTTAGTCGTAGTATTACAGACATTATATACAGCGTTCTACCGCCGATACTGCGGCGTAGGTTGGACGTACCCACGTGCTCGTGCCCCTCATAAGGGTGCGGGTCGTGACACATGGTCACCACGTTAAGCTGACGATAGTCAATGATCGTACGCGATGAACCATCATTCTTCTTCACAAGAAGGGCCGGAGCTCCCCAAGGCGATCCACTAGGACGAATAAATCTCTTGATCCTATGCTCCTCAATAGACTGATACATCACCAATAACTCTGAAGGAGACATCCTGTGGACCTTCACTGACACTGGTTCTGCTCCAGGAATCAAATTAATATAATACTCAATCTCCAGAACTTGAGGCATACCCGGAAGCTCCTCGGGAAATATATTAAGAAACTCACAAACTACTATGGGCAACTACACCTCCTCGGCTACTGCCATCTACCTGACCACAGTGAAGACTATACCTCGCCTCTAGAGAATAAGAACCTCTCCTTATCCGGAACACGAAAGACAACCTTGCCAACATGGCAATCTATCGTAGCGTGTCAAGCACTCAACCAATCCTTACCTAGGACGACATCATAATCGCCCATAGGAAACTCTATCAACCTCGAAGAAAACTCTCTTCCGCACACTATGACTCGACACGAGGCATAGACTCGGTCTACTCCTACGGGACCGTTACCAGAAAGTATATTCAACCTTACAAGTAAAGACTTTGGCTCCAAACCAACTCGCGCAAATCATGCAAATATAAACAAATGCAAAGTACCAGAATCAAATAAAGCTAAAGTTGAATGAGAGTGGACGAGAATGGTACCTATGACCACCTCTCTTGCTGCTAACTACTACAAGAAAATATGGTTTCTGTGACATAAAAAGTTGTCACAGAAGTTGTGAAACTCGTCTCAACATACAGTGACGACTTAGTTTCATTGCATATACCTCCGTAGCTAAAAGAAAAAGTGACGACTAAAATATGGTGTCACCGAAAGTTTTCAACTGTGACAAGCACATGTTTTCACTGATCGTATATTTTTTATTGTGTCACTAAATTTTTCTCCATGAAGAATCCATGTTGTGTAACTCTTATTAAATCTATTTTTAAACAAGTGCAGCTTAACTTCAACTGTAGGTTTTAATTCGGTGTTCCTACATTTTTTATAAGAATACCTAATTCTTCTATTAACTCCTTCTTGACTAGATGTTAATCCAATAAATGCAGCAATCCCTTCTCTGTATTAAGTATTCACTCTATTATCACTTTTATCCACTCTCTGTTCATCATCATTTCTCTATATTTTATAATAAGTAAAAAACCAAATATAAGTAAATCACAAAACTTCAAGAAAAAGGGCAAATATTGTATCAAAGTTGATCTCATGGAGGACTATGACAAATTAATAGAGAGTTATATGTTAAATAATAAGAAATGTAAGATTCCCATTATTATTTTCTGTAAATACATGGGGGCATAGTATTGACTTTATTTCATGATTTTTATCTCAATCATATATTTTATCTCAAATAGGATTGACATTATTCCATCTCAATCATATATTTTGGCCATCAAAATCAAGCATGTAGTTCATCTCTCATTTTTTTTGGTATTCATGTATGTTTTTGGTAAGTAGAAAGCAAAATTTTGTCAATACCTTGGTGCACAACTTAGTTTTCTCTATTACCATGGTGCAATCCACTCTTCCTGCTGCCCGTGTGCAGTCCACTACTCTATTTACTGCCAAAACATGGTCTGTTCAGGCCGTTGCTGAGGCGCAGTCTACCCATGTTGCTGCCAAGGCACCACAAGTAGCCTATATTACTAGGGTGCAACCAGTAGCCCGTAGTGCTATGGCGCAACCCAAGCAACCAGTGACTCAGGTGCAGTCTGCTGCTCTGGCGCAACCTAAGGGAACTAGTCTTTTGGCTATTCCCTCTCCCAATTCTCAAGTTCTAAACTTGGAGAAACAATGCTCTAGTACTAACACTAGACAGAACAAAGGGAAAAGTCCTTTGACATTTCCTCAACTGGCGCAACCTGTGCCTAAAGTGTTCCCACAACAGAACATAGAGGAACGCTTCTTAGCTAACCCTCCACAAAATAAAAGAAAGCACCCTTTGGTCTTTTCCAAAGCTTCCCTGGTCTATGACTCAGAGGAAGATATATCATATTCTATTCCTTTAAACAGAGGTCTTCGGATCTCTGATATCGGAAAGGATACTGATCAAAGAGGCATCTTGCCTACCCCTATGGGGTCTAGTCAAGATCTTCCCACCTTGCAAATTTTAAGATCTAAGCAAGGAAAATTGAGGGTATCACAAACAGAGACACCTAGAGCAGAATTTTCTGATTTACGCGCTTATCTCAATAGGCGTCAACCAGTATCAACTTTGGTGAAATATAAGAACCCTATGCCAAAGGCCAATCTGTACCAGAAGGCAAAGTTTGAAAAGAAGGACCCAACCACTTATGCTAATGAGTTGAGTACATCTTTGTAAACTCAGGGAACTAAACATCTGAAGAATATGAGACATGTTCCTAACATCATTAAGGAATATGTTCCTCCGACTTCTTCTCATCCTGTAGTTGTAACTGATCTTCGGCAACGTCTTACACAAAGACGGAAGATTACAGGGATGTCTTCCTCACCTCTAAATCACTCTTCAAATCGCCATTGCCTTTATGAAGTCGTCATCAACTGTTGTTGCCAATCGTCTCGACGATCTGTCTTCGATCGTCTGAACTATGCTTCAACTCCCGAACATATAATAGAAGATTAAGACGAGCTATTATATGCTTCTGTTAACATGACTTCTCAAGACACTAGGATGGAAAACGTCCAAGACGTAATTCATCCCGTAATCCCAGTCAACAATACTTGGATCGGATTTATGCATCCAGTGAAGGTGTATTTCAATACACTAGATCAAGAAATCGATATTTGAACCAAGGTATCTTTAATCAAGAAGATCTCTTCATCGCTCATGTAGGAGAGGACTCTTTTTTGGAATTTGATGCAGATAGTAAAAGTTTTAAGCAGACTATCTCATCAATAGCATCAAGAGAAGTGACGGTATATACCATTACGAAAGATCAAGATGCCTCTACTTCAACCAGTCAGGAGCAACAAATTGTTATACTAGAAGACAAATTGAAGACCATGGCAGAAATGGTTGCAAGTATGCATACAATAATTGTGGCTCAACATGCAGTGCCACCGATTATAAACCTTGCTACAAATCCTGAGCTCATAGCATCTTCTGTACCTGTTAGTCTGGGGGTACCACCTCCTCAGGTTGCTTCTGTGCCAATTCAAGCTGATCCTAGTCAGCAGGTACTGGGGGTGGTAATTACCCCGTTGTTCCTCCTTCTAACACCTCTAACCAGTCCACCAATTCCCAAACATCAGAGGATTCCAATAAGGCTATGAAACTCTTACGTACTCAGTTTGAGGCCTTCAAGCAGAAAGATGGTCTACAAAGATTAGGCATAAAGCAACCATATCCTACAGAGTGGAAGGAGGTTCCATTCCCTCCTAAATACAAGCTTCCGACTATTATGTTGTTTGATGGCAGCACTTCTCCAAATCAGTACATTAATCACTTTGAAGTGATGACTGACCAATTACAGCCAAATGATGCTCTCCTTACCAGAGTGTTCATTGGTTGTTTAGCTAGCGCAGTATACGATTGGTATCGTAGCTTGCCTGATGGCTGTATCATTTCTTTTGCTGGTTTCAAGCAAATATTCTTGGAACAGTTTTATGAGGGAGTCAATGACATGACAATGTCTACCCTCATTAAGATTAAACAAAGGCACAATGAATCCACGAAGAGTTTCATTGAAAGATTCTGCCGAGAGGCACTCAAAATGCCTTTAGAAACTCTATCTGCTGTAACAATAGACACTTGCAAATTAAACTTGTTGCCTATTATCAGTATGTGGACGGGACACAATTCCAGGATTGACCTTCTTTCATTGTGAATGCCAAGACAGCTGAGGTCAGCGCCAAAAAGTTTAAACAGTTAGGAGTTCAGATGATTCATCCTAACCAAGACGAATATTCTACACCCGGGAGTAATAATAGCCAGAATAACCGTAAGGGTAAAGAAACAATGGCCATCAATCTCAAGGGCAAGGAGTCTTTGGCTGTCAATATCACTCAGACAGCACCCACTCCATCAGCACCACCGCAGAAGACAACACGTCAAAAGGAAGAGTATTCTTTCGATAAAGATGATACTTTGAGCATTTTCGATTGCTTGATCAAAAGCAATAAGCTTTAACTTCCAGAGGCAAAATGGCCAGAAGAAGTGGGTAAAACCGATCACCCTAAATACTGTGTTTATCACAGATTTATAGGGCATCCAACCATAGCATGTTATGTACTCAAAGGTAAAATCCAAGAGTTGTTCAACTCTGGAGCAATCACTCTTCAGCAGGACAATCACTCTTCAAAAGGACGAGAAGACGGTGATTACTAATGTCATTTCTGTACAATTTGGTGACTTTCCCCTACAACTTGTACAAGATGGTGTTGTCCCCATTCCAAGGACTACTCTTGAGATCGTGAATCTTCTACCTCCTCAAAATGAAGGTCTTGTTCCGCTGTCAACTGACAGAGGAGAGATTATATGGATTCATCCAGATCTGGTGGCAGATTTTGAAACACTTTCCTCTTCTAAGCAGAAAAAGCACTCCAAATCTAAATCTAAAAGCTGCAACATGGTATCCTTTGAACCAGTAGCAGAAGAAGAAATTCTAATAGGCACTAGATCTGGAAAACCCTATCTTCGGGAATATCCCAAAAATCAAAAGAATCCTGCTCCATCTCCTGATGCTCCTCCTACATCATCTTCTCCTACTGAGAATATACCATCTACATCCCCACCGGTGGTTGAACCATCTCCTCCTAAACCAACATCAGCAGACAAGGGAAAATAATTTGTTCGCTTTGACAAAGCACTGAAGAAGTTCTCATCTCTTGGACTTGAAAAGCCTTACAATTTTGACATATTGGCTCAATTGGCCAATACTCCAGCAAGATTGTCAATCTTTGAACTCTTACGTCTCTCAAAAGAAACTCGAGAGACGTTAAGTGAAGCCTTGATGCAGGCTGACGCTTATCTTACTCTTCTCAAGAAGCCTGAAAAGGAGCCAGTCAGCTGTGCACATTGTCATAGTGTATTTGAATTGATGCCCAACATTACTTTTATACAAGATGACATACTGTTAGAAGACAATCATCATGATCGTCCTCTCTATTTCATGGGGTATGTGGATGCCATGAAAGTCGATCGTATTCTGATTGACCCAAGGTCCGCACTTAGCATCATACCGAAGTCTTTACTGGATGCTTTAAAGATCCCAGTGCATAACCTTTCTACAACTATCACTACCATCCTGGGGTTCAATCAAGGAAGAAGTGAACCTTTGGGAAAGATACGCCCAAAACTTCAAATTGGCAATCTTCGTACAAATGTAACTTTCTACGTTATTGACAATCATGGCACATACAATGCTTTGTTAGGAAGGCCATTCCTCCATGAACACAATATTGTACCTTCTACTCTCCACCAATGTTTCAAATATGTGGATGGTAATGGAGAAGTCCAAAAAGAGGTTGCAGATATGAATCCTTTCAATGGAGTTGAAGCATACTGCAACGATTCTCGCATGTACAAGGAGGAATTCATGAAGGTGGTACTGGCAATGGACACAGTTGAAGAACAAAAAAATGTGCCGAATAATACTCTGGTGATCCCGGTCAAAGGACGTACCTCCTGTCCTTAGTCTTCAAAACCACTGACTATCTATCTTCCTTCCCATGAGAAGCAGCCCAAGGGTGATAGTCATGAACAAAGGGAGCTCACCTCTTCTGAGCCGCTTGTAATCGATCTTTATTGCAAGAAGCCCCCTCCTCCTTCTCTTTCTTCTTCTCATTCTCTTATCATCAATCTGACTAAGCCTGCTAAGGCTAAAGTTCCTATTGTAAATCATGGTGTAAAAATTAATAAAGCATCTCCTTTGCAGTATACTGATGTCTCTTACCATTCTTGGTGTTATTTGGATATATTAGATAGTTTTAAACTACTTACAATAGAAGTCGTATCATCTCTACGAAATGTGATATCACTGGATTCAATACAAGAGTCGTACTTCTTAGTACCAGCTAGAAAGAAGGATAAAAAGCCTATATTCTTCAATAAAAGAGAGGAACCAAAAATCATGCTCTATAATAATAATAGAGATGATACAGGAAGGCTACAATTACGCTGCTATAGTCCACAATCCAAAGCAATCATCCGCAAAATGGGCTATAATTTCAAAACTGGTCTCAACAACGGTAAAGAAAGATGAACTCTTCTTCGTATTGCTATTCCAAAAGGAAAATCACAACAATACCACAGTAAAACAAAACGGGGACTAGGTTATGCTTCACCACTTCCAACTCCGGAACCTTCTGAATCTGATGAAGAAGAACGATCTAACTCTTCTGATTCTATCTCATAGGATTCTGATACCAGCATTGGTCATGTTCATAGGGTGATAGTATCTTCTAACATGGTGTCTGTCGAATTTGCGAAAGATGACGAAGATGACATTGAAGAAGCTCCTGAAATGGACCCTTGGGCATAAAGGATGGACAATCAGTGGAAACTTTGTTTTAAACAACGAGAGCCACCTACTGAAGATCAATTAGTCCAAATCGATATTGGAGAGAAGGGCGTATCACGACCCGCCTTCATTAGCAAAAATCTCTCAGAGGATGATAAATAAGAATTAATTCACCTTATTCATGAATATATTGATGTCTTCGCCTGGAGTTATGAAGATATGCCGGGATTAGATTCTCAAATTGCAACTCATAAGCTTAATATCTTGCCGAATACCAAGCCGGTCAAACAACAACAGTGGCGATTCAAGCCTGAAATAATGGATGTAATTGATGATGAAGTCAAAAAGCTTATAGCTTGCGGTTTTATCAGAGAAGAATAGCATCCTGACTGGGTAGCCAACGTTGTACCAGTTCTGAAGAAGACCAGAAAGGTTCGAGTTTGTATAGACTTTCGGGATCTTAATGATGCTTGCCCTAAAGATGAATTTCCTCTCCCAATTACTGATGTCATGATCGACAATACATGTGGATTCGAACGAATTTCTTTCATGGATGGGTTTTCTGGATATAATCAAATTCGGATGAATCCTGAAGATGAAAACCATACTTTGTTTCATACTCCTCGTGGAGTGTATTGTTATACAGTCATGCCATATGGTCTTAAGAACGCAGGTGCAACTTACCAGCGGGCTATGAGTACTATCTTTCGGGATCATCTACGAAAGACTGTCGAATGCTATGTTGATGATATTGCTGTCAAAAGTCATGTCAAGGAAGATCACATTCAAGATTTAAGAACTATCTTCAATCTAATGCGCCAGCATCATTTCTTCAAAAATTGATGTGACTGTTCATTCATTCAATTTTTTTGACTTATCATTCATTTGACATTTATTGTCTTTTGTTTTAAATAATATGAATTCACGTCCTTTACACCTCTAAATTTTGATTATTTATATCAGCAACTTGTCACGTCCTTATTACCTCTGATAAAGTTGTCTATTGAAATAATAGTATCGTTAAACTTTATATTCTGCCACGTCCATATTACCTCTGAGCAGAGATAATAAATATTGTTATTTTCTAAATCATGAAATATATCATGTCCAATACCTCTGAATATATTTTTTATTCTATCACTTATATCTATAACAAGATATGCAATAAGTAATGGAACCTCATAAAAAGTCTTTACTATTTCTTTCTGCAAAAGAAGAAAAAAGGTACATTGTAGAAAGAAACAACAAAATTTGCCCATTTTTACTCCGAAGGATAGATGATAAGTTCTGCAATTTGTTTCTTCAAAATTTGAACTCTTTCATCACAAGAATCTAGCACTCTCTGCCTAGCTTCAACTCGTCCTGATTCAGGATCGAAAGGTTGTAGAGCAGCAGTTCGACGTGTTAGCCCTTCATTCTGAAGACGTTCAAATTCCTTCTTCTGGTCCTTTAAAATTTCCACCTGATCAACAGCAGATTGGTACAATTAATTTCTTGTTCTATGTTCTGCATAGTAGTTTGGAGTTCTGCCTGAAGTTGAACGATTTTGGCTTCTAGATCAGCAGCCTTTTTCTCTTCCTCTGTAGCCTTAGTGTTATGACTTTCAGCAATAACAGCTACATCATAGATTTGAATGTCTAGCTCAGAGAATTGTCTAGTAAAAGCTAGGAGGAATGTTTCAAAATTAGCTTTACTAATTTCAGCTTCTTGAACCATGGTTTCATATTCCGTGTTTACTAGTGGCTCGATATCTCCTCTTTTCAGCTCCTTGTAAGCCTTAATTGAACTCTCTAGCTCATCCAAAATATATTCCAAAAATGAAGCTTGGGCTTCGTCTCCTTGACTACGGATGCCTTCGATCAAGAATGTAGTAGGAGTTCTAACGGTACTGAAAGGGACATCCTCTCTCTCTATAACTCTATGAACTAAGGGTTCCAGAGACGTAAAGAAGACTCTTTTGAAAGAGGTCACCACAAATTTTTTAGTTTCCAGGGCTCCTGGAGTGGCTACTATGTTTGCATAAGTCTTCACAGCTTTAGCAGGTGGAGGTACTTTATCTGGAGCACTAATATGAGAAGAGCTTCCCTCCCCGGCTACAGTTCCAGTGGGTGCTTCTGCAAATCACATATATCATTTATGTTGATAACATATAATGCTAAAGACGCTATGACAAATCGTTCATACTGGAAAATTTACCTGAGCTGAGTACATTATGAGGAGTCTCAATAGCTTTAACTGTCTCAAACTGAAGCTTGGATAGAGTCTCTGCAGACATGGTAGCCTGACTACTCCCTGCTCCCGATTCAGTTGGAGGTGGCAGAGTTACTGGAGTTTCATTTACTAATTCTGTTGCCACCTTAGACATTTCAGGCTGCTCAGTGGTCGTGGGTTCATTAACTTCAGGAAGATTGACATGTTCCTTATCATGAACCACATCCTCTTCGTCTTCAGCAATTGAAGGATTTTCATCACCTGGGACTTCTTGTGATGATGGTGCATTCGCTAAAGTTTATTTTTCTTTAGTAATACTGTTCCAATCATCATCATAAGTTTCATCATCAAAATTGCAACCGTTCAATGCATCAATCACTGCCTCTCCTGAATGAGTAAATACTTGAGCTTGTGAAGTATCTTGTGGAGGTAAATCCTGCTTTGGAAATGAAGCTTTTGGACTCTCGGGAGTTGGGGAAGGAATTGTTATCCCTGCTGCAGTAAGTACATTGGCAGAAACATATACTGTCATGATGGTGGTAGGTGGATGGACATCTGTTGAAGTGACCAATATAAAATAGAGCAATTTAGACATATATCTTTGATAAAAAATTAACATATGAGAATATGTCGCAATTTTGATATTACCTTCTTGAGATGGTCCTTCTTCATCAATTATCAATTTCCTTCTGACTTCTTTGGGCATTGAAGCGCCTGGCTTTGCAGCAGCTCCAACACGATCACCCTATGTATCAATTAAAGAAGAAGAAGTTTCTCCCTCTATGATTTTCTTTGACCTCCGAATAGAAGGAGTGAGGTCTTTTTCTCCAGAGGAAGAACTGAGAAGCAACTATTTGGATTGAGAACGAGTTGTTCTCGTAGTCGCTGGTTCATTGATAACTAGTGACGTTCTTTTCTTCTTCTTCGGAGCCCTTGGAGAATTGGATGGATTATCTCGCTGAGGAGAGGACGTCGTCTCCTTAGTTTTTCTCTTCTTCAAATCTTTAACAGGAGATTTTTCCTTCCGCACCTTTATGGATATGTCTAGAGGATCTTGAACTAGATCAACATAGTTCATTAACATTGATGCCTCCAGAGGTTCATCGGCAGGACCTTTGTCTTCTACATCCCGAAAAGACTGAAGAGTACATTTTCCTTGTTTAAATCTCTTTTCAGTTGCAAAGTTGTATGCAGGATGGAAGTTTTCAGCAAATGTGTTCGCTGAAGTATAGAAGTTTGCGTATGAATATAACATGCGTGGACCTTGTGGAAGTTTGTAAGGCATAGAAAAGATAGCTTTTGTGCCCCGGACGTTGTAATAACTCCAAGCCCTAGCCCCATCAATGAGATAACCTTTGGCTTGTAGACAAGTGATTACATTACCTACATGAAGCTGATCGTACCCGAACTGTCGTGCAAATCGACTCGACAAATACGGTTCCAAGTAGCAATCTTCTTCGAATCTATAGACCAAGTAAGAAGGTCGGATTACCTTAATCCATGAAAAGTTGTTTGGGCTTAAACAAAGTGTTTCTTCACGTAAGTCCATCATTTGTAGAGGCATAGTTTCATACCCTGAAGGAGGTCCAATACACTGGAAATACCATCATGATCCATGGTTCAAGGCAAGTCAGGACTCTAAAAGAGCAGTATATTTCCAATGAGCATTAGCAAAATGCCCGATGAAGTCTCCATCAGTAGCTCCCATATCCAGGTCCATCAAACAAGAATGGTGTAGCAATAACCATCCGAACAAATAAGTATATGGCATTTCAGTACGGGGAAAATCCGACCAAGCATCCTTATCTTTCAGCATAGTGTCCACAAAAGAACGCAATCCTGCGTTCAGGCGGCAGGTCATGGCTGATAAGAGATCCATCTTGTATCCAAACACAAGACGTATTGCCGCGAACAGAACACCTCGATGGAACCTGTCAACTGCACTGGCTCCCGTAACTACAAAGCGCCGTAGCCATAAAGATAGAAAGCCTGCCAACTGGGCTTCTGGAGACATAGGTCTGTAATCCTGTCTAAGATAACTCTGGAGAACATCGCCAGTCTTAAACAGACCTGAGTCCTCATTCAAGGTGACATCCCCATGATCATGTTTTTTCCATCAGATATTGCATATCACTCTTATCAAAAGGTTCAAAGAAACGAGGAGTACAGGCTTGACTATCCAGTGGCTTGTCCTCCCACGCATGACCCAAGAACAGATATGGCATCCTTTTAGTGATATAGCAAGTACCTACAGTGGCACTTTCGTAGTAGAGTGAGCAGATTTTGTAGTGACACAGCAGCTCTTGGAAAACTGTGATCATTTCGGGATTCTCCTTTGCCAGAGCATCTAATTTATCATTTGTGGGTACATATTCTTCATATGGGTTATCACCCATTGGTAGATGAGAGATATGTTCCATCTCGTTAAGAGCAAATCCCATATCTCTATGAGGCATCATGAAAGTCCCAGTGCTTATTATATCTCTCTATTAGAGCCAAGAACATATGAGGGTTCGGGTGAATGCCATATACTGTAGTGTAAATGGCATTATAGAGACACAGATCAATGAGCTTGTCTTTAAATTCCTCCAAAATCCATATAGACAAGCTACTCCAGCGCTTCATGTAATGCCCCAGAACCAGAATACTGGAGAGCGGAGGCGTACATAGCCAGCTACGTATATTAAAGTGCAACCTACCTCGCTATACGGTCATGGCTGTCTAGATACATGAGGGTTTAACTACAAGCCAACAGTCTGCTATGGTCATGAATAAGCCTATTGTCTCAATCTCAAGCAAGCAATAATAGTTACAAGATGTCAGAGCACCAAATATATAAAGCAAGGCATCCCATACATTACATATTGGATGATCATGAAGCTAGTCGTACAAAATGCCAAGACTAGCAAGAGTTCAGTCATACATGATCAACCCTAAGATCTGTCAATCATGTTACAGCCCGTAGGCAGACAGTAAATAAAGGTGCAATACCAGCTAACACGTGCTCGCCGGCTAAACGCCTCAAAAGAATAATTTTTACAATAAAGTGGGAGGACAAAAAGAAACCCACTCATTGCCAGGGTTACGCCTGGTGGTCACCATCTGGCTGGAAGACAGGTGGATCCTCTGGTGTTGCTCTGATATCTGGCCACACAAAACCAGCTGGGTCAGACCCCAGAAAGAGCAAGTGCCACAAAGGAGGCTTCACTTAGGAACTAAAACCAGCATATCACAATAGAATATTAAAAATAAATAATAAATAAAGAACTGATAATAATAGAGATAACAACAGTAAACTGAGTACGAAAAAATCATTCAAGTAGCCAGGTCACAACCCTTACACCAAACAAGGACCGGGGTTGCAGCCCTTCACCTGAATAGAACCTGTCTCAAATACTATTGGTACAGTGAAGACAATAAATGAAGAGATGACACAGAACTGCTCCGGGGGCCAGGTTACAACCCTTAAACCAAACAAGGACCGGGGTTGTAACCCTTCACCTGAACAGAACTGGACCCCTGATCTTATTGCTAAGGCCAGTATAAATAATCATGGTATTAAGGTAAGGTAAAACATGACGAACATGGCATGGAGTTGAAATAAGACAATAACGAAAAGAGAACACAGAACTACTCCGGGAGCCAGGTTACAACCCTTAAACCAAATAAGGACCGGGTTGTAACCCTTCGCCTGAACAGAACTCGACCCCCGATCGTTATTGCTGAGGCAAGCATCAATAATTATGTCATGTCACAATCTTGCACAGAATCAGGATAAGACTAAGCTGGAATAAACTCCATCCAATCAATCACGACCAATCAAGAGTACGGCTTGATACTTTAACTAACTAGGGTTATCACAGGCCTAGTTACTAGCAAGATGCAATAAGATTATTCCAACAGCCACAAGTCCTGCAGACCATCCGATTATCCAGGTCGAATGTCTATTTATGAAGAATGCAACACATGACTGTGTACTGGAAATGTGCCCTACTCGTCGGTAGGCTACAAGTCCACTTGAGCGCCCAGATAACAGGATTGCCTGTAGCTGAAAAATCTCTTCATGACTACTGGATTATTCTAGTTATTAGCTTTAGTTGAATTCAGTAGGTACCCCTGACCGTGGTATTCAGGGATCCCCATCCTAGACATGATGTAAGACAGTACCAGTTTATTTGTACAAACGCAATCACCCACGGTGTCCAGGTCATTCATACTTGTCATGTCAAGCTAGCTGTCGTAACAGCATGTCATGATATATCATGTATGTTTGCTTGTCAAGAGTGCGCCACAGCGGGCCATTATCGTGTTCTATTCTTACCTTATCATGAATGAGAGAAACTTGCATAAAATAACTAGTGACATATTCTTGAAGCCAGGGAAAAGATCTACAACTTTCATGTTGGGAGTTAGAAAAAATTCGGGCCACAAATCGGCCAAATAGGACATAAAATAGCCAAAAATAGCCAAAATAGGCACTATACGGCACTATTCAGCACTATACGGCACTCCCATATACGGCTGGACACTATGCAGCACTATGCAGCATTCTTATGTGGCTGAACACTATACGACACTATGCAGCACTCTTATGCGGTTGGACACTATGCGGCACTATGCAACACTCTTATGCGGCTGGGTACTATGCAGCACTCTTATGCGGCTGGGCACTGTACGGCACTATACAGCACTCTTATGCGGCTGGGCACTATGCGGCACTATGCAGCACTCTTATGCGGCTGGGCACTATAACGGCACTATGCAGCACTCTTATGCGGCTGGACACTATGCGGCACTATGCAGCAGTCTTATGCGGCTGGATACTATGCGGCACTATGTAGCTCCTTTATGCGACTGGACACTATACGGCACTATGCAGCACTCTTATGCGGCTGGGCACTATGCATCATCCCTTCCAAAATCAGCACAGATGAACATAGAAATGGCCAAAAATATTTTTGGCCATAACTTCTTCAAACAAGTCGAAATCTAACTTTTCAAAGGTCTATTTTGGGTAAAATCAAATTCTCTACAACATGGAACAATCAAAACATAAAAATAATAAAGTTTAATAGATCAAAATTCGAGAAAACCGAAATAATATAAACTTAGATCTACAAGAAAATATCCATCAAAATGGAAAATGCCAAGTTCTAAAGTATCTTAGAATCTTGCGAGGAAGACAATAGAACAACAAAAATAGAGTTTCTCCATGAAGCAAGTTGCACTTGCCTAAGCTTCTCTTGGTAGGTGGAGAAGTTAAGAGGAAGAAGATGAAAAAATAAATGAAGAGTAAAGATGAGAGAGAAAGGGGGGTTGGGTTTTAAATGATGATGGTGGTAGTAGGTAGGGGTTTTCTTTTGGTTCATGATGAACCCAAAAGCAAACCAAACCAAGCTAAACCGGACCAAGCTAAGCCATAACCAATAAAATGCCAAAATAACCATGCCAATGCAACATGCTAAAAATAAAATCATGACTAGCTAACCATGACTAATAAAAATACGGACCCAAATATGTACACGTATACGAAAATACATAACACGGATTTTGAGGGTGATAAATCTACCCACCTTAAAAGAATTCTGTCCTCGGAATTTAATTAAAGAGGCTAGAGGTGTCGGGACAAGTTACACTATCAGATGTAATCTACAGCTAAGAAATCAATCAAGCAATCAAATATGCAAGCAAGGATTCGAAGTATAAGGCATAAGAAAGATATTATACCTCACGAGTCAAACAAGTTGGGATATCGTGATCGGATATCATCCTCACGCTCCCACGTTGACTCACCTAAAGAGTGACGACCCCAAGCAACTCGGACTAACTTGATAGTCTTGTTCTTGAGTATCTTCTCTCTTCGGTCCAGTATAGACACGGGCCTCTCCTCATACGAAAGTTTGGTACCAACAACCAATTCCGAATGATCCAGGATGTGGCTCGGGTCCGGGATATACCGTCGCAGTTGGGATACATGGAATACGTCATGCACCACACGTAGCGATGGTGGAAGAGCGAGACGATAGGATACATCTCCTACTCGCTCCAGAATGTCAAATGGCCCTATATACCTAGGACTAAGCTTTCCCCGTATGCCGAAATGAATGACGCTACGGTTAGGCAAAATTCTCAGGAATACATGGTCGTCGACAGAAAACTCAAGAGGGCGTCGATGAGAATCGGGCCAATGACGCTGGCGGTCTTGGGCAACTCGAAGATGATCTCTGACTCTCCTGACAACCTCAACGGTCTGAGCAATCATTTCTGGACCGAGCATCCGCCTCTTTCCGACATCGTCCTATACTAGCGGGGATCAGTACTTCCTACCATACAGTGCCTCGAACGGTACCATCTGGATACTAGCTTAGAAACTATTGTTGTACGAGAACTCTACCAGGGCAGGTGATCTTCCCACGAACCACCGAAGTCGAGTGTACAAGATCTTAACATGTCTTCCAAGGTTTGTATGGTACGCTCTGACTGACCATCTGTCTGTGGGTGATACGCTGAGCTGAACTGGAGGCGAGTCCCCAAAATCTCTTGCAGGCAGGCTACACCAAAAATGCAATGTAAATCTGGAATCTCTGTCCAAGATGATACTGACTGGTATACCGTGTAATCTGACAATCTACCGGGATACTCTCTGCTAGCTGAGCCGTCGACTGACCAACTCTGAACGGGAGAAAGTGAGCCACCTTCGTGAGCCCGTCTATGACAACCCAAATAGCATCTCTGCCTGCCGGGGATCTAGGCAATCTAGTCACAAAATCCATGGTTATATGCTCCCATTTCTACTCTGGAATTGGCAATGGTTGAAGTAGTCCAGCTGGTCTCTGATGTTTAGCCTTAACTTGTTGGCAAACAAAACAACGAGAGAAAGGACTATCTTCCTCTTCATGCCATTCACCAAAAGTGCTGGCGGATATCACGGTACATCTTCGTGCCATCGGGATGAATGAAATACTGCGAACTGTGGGCCTCTGCATGATTCCTGTCTGATATCTCCACTGGGTACACAAAGATGCTTCTCATGTCAAAGTGTACCGTCTTTATGGATACATAACTTGGTCTTCATCCTGCCTCACACTCTGCTCTGAGTCGCTGAAGCTTGGAATCTGCTGACTGCACCATCCGGATCCTCTCGACTATAGTGGACTGAACTTGCATGCTGGCCATCAATGCTACACTAGAAGGGAGGACAACTCTATACCCATCTTCTGAAGATCGGCTAACAGCTCTGGTTGCGCTGCTAGAAAATAAATCGGCTCTCTTGCTCAATGCATCCGCAACAACGTTGGCCTTCACAGGATGATACTGCAAGTTAATGTCATAGTCCACAAGCAGCTCTAGCCATCTCCTCTGATGCATGTTAAGATCCTTCTGGATGAACACTTCAGACTCTTGTGGTCGATGAAAATCTCCACCCTATCTCCATACAAGTAGTGCCTCAAAAGCTTAAGTGCAAACACTAATGCTGCCAGCTCCAAGTCATGGGTTGGATAATTCCCTCATGATCACGAAGTCATCGTGAGCATAAGCTATTACCTTCCCAGCTATATCAGAACACATCCTAAACCTCTGCCCGAAGCATCACAATACACTGAGAATCCTCCGATTTTATCTGGAAGCGTGAGAATAGGAGCCGTCATCAAGCCTCGCTTCAACCTCTCAAAAGAATCCTGGCATTCTGCTGTCCAAGAAAAACTGCACATCCTTACGGGTCAACTGGGTCAATGGCGCTGAAATTCGAGCAAGTCTGAAATAAATCGTCGGTAGTAGCCAGCCAAGCCAAGAAAACTGCAAATTTCTGCCACTGTGCTAGGTACCGACCACGTTTCAATGGCCACGATCTTCTGGGGATCTACTTCAACTCCTCCTCGGGTGATGATATGACCCAAGTACGAAATACGATCGAGCCAGAACTCGTATGTACTGAACTGGGCATACAATTGGTGCTCTGAGAATCTGAAGAACCACACGGAGATGTCTCATGCTCCGCCTCACTTGCTGTAGACTAGGATATCGTCTAGGAACACAATCATAAACTGATCCAAATAAGGCATAAAGATACGATTCATAAGGTCCATGAATACTTTCGGCGTATTGGTTGCTCCAAATGGTATCAAGGAACTCCCAATGTCTATATCTCGATCTAAAGCTGTCTTCGGATGTCCTGCTCTCTGACTCTGATCTGATGGTATCCTGACCGTAGTCGATCTTCGAGAATATTGTTGCCCCTTGAGTTGATCAAACAAGTCATCTATCATCGGAAGAGGGTATCTGTTATTGATTGTCACCGAGTTCAAGGTACGATAATCTACACATAATCTGGACGTACCATCCTTCTTTTCACAAGAAGCATCGGGGCTCCCCAAGGCGATCCACTAGCACGAATGAATCTTAGTTCTGAGTTCTCAATCATCTTGTACATATCTCTAGCTCTGACGGCGCCATCCTGTAGACTCTCTCTGATACTGGGGCTGTCCCGGGAATTAAGTTAATGGTAAACTCGATCTCTCGCTCTGGCGGCATCCCTAGAAGATCTTCTGAGAAAATATCTGGAAACTTTTTGACTATCCGAGGTAACTGTACTACTGCTACGCACCACAACACTGTAGAAGAAAGTTCAACTCGCCTCGGAAGAAGGAAAACTCCAGCTCGCCTGGAATGCTAAAAATAACCATGCCAATGTGGCAGTCTATCCTAGCATACGGTCCCTCAACCATCCATCCCTAAGACCACATCATAATCGGCCATCGGGAACTCTATCAATCTAGCGGAAAATTCTCTACCGCTAACTACGATCCGACACGAGGAAATACTCTATCTACTCCTACAAGTTCGTTACCAGTAAGTATATTGAGCCTTACTAATAATGACTCGGGCTCCAGTCTACCCGTGTCGCGAATCATGCAGACATAAATGAATGCGATGCACCAGAGTCAAATAATACTGAAGCTGGAAAGGTGTTGACGAGAATAGTACCTGCCATACCTCACTTGGGCTATTCCTTCTTCTCTCATGGTCAAAGCCAGCACTTGACCATGTCCTCCGGGTGGGGTCCCCTCTAATAAAAATTCCTCTGTCTGCTCTGGAACAGGGCTTGGGCATACTGCTACGGTCTGCTGCTGAAATGCCTGGGCCTGCATCGGCAATGGCCTCGGAAACGGGTACTGCAGCTGCTGCTGCTGGACTGGTACTGGTCCTCTAACTGAAGAACTAGAGAATGCCGATGAACTCCCCCTGTTTGGTTAGTTCCAAACCCTGTGGTCCGGGGCACCACAAACCAAGCACAAACCCTGTGCTCTGCGACACTCTGATACCACATGCCCTGGCTTTCTGCAGTGTGAACATCCACTGCGGAAGACTGCTTCTGCTTCTGCTGCTGAGGGTGCGTGGGGTGGAATGCTGAACCGACGTCACTGAGGCCGCCCGCCTCGGAGCTCCAATGGTCAAAGCCCTGGCTGCCGGGGCTGGTGCTGATGACTGATTCATCTGGCCGTGAGATCGCTTTCGACCTCCGGTCCTATCCACGATCCTCTGGGAGGTATACTCATGCCTCCGGGCTGCTCTCAATCTGCATCAAAAGTCTGATGCTCAAACTGCTCCACCGCCAATAAAATCTCTAGGTGGAGCCCCTACTGGAACCGCTGGGCTCTATCGAACTCGGTCGTCACCAAAGTGGGAGCAAACCGACTAAGCCTGGAGAAATCGGCCGCATATCCATCGACCGTCCTACCCATCTGCTTCAGATTGGTGAACCTCGTCTGCAGATCATACCGAGCTAACACAAAGAAGTACTTGGTCTGAATCTTTTCCCTGAATACTGCTGTAATCCCTCTTCCCGAATTTTCAATTTTATTTTAAATTTTATTATACATATTTTGTTTAGAAATGAATTTTTCTTAAAAGCAGTAAATAATATATGATGGTTTTCTGTGTAATTCGAACACTAGTTGAATTATAGTTCGGAAATACTATTGTTCTTAATTTGGGTGATGGAATTATAAAATGATTGTTATAATTTTGGGCTTTCAAAAGATGACTTCTAAATATATATATATATATATGTATATATATATAATATTATATATATATATATATATACATATATATATATTAATATATTATATATATATATATATATATATATATATATATATATATATATGTTTAAAATATAGTTGATAACAATAAACATTATTTTGGTAATCAGTAAATGATTAAATTAAATCTCTATGTTTTGAACTAATAGATAATGATTGTTTCTTTAAAGTATATTAAGATTTCATTGAGGTTCATATTATATTTTTTTAAAAAATAACTTTTGATAAATAAGTAGAAGATTGTAGTATATTATGGATTAGTATTATCTAATCTTTTCCTTCCTCAAACTATGCGTGATCCCCGCTAGGGCTTGATAACTATATATATATGTATAAAGAATCCGCTACCATCCTTCTCATATATTAAGTGAATCTGGAGCCGACTCTCCCTGCCTCTTATTCTCTTCGTACCAGCGTCCTACCATCCATCATCTCCCATCGCCATCACATGCAACAACAGTCTCCCTTCACCGCCAACACCACAACCATAGGACATCAAACACCACCGGCGAGGCGGTTCCTACAGACCACCGCTATCGACGTCGGTCGTGTCCCAAAATCTTTCGCTCTCCGTCCATCGACTCCACATGATACTATCGCACAGACCAGTCTCCGGCTCCAAACCGCCGCCACCAGCATTTACACCCGGTATTACACCACCATCATCTAGCCAACCGCCAATAGTCGTGTCCGGACCTGTGTGTCCGTGTCTATCCCGTCTTATTCCATTAAACATTATAAACCCGGTTCGTGTCGGACACACCCGACACGAACAGTACCACCATCCATATCAATATCACCACCACCATCTCCACTTATCTTCTGCGGCGGTCACCATCCCGCGCCCGACCTCGCACTTTCCAGTCTACAGCGCTGCTCCGTAAATTAGCATAGCCGCCGCGTCGCCTGGAATCTCCGATCCCGAGCACACCGCACGAGTACCCGACGGCAGTCGCCGCCATCCCCGCTTTCCCAGGATCTGTCGACCACGTGGCAGTCTCGCCCTCCTCGAATGCGGTGCTGAACACCTGCAATGACGCCACGACGTGCCTCTCGCGCATCAACTCCTTCCTGGAGCGCCGCCGGGGCCGATTCCACCATCGAGTCTGCCCCAGCGTAGACCGTCCACCGCGGATCTGGATCCGTACGGCCCACACCACGATCACCGCCGCCCGCACGTTACGCCGCCGCGGTCAGGCCCTGGCCTCCGTCGCCTTGGGGGAGACCATCACACCGACCGTCGGGATCCTCGTCGACCCCGTCGGCTGCCATCCTCTGCGACCGCTCCTTGCCGAGCCTACCAGTCGTGCTGCACACCCACGTCGCCGAAGCGGCCGCCCTCTTCGCGCTAGGGATCGCGCTGGCACCTCGCCTCCACGCCCCTTTCTGTGAGTGCACCCCGCTCTCTCTCTCCCTCGATCTCTCTTTCTCTTCTACTCTTCCTAGTTTTCTAAGTCTTGGAAAAGGAATGGGGGGTTCAGTTCACCCTAGGGGTGTCAACGGATGCTTATCGGTACGGACAGGACAATATTCGTATCCGTATCCGAATTTTTTTTGTAATACCTAATCCGATCCGATATCCGAACGGATATCTCTTTTGACACTCCAATTCGTATCCATCTAGTTTAACGGATATTGGATAATATCCGATCCGATTAGCTAAAAAATTTCGAAAGCTAGTATCCGAATATCCGAAATCCAAATATAAAAATTTAGTTATTATCTGAATATCCGAAAATCAAATTCAATTTCTCTACATATTTGAGTCCTTTCTTCTCATGTTGTAAATTGTAATTATATATTACTATTATATAAATTATATTTAATTATTTATGTAAAAGTTAGTTGAGATAAAATACTTTAATCTTCTATATTAATTAATATATTACATACATTACTATAATATATAAAATTTTGGATATCCGAATCCGATATCCGAATTCGGTATCCGAAATTTGCAATTTAAAGTCGGATCAGATATTAACGGATTCGAATACCTTAATATCCGAATTCGTATCCGAAATGGATATATCCGAAAAATTTCGGATATCCGAATCCGATATCCGAAATTTCGAAAAATATTCGAAAGTTCGGATACGGAATCGGATCGGATTCGAATTTTTGACTATCCATTGACAGGTCTAGTTCACCCTCACCTTCTGATTTTCTCTCTCTTGATGCTCTTTTCCCCTTTATGATCATTATTTAGTGTTAAGATGGGGGAAGCACAAATTATTACTGTCTTTATTTAGTATTTTATTTATCAATTTTCCTTTTGTTTACTTGTTTGCATTTGTAGGACTTCAATGTTTTGTGCTGATATTTATATGTTGTTTGGATATTATTGGGGCTATTAGGCTTATTTATATAATATAATAATTGGAGTCTATTAAAATCTTATTATTTTAGGGCTCATATAAAAGGGGTTGTCCTCATTATTGTAGATTGACGTTTATTTTCCTATTACTGTTATTATTATTATTATCATTATTACTTATTATTATTATTATTAGTCTTCCTGGTTTTACAAATATCAACGGTGTTAATTATTATAAAATAAACATATGTGCAAATAATTTTGTGGGCTTATATATATGTGTTATTTTGGATATTGGGTGGAATATTAATTATGCTTATAAGTATAGGTAATGATAGTGTGGGTTTAATAACTATATATTATTGGGACTTCTATCTTGTATAAAATTTAGATGTGGTTTGGTAAAATAGTTTTGGGATTATATTATGGGCTTTAAGTATAGTATATGAAAATAGTTATATTTTTATATGGTAAATATTATGGGGTTTATTAATAAAGAATTTGGTTTTCAGATATACAAGAACTCTAATAAATTTTATAAATGCAATAATAATTTCTAGATGGATTATAGGTATATTTTTCTAAATAGTTATATTTTTTTCTACACTAAGAAATTCCCTTCTTCTAAACCAAATCATTTAGATTAGTTTGCCCTTCATCATGACTAATCAAATATTTTCTATCTCTTTTGTGAAATCGGACATATTGACATATAGTTTGACGACTTTAGAGACCATAGACTTTGGCACGCTTTTCGGTGCAAAGCGGGTCCAACGGCGGACACATTTTTGACCTAAAATTACCGTTTGCCCCTGTGTCCAGAATTGGACTTAAGGACAGGCAATCCTAGCTAATTTGACTATTCTGAGAACGTTGGTACTGTTTTTTCAGCATCTGGAGACTTCTGCATGTGTTGATTGATTGTGGCTCATTGAGTGGTATAGTAATTTGGTTCTCCAGCTAAGGACCTCAGGCAAGTGCACTTTCTGATTGCTTTCCGATGCATAGTATCTTTTCATTTCATGTCTTAATATATCTTGCTGCTTGTTGACACGCTCATTACACGGAGTAGTCGGGAGGGAAAATATCTTAGTAGACATGTGGACTACCCAGAAATATCCCCAAAATGTCTATTCTTGTATGATAGCAGCTGCACACGGCACGTGCAGTGAGCCGGATTTACCCTTAGCCGTTCATATGTCGAAAAGGATATTTCACACCACATAGATAGATGTCTTTATTAGTTTTTCCTTGTTTACTTCTCTATCGTGCTATGTCATCAGTTATCTTCCAGTTTTTCTCTCATATGTTATTTTTATGTCTTGTTAATTCTATTGTGTTTTCGTATTATCATCGGTTTGTGTACTTGTTCCATTCCTGACTGGAAACCAATATTTTTCAGGTTTAGCCGCGATCACTCATATCATTGGAAAGCTTGGGTATGCAGAAGTCAACCTAGAAATAGATAGCAGATATCAATTTCATTTATTGTAAAATCTGTATTTTCTTTAAATATAAATGTTATAAATGTTGTAATAAAATATGGAAATGTGATGAGCAATAATGTTTATTTTGAGCAATTTTTGTGGGCTTGACAGCGTTCTACCGCCGACTCTGCGGCGTAGGCTGGCTTGGACACGTCTCGTATCCGAAAAGCGGGTGTGGGTCGTGATAACTGCCCAGGCAATATGGGCCACTAATCCATCGGTTTGTGCTGCCCACCAGCTACGGGCAAGATCTAGTAACTACAGGCGCACTATGGCCACCTTCTCATTCTCTGGAGTCCTGGCTGCTTCTAGAATCACCTTTGTGTCCTGAATCCATGCATCTACAGCGATCGCATCTTCACTGCCGTCGAAAAGGGAGGGTTCAAGTGCTTGAAGCTGTTGGCCGCGCTATTACCCTGATGACCTCTGGTCAAAGCGTCTGCCACCGCCTGGTGCAAGGCATCTCCTCGACGATCCTGGGAGGCTAATAGTGACCTGATGAGACCCACCAAAGTGCCATCATCAGGCTCTGCAGGTTGGACGGACTGAACAGGTGGTTCTCGTCCGGTGGGCATGACTCTGGAGGCTACTCCGGAATGCTGGACTTGATCTTCGGGTTGCTGCTGGTCCGTGGGAGGTGCTCCGCCTTTCTGATCGGCAGGTCCAGGAACAATGTCGCTGAAGAAGACGACATAGGGAGCAATAAGGAAGGACCAGGACAGATGAATGATACAAGCATGTGATCAGGTCGAGATTTTCAGGGATGAAAGGATACGAGTAGAGATCAAGGAAGAGTACTGATTGAGACATCTATTCAGTAAACCCTCACATATCTTGATTTACAAGACCTGCATGGGCCACCACTAAAACCATGTAACACCCCAGAACTAGAATACTGGAGAGCGGGGGCGTACATAGCCAGCTACGTATATTGAAGTGCAACCCACCTCGCTATACGGTCACGGCTGTCTAGATACATGAGGGTTTAACTACAAGCCAACAGTCTGCTATGGTCATGAACAAGCCTATTGTCTCAATCTCAAGCAAGCAATATAGTTACAGATGTCAGAGCACCAAATATATAAAGTAAGGATCCCATACTTACATATTGGATGATCATGAAGCTAGTCGTACAAATGCCAAGACTAGCAAGAATTCAGTCATACATGATCAACCCTAGGCTGTATCATGTTACAGCCCGTAGACAGACAGTAAATAAAGGGCAATACCAGCTAACGCTCGCGGCTAAATGCCTCAAAAGAATAATTTTACAATAAAGTGGAAGGACAAAAGAAACCACTCATTGCCAGGGTTAGCTGGTGGTCACCATCTGGCTGGAAGACAGGTGGATCCTCTTGTGTGCTCTGATATCTGGCCACACAAAACCAGCTGGGTCAGACCCCAGAAAGAGCAAGTGCCCAAAGGAGGCTTTACTTAGGAACTAAAACCAGCATATCACATAGAATATTAAAGATAAATAATAAATAAAGAACTGATAAAATATAGAGTAACAATAAACTGAGTACAGAGAAACATTCAAGTAGCCAGGTCACAACCCTTAAACCAAATAAGGACCGGGGTTGCAGCCCTTCACCTGAATAGAAACCCGTCTCAAATACTATTGGTACTGTAGCTTCCCTTCCCGAAGAAATTTTTTTAAATTATTTTTATTATTTATTTGATTTAAATAGTGATTTTAGAATTTTATAAGTTGTATTTAGTTAATTATTCGGTAGACGATTTTAGCCAGGTTAAGTTTTGAAGTACCAGCGACCAAGAATCATGGCACAGATAGTGCAGTGACGTCTTTGACTAGTGTTTAGCCATGGTAGGGGAATGCCGAGCATAGGAGTCTCCTAATTAAGAAAACCAGGCCAAGTTATGACTCACCTACCGAGATTTTATTATTATTTAATTATATTGAGTTTTCGGGAACCCGGTTGTATCGATCCTGTCCAGATTGGACCCAAGTCAAACCCAAGCCCATGTCTCTGTAGGGGACCAAATTCGACCTTATAGACATGTTTGTAAATGCAAATATTTTGTATATTAGGAATTGGCAATTATTTACTAAATAATGTATGGTAGAATAATAGATATATTGTTATTAATAGCGTTTAGAATATTGTACGATTTCAGGAGCCAAATAAATGGGGTGGTTGATGAGTTCACCGCGATATTATTGGTTTAATTTCAGTGTTATTAGGATATTATTATTAATATTTTTGACGTATTTATTAACAATTTTACTTTACTATATTGGTTATGTTTATTTTATATAAATAAATATTATTGTATATGTGTATTTATGTAGGTAGGCCCTATCCTAGGAATAATTATTATTGGAATTTAATTGGGATTTATGGAGATTGTATATAAGGTATATGTATATTGATATATATATATATATATATATAATATTAATATCTATATATATATATATATATATATATATATATTTTTATTATATATATCTTATATATTATATATATATATATATATATATTATATATATATATAATATATATATATTTTGATTAAATATGTTATAATATATGTATATTGATATTATATATATTATATATATATATATATATATATTATATATATATATATATATATATATATATATATAATTTAAATATGTATTGATATATATATGTATATATATATATATATAATAATTATTATATATGTATAAGTGTGTGTATGTAATATATATGTATGTATATAAATATACGTATATCTGTGTATATATATGTATATATATGTTTATGTGTGTAAATATATGTAAATATGTACATAGGCCTATATAGAAAAAAAAAATATACATATAGATATTAATTGCTAATAGGAAAATAAATATATAAGAAATAAAAAAGGAAAACAAATATTAGTGAGCTCAGCCCGAAGGCCCAAGCCCGGGCATAACATTCCAAAACCATGAAGGCCGACCCCCCTGTTCATAACTGAACATATAAGCGCATATATGAACCGAGAGAAAGAAAGGGAGGAGAAACATCGAGCAAACCCTAAAACCCTAAGTTGATGGTACGCCACCCCTCCCCGACCATGGGCGGTCGATCTCCGCCAGCGCCGCCGCCGCACGTCGCCGGAGATGCGCGGGAACAGCGGCCAAAGACAGCCGCACGCACATCAGGGGAGCAGCGACAGCCGTATAGAGTTTCGAAGCCCAACTTCGCTGTAAGTTTACTCCTTGCTGGATCGTTTCACGATCCGTAAACTATTACGGAAAGCCAATATAACCAGGTTTAAATCCCAAAAAATAGATTTTGGTATAAACACAGCATACTGCCGAGAAATTCGATGCAAACTTCATCGAAACCTGTTCGAAAAATAGGGTATACACAGTCCAGATGTCCATGTTTGAAGATCGATCCCGATCAATCTAAGGCCATATTAGAAATTCTATTTGAACAGACTTTTAGACAACATGTAGGGCTCCACAACCCAATTCGCAGAAGTCGATTTCATCGACTACGCGCCGAGAAATTGGATCCGAAGTTGACCGAAAATCTGTTTTAAAAACTAGAAATTTGTCCGATACGACGTGCGTCCCGCCAATCCGGGCGACGTGGTCGCGAACCGTAAGCATCGAAAGCTGTGTAATGGTTTCGTGGTCGTGTGGGCTTTGACGGAATTCAAATCGTCGTCGCGTGTGCGCGACGAATTTGATCCGTATCCGTCAAAATTTACCGTATCGGCCTCCGTGCAAATTTTCTAATTACTTTGTGCACGTTCATCAGATCAAGACAAAACTTGCGCCAACAAGTCCGTATCATTTTTTTGGTCCTGTATGCCAAGTTTGATCCGATTCTGAGACAGTTGATAAAATTGTCGTTTGTGGGTCCTACGGTCCGACTCAACGGACAATTTTGTGCACGACCCGCCGGAATCCAACTTTAGACATACAGTTGGGTTCGTATCAAAAAACTGGACCTGTTGACATATAGTTTGACGACTTTAGAGACCATTGACTCTGGTACGCTTTTCTGTGCAAAGCGGGTCCAACGGTAGACATCATTTTTGCCCAAATTACCGTTTTGCTCCTGTATCCAGAATTGGACTTAAGGACAGGCAATCCTAGCTAATTTGACTATTTTGAGAATGTTGGTAACGTTTATTTCAGCTTTCGGAGACAGTTGTGATGACTTGGACTTTCTGACTTGTTGATTGGCAATACATTGTTGGTTCTCCGTGCAACCTCCAGGCAAGTACATTGTCGAACATATACAGTATTTACAATGTTCTTTCTATTGTGTTCCTTTCATATTGTCACATGACTCCATATTCTGATTGATTTGTCCTCGATTGCTTTACTTGTTCTAGATTACGTGCACGTATAGGATATTCGACATTGTTGACTATTGGTCTTTTCGTGTTATCTTGTCTCGTGATTGAGTTGTCAGTTTCTATATCTGTCTTTGACTTGACCATTCTTAACTGGAAGTATCTTGCATTGTACTACAGTTGATACATACTATAGATTGGGAGTATCTTACATTGTACTACGACCTATAGCTGATTCTTCTATCTTGATATCGCTTGATTGACTTGACTTAAGACATGCCATAGATTGAGAGTATCTAACATTGTACTACGACCTATAACATATATTGTGATTGATTGACTTGACTTGCGACACTATAAATTGGGAGTATCTTGCATTGTACTACGATTTATAGGAGTCTACTTGACTTTGTATCCTTTAGGAGAGGAGATCGATACTAGAATTGGCTAATCTTGACTGAGAGTATCTTGCATTGTATTACAGTCAAAATCTATAATAGATTGGGAGTATCTTGCATTGTACTACAAGCTATAGAGGTTAATCGATTGATTGGTAGCCAAGTCTAGTATTACATTTCCACACGACTCGTCGTCCTTAGATGTTCTCCCTGCAGTATTCTTATCCCTCATACATGTTATTTACTGTCATATTAGTAGGCATGTTTTATGTATCTTGCTAGTCCTCTGAGGACCTGATGATCTCTTTAGGTAGCTGATTGCATGGAGTTAGTTAGCTGAGCATGTGGTAGTTGACTTCGTTTGCATGATTCAGGTATTTTGTTAGTGATATTGATTTACTATCTTTCTCTTGCTTTGATGATATATTCTGCTTATCAGCTTTACTTTATAGACTCATATCATTCTTGGAGTCTAATCGAACAATATGATAATGGGATGCAGACCATGACCCATACTTGTTCATTCTTGTTTTATATGATTCCTTGGATTGAGATATAGTTTAGATTAGACATGATACCCATGACCTTGACCGCTTATACGTACTCGAGTCAGGCTGGAGTCCGCTCGATACGTAGCTAGCTTGCTCACGAGCTCGCGTCCGAAAAGCGGGTGCGGGTCTTGACAAGTTTTTGTGGTGGCCCATGCAGGTCAGAACATATCGTATCGGTTACGTAACTGTACTGGTACGAGCCTGTGCAACTGACTAAACCCTTAGAAATCTCAATCCACACTGCCTTGAAAATTCTCCTAGAATTCTCTACATCCTTGAAAACTCCATAATTGCTCTCGATTATACTTTCTTGCTTTTCGTACCCTTGACTCTCGTCCCTTCCTATTTCGGGGTGACGAATGATCGTGCTGTCTAGAATTCATCAGAGATTCTTAAGTTATATTAGAATATTGCTTGATATTGAATATTTGGTTGTTGATAGATATGGGGGATTAAAGATACCATATGTCCTAGATATCCCTGGTAGAATTATTAGCCACTAGTTAGAAGGTTATAATATTTTAGTGACCATGTTTTGAGGAGTAGTGTGACCAAAGGTGGGTAGAAGTCCTCGAGGTTTCATAATTATAAATGGCTAGAGAGGGTTATAAAATATTTTTATAGAAATTAAATTGAGGAGATTAAGGTAATAGCCGATTTTGACTTTAAGGAATAGTTATGAATTAGAATTTCGAGGACGAAATTATTTTTAAGGAGGGTAGATTTGTAGCTTCCCTTCTCTGAGACTTTTTTGTCAAAATTATTTATTATTATTATTTATTTGATTAAAATAGTAATTTTAGAATTTTATAAATGTTTATTTAGTTAATTATTACGGTAGACGATTTTAGCCATGGTTAAGTTTTGAAGTACCAGACGACCAAGAATCATGGCACGGATAGTGCAGTAACGTGCTTTGACTAGTGTTTAGCCATGGTAGAAGAATGTCGAGCCATAGGAGTATCCTAACTGAGAAAATCAAGCCAAGTTATGACTTAACCCTACCGAAGATTTTATTACTGGAAATTGCTGAGAAACCCAATTTCGGGATGGACTTTTATGAAATGCCCACCCGCTGGATGAGTTTTATGAAATGCCCAGAATTAAGTATTTTCACGTTAAATATTCCAAGATTCCCTTTTAGATGCCACCCGCTGGAAACTGCTATTTTTATAATACCGAAACTACCCCTCCGCGCGAATTGGTCATCTATATGTATTTGAATTCAAAAAACTCAGATCTGGATTGCGATTTTCGTCTTCTTCTTCTTCACGGAAAATCTGAATTCTATTGCTCTCATCTTCAGCAGAGATCGCAAAGATCGTTCGTAGTTCGGTGTACTTTTCTTCGGTCGAACTCAGATCATCGCTCGTCATCATCATCACCATCATCATCATCTTCATCGACGTCAATTGTGGAGAGAAGATCTTTCTTCTTCTTTTTCATAAGAATTATCATCGCTTTGAAAGAAGAACGAAACTCTTTATTCCTCTCTCCTACGTTTTAACACTGGAAATGACCATTCTCCGTGTAAATTAACATGGAGAATGCCATTCTCCGTTTTATTTAAAACGGAGAATGACATTCTCCGTGTTTCTAACACGGAGAATGGCCATTCTCCTGCGTTTTAACACTGAAATGACCATTCTCCGTGCTAAATTACACGAAGAATGACCATTCTCCATCTTATTTAACACGGAGAATGACCATTCTCCATGTAAATTAACACGGAGAATGACATTCTCCGTGTTTCTAACACGGAGAATGGTCATTCTCCTGCGTTTTAACACTGAAATGACCATTCTTCGTGCTAATAAAATGGAGAATGACCATTCTCCATTTTATTTAACACGGAGAATGACCATTCTTCGTTTTATTTAACACGGAGAATGTCATTCTCCGTTTTATTTAAAACGGAGAATGCCATTCTCCTGCGTTTAACACTGAAATAACCATTCTCCGTGCTAAATTACACGGAGAATGCTATTCTCCGTTTTATTTAATACGAAGAAAAACATTCTCCGTTTTATTTAACACGGAGAATTGCATTCTCCGTTTTTCTAACACGGAGAATGGTCATTCTCCTGTGTTTTAACACTGAAATGACCATTCTCCGTGATAAACTACACGGAGAATGACATTCTCCGTGTAAATTAAGACGGAGAATAGTCATTCTCTGTGGCCTCTCTTCCCGATTTTTTTTTAAAAATATATTTTTTTATTATTTATTTGATTTAAAATGGTGATTTTTAGTTTTTTTTATAAATAATTATTTAGTTAATCATTACGGTAGATGATTTTAGCCATGGTGGAATTTTGAAGTACTAGACGACCATGTAGGCATATTTTATGTGTACAAATATTTCTTTAATTATTTTAGAATTTGATATTGCATTCCTAATTATTAAATATTGTACAATATTGGTATTAGTATTATTAAATAAGTGTTTGACAATATTTGTATGATTTTTCGGAGTCAAATGAGGAGTGCGTAGGTTATGTTCACCCAACACTACCTTTGGGTCATCTTAGTATTATTCAGCTTATTATTATTAATATTGTTATTATTATTATTGTTATTATTATTATTATTATTATTATTATTATTATTATTATTATTGTCTTGTTATAGGTTTGTGAATATATATAGGTATATAAAGGAATTTATATATATGTATATGTATAAATATAGGTATGATGTGGGAGTAGTAAGCTTGTTTGTGGCAAGACATTGTTAGCCTTGAGCGCATATAAATATCTAAGTATGACCTCATGTTAGTATATTGAAATCAATGACCTTGTGGTCTGTCGAACTCATTAACTGCATATACAAATGGAAGTTATAAGCTTTAGGGCTTCCTGTGATGACATAGGTTGGTGATCACACTTAGGTGTTAGAGGTCACGTGCATGTCCGCATTTATTTGCAGGTCACAGGAAAATTATACTGTCATTGAAGATGAAGTACCTGTGGATTGGTTTGTCATAGAAAAGTTGTGCAAATTAGTAATAAGCTTGCCAGAAGATAGATTTGGATTGGAGATGTTTGATAATATGAATTATGAAATTGAATGAAATTCAATTGATGCGAACGTGATAGGATTAGGTTGATTATATAGCAAGGTAACTTAGTGGAGGATAAAGTCTAATATAGAGTAGCAGTCAGTACATAAAATATTTGATCAGAACTAATTGAGCACGACAAAACTTGATGTTTATTATGTTTCTAGTTAAATAGTTGACATGGCTGATTGGTGTTCTAATTATTTGTATCTATTTTAAAAGCAAGCAAGATTGACCTAGGTGAAGTAAATAGATAAAGAATAACAGCCGACTAAAAGAAATAATTTATTGAATTAAAAAGGAATATGATTCACACGATGTTTGATATCTGTTAGTTGACATGTACAAGTGCAACTACTAGTTTTATATTTGACAGAGCTTGCTCAGCCCGAGCCTCCCTCGGCCCAGCAGTATCAAACCCCTCAGCCCGAGCATGACTCTTCCTAACCCGATGGTACTTCTGCAGCATGTATAAAACGAACAGAGGCGAATCCCAAAACCCCAGCCAACCCACACAGCAACTGAACCCAGCCGGGCTCGGCCAGGCCGAGCAACCGAGCCCAAACAACTGGCTTCCCACAGCAGCTCCCGGCCTGCCAACCCGGGCCCTTCCCCCAACAGAATAGCCCAAGCAACTCAGCAGTAACCGAGCCGTAGGAATTCGTATATATGGTATCGATGGAAACAACAGAGTAACGAAACCTAGCTCCGAACCAACGCCGACACCCTAACTATGACGCCACTACCCCTACCCTGGGCGGCCCAACCGTCGACGGCGCCGCCGTGCGCGGCCACGGTCGCGCGCGCGTACGAAACTGGAACGCAGCAACAGCAGCAGTTGCAACAAATAGGCAACTTCACGACGAGTTTTCTCCCTCCACACTCATCGGTTTCACGAACCGATTTCGTGGGTATGTCTCCAATATATACGAGATTATTTCCTTTCTTTTAGAATGAATTTAGATGGTTTATATTGGCCGAAAAGTCGACACGAAGTCCGTCGAAAAACCTTACAAAAACAGAAACCGAAATAGTTCAAATCCCTGTTTTGGAAGGCAATTTCTCGCCAATCCAGAAACCAATTAGAAAAACTATTTGAAGACACTTTTAGACAATATATAGGGCTTCATAAATTCTTTTGTAGATTCGGAAATCACCAACTACACACCGAGAAATCAAATCCCAAAGTTTCCCATAAACCTGTTTTAAAAACTAGAAAATCGCTCCACACGACGTGCGTCACGCCAATCCGGACGACGTGGTCGCGAACCAAAGACATCGAAAGCTGCGTAACGGCTTCGTGGTCGTGTGGGCTTTGACAGAATTCAAATTGGTCGTGTGTGTGCGACGAATTTGATGTGTATCCGTCGAAATTCACCGTATCGTGCACTATGCAAATTTCTTAATTACTTTGTGCACGCTCATCAGATCGAGACGAAACTTACGCCAATAGGACCGTATCATTTTTCTGGTCCTGCATGCCAAGTTTGGTCCAATTCTGAGACAGTTGAATCCGACGTCGTTTTGCTGGCCCCACGGTCCCACACAACGGGCGATTTTGTGCACGGCCGCCGGAATCCAACTCTGGACATACGGTTGGATTTGTATCGAAAAACTGGATCCATAGACATGTAGTTTGACGACTTTAGAGACCTTTAACTCTGGCACGCTTTTCGGTGCAAAGCGGGTCCAACGGCGGACATCGTTTTTGTTCGAAATTACCGTTTTGCCCCTGTGTCCAGAATTGGACTTAAGGACAGGCAATCCTAGCTAATTTGACTATTCTGAGAAAGTTGGGACTACTTATTTCAGCATCCGGAGACTTCTACATGTGTTGACTGATTGTGGCTCGTTGAGTGGTATGGTATTTTGGTTTCTCCAGCTAAGGACCTCAGGCAAGTGCACTTTCTGATTGCTTTTCGATTCATAGTAGTCTTTTCATTTCATGTCTATACATATATCTTGCTGCTTGTTGACACGCTCGTCACACGGAGTAGTCGGGAGGGGAAAATCTTAGTACACATGTGAACTACCCAGAAATATCCCCAAAATGTCTATTATTGCATGATAGCAGCTGCGCACGACACGTACAGTGAGCCGAATTTACCCCCTAGCCGTTCACATGTCGAAAAGGATATTTCACACCACCTAGATAGATGTCTTTATTAGCTTTTTCCTTGTTTACTTTTCTATCATGCTATGTCATCAATTTTCTTGCTAGCTTTCATCTCTCATATGTTATTTTCATGTCTTATTAATTCTATTGTGTTTTCGCATTGTCGTCGGTTTGTGTACTTGTTCCATTCCTGACTGAAAACCAACAATTTTCAGGTTTAGCCGTGATCACTCTTAGCACTGGGAAGACTTGGGTATGCTGAAGACAACCTAGAAATAGAAAGCAATTGTATCAATTCCATTAATTGTAAAATCTTGTATTTTCTTTAATTGTAAATGTTGTAATAAATTTAGAGATGTGAATGAGCAGCAATTATGATATTTGAGTATTATTTCTTGCGGGCTTGACAGCGTTCTACCGTCGACTCTGCGGCGTAGGCTGGCTTGGACATATCTCGTATCCGAAAAGCGGGTGCGGGTCGTGACAAGTTTTGTGGTGGCCCATGCAGGTCAATTTTCGTAAAAGATTGCGAACTCGTGATGGTACGTAGTCGTACTATTGCGAGCCTGCACCCAGGAAATGCTCATTCACAAACTAGGAATAAAATGATTTAGGATAATGACTAGGACTTGGAGTCCCTTATTCAAATTGACCGTTGGGTAGTTAAGGTTATTAGATAGGCCTTGCAATTTAGATAGCTTGCTAGATCCCTAAAGGTACACTATTACTTTGATGTGACAATGTGATTCAATGAGGATATACTAATCGCTTGGTATGTTAGGCTTGCCTATAATTAAGGCGTAAATTTTGATAAACTGTTCATTTTTTTTTCTTTACTAGACATAAATCTTATATCATAAATTAGAATTGTCTATTTTAAATTCTCTTTTGCTGTAAGGAGTTAGTTTATAATTTTTGATTCTATTATTCGTGTACGAATCTTGAGTTAGATTTTGATTCTCACAAAACTCGAACTACTTGTGCCCCCTTTCCAAAAATCTCGCATATTTATATTTTGACTTTCTTGACCAATGCTGCTATTACAGCCTAGTTTCGCAAGCTTACTCTTTTATCGAGCTTGATTTAAGACATGTGTTTATTGGGGACGCCCGCTAACATATTGTCTAATCAGAATTATTGATCACGGTCTGATCAACCATGATGTATTTGGTCCGCTCTTTATTTAATTACCCTACGTGGACTGAGATATAAAGATATCCAGGATCTCATCCGCGATTGCTTGACAATTCCTCTTGAATTATATATTTGTCTTTGAATCACGTAATTGTATTCAACGACATCTCTTGAACTCTTTATTATTTTGCCTTTCACCGATTGGAAAGACGAAAGCTTGTAATAGATAGATACAGAGTATTCCCAGGGCTATTATAGTTGTATATGCAAGTGTAGCTACCATCGGCCAGCCCTGTGACAGGAACCTTGCCACCATATCCGAGCCTCTAAGGTGGGTAGAAGTCCTCGGAGTTTCGGAGTTACAAAATGACAAGAAGGAGGATACAACTATTTTTGACAAATTAAAGTTGAGGAGATTAAGGGAATACTAGACTCTGAATTTTAAGAAATAGTTATGAAATTGAATTTCGAGAACGAAATTATTTTTAAGGTGGGTAGATTTGTGGCCTCCCTTCCCGAAAATTTTTTAAAAATATTTTTTTATTATTTATTTGATTTAAAATGGTGATTTTTAGTTTTTTTTATAAATAATTATTTAGTTAATCGTTACGGTAGATGATTTTAGCCATGGTGGAGTTTTGAAGTACTAGACGACCATGTAGGCATATTTTATGTGTACAAATATTTCTTCAATTATTTTAGAATTTGATATTGCATTCCTAATTATTAAATATTGTACAATATTGGTATTAGTATTATTAAATAAGTGTTTGATAATATTTGTATGATTTTTCGGAGTCAAATGAGGAGTGCGTAGGTTATGTTCACCCAACACTACCTTTGGGTCATCTTAGTATTATTCAGCTTATTATTATTAATATTGTTATTATTATTATTGTTAGTATTATTATTATTATTATTGTCTTGTTATAGGTTTGTGAATATATATAGGTATATAAAGGAATTTATATATATGTATATGTATAAATATAGGTATGATGTGGGAGTAGTAAGCTTGTTTGTGGCAAGACATTGTTAGCCTTGAGCGCATATAAATATCTAAGTATGACCTCATGTTAGTATATTGAAATCAATGACCTTGTGGTCTGTCGAACTCATTAACTGCATATACAAATGGAAGTTATAAGCTTTAGGGCTTCCTGTGATGACATAGGTTGGTGATCACACTTAGGTGTTAGAGGTCACGTGCATGTCCGCATTTATTTGCAGGTCACAGGAAAATTATACTGTCATTGAAGATGAAGTACCTGTGGATTGGTTTGTCATAGAAAAGTTGTGCAAATTAGTAATAAGCTTGCCAGAAGATAGATTTGGATTGGAGATGTTTGATAATATGAATTATGAAATTGAATGAAATTCAATTGATGCGAACGTGATAGGATTAGGTTGATTATATGGCAAGGTAACTTAGTGGAGGATAAAGTCTAATATAGAGTAGCAGTCAGTACATGAAATATTTGATCAGAACTAATTGAGCACGACAAAACTTGATGTTTATTATGTTTTGTTTGATCACTAGTTAAATAGTTGACATGGCTGATTGGTGTTCTAATTATTTGTATCTATTTTAAAAGCAAGCAAGATTGACCTAGGTAAAGTAAATAGATAAAGAATAACAGCCGACTAAAAGAAATATTTTATTGAATTAAAAAGGAATATGATTCACATGATGTTTGATATCTGTTAGTTGACATGTACAAGTACAACTACCAGTTTTATATTTGACAGAGCTTGCTCAGCCCGAGCCTCCCTCGGCCCAGTAGTATCAAACCCCTCAGCCCGAGCATAACTCTCCCTAACCCGATGGTACTTCTGCAGCATGTATAAACCGAACAGAGGCGAATCCCAAAACCCCAGCCAACCCACACAGCAACTGAACCCAGCCGAGCTCGGCCAGGTCGAGCAACCGAGCCCAAACAACTGGCTTCCCACAGCAGCTCCCGGCCTGCCAACCCGGGCCCATCCCCCAACAGAATAGCCCAAGCAACTCAGCAGTAACCGAGCCGTAGGAATTCGTATATATGGTATCGATGGAAACAACAGAGTAACGAAACCTAGCTCCGAACCAACGCCGACACCCTAACCACGATGCGACAACCCCTGCCCTGGGCGGCCCAACCGCCGACGGCGCCGCCGTGCGCGGCCACGGCCGCGCGCTCGCACGAAACTGGAACGCAGCAACAGCAGCAGTTGCAACAAATAGGCAACTTCACGACGAGTTTTCTCCCTCCACACTCTTCGGTTTCACGAACCGATTTCGCGGGTATGTCTCCAATATATACAAGATTATTTCCTTTCTTTTAGAATGAATTTAGATGGTTTATATTGGCCGGAAAGTCGACACGAAGTCCGTCGAAAAACCTTACAAAAATAGAACCCGAAATAGTTCAAATCCCTGTTTTGGAAGGCGATTTCTCGCCAATCCAGAAACCAATTAGAAAAACTATTTGATACACTTTTAGACAATATATAGGGCTTCGTAAATTCTTTTGTAGATTCGGAAATCACCAACTACACACCGAGAAATCAAATCCCAAAGTTTCCCATAAACCTGTTTTAAAAACTAGAAAATCGCTCCACACGACGTACGTCACGCCAATCCGGATGACGTGGTCGCGAAACGAAGACATCGAAAGCTGCGTAACGGCTTCGTGGTCGTGTGGGATTTGACGGAATTCAAATTGGTCGCGTGTGCGCGACGAATTTGATACGTATCCGTCGAAATTCACTGTATCGTGTACTTTGCAAATTTCTCAATTACTTTGTGCACGCTCATCAGATCGAGACGAAACTTTCGCCAACAAGACCGTATCATTTTTTGGTCCTGCATGCCAAGTTTGGTACAATTCTGAGACAGTTGAATCCGACGTCGTTTTGCTGGCCCCACGGTCTCACACAACGGGCGATTTTGTGCACGGCCGCCGGAATCCAACTCTGGACATACGGTTGGGTTCGTATCGGAAAACTGGATCCATAGACATGTAGTTTGACGACTTTAGAGACCTTTAACTCTGGCACGCTTTTCGGTGCAAAGAGGGTCCAACGGCAGATATCGTTTTTGTCCGAAATTACCGTTTTGCCCCTGTGTCCAGAATTGGACTTAAGGACAGGCAATCCTAGCTAATTTGACTATTCTGAGAACGTTGGTACTATTTATTTCAGCATCCGGAGACTTCTACATGTGTTGACTGATTGTGGCTCGTTGAGTGGTATGGTATTTTGGTTTCTCCAGCTAAGGACCTCAGGCAAGTGCACTTTCTGATTGCTTTCCGATTCATAGTAGTCTTTTTATTTCATGTCTATACATAATCTTGCTGCTTGTTGACACGCTCGTCACACGGGTAATCGGGAGGGAAAAATCTTGTACACATGTGAACTACCCAGAAATATCCCCAAAATGTCTATTATTGCATGATAGCAGCTGCGCACGACACGTGCAGTGAGCCGAATTTATCCCCTAGCCGTTCACATATCGAAAAGGATATTTCACACCACCTAGATAGATGTCTTTATTAGCTTTTTCCTTGTTTACTTTTTTATCGTGCTATGTCATCAGTTTTCTTGCTAGCTTTCATCTCTCATATGTTATTTTCATGTCTTGTTAATTCTATTGTGTTTTCGCATTGTCGTCGGTTTGTGTACTTGTTCCATTCCTGACTGAAAACCAATATTTTTCAGGTTTAGCCGCGATCACTCTTAGCACTGGGAAGACTTGGGTATGCTGAAGACAACCTAGAAATAGAAAGCAATTGTATCAATTTCATTAATTGTAAAATCTTGTATTTCTTTAATTGTAAAGTTGTAATAAATTTAGAGATGTGAATGAGCAGCAATTGTGATATTTGAGCATTATTTCTTGCGGGCTTGACAGCGTTCTACCGCCGACTCTGCGGCGTAGGCTGGCTTGGACACGTCTCGTATCCTAAAAGCGGGTGCGGGTCGTGACATTCTCCGTGTAATTTAGTACGGAGAATGATCATTCTCCGTGTAAATTAAGACGGAGAATGCCATTCTCCGTGTTAGTAACACGGAGAATGTCATTCTCCGTGTAAATTAAGACGGAGAATGACATCCTCCGTGTCACTAACACGGAGAATGACCACCCTCATGCGAAATTAACATTTTTCGTGTTCTAACACGGAGAATGACCATTCTCCTGCATTTTATGGTCAACTGAAACTTTGGAGAGCCATAACTTTTGACTGGAAGGTCGAAACGAGGTCCCGTTTGTCGCAAAATGAGCATATCATCGAGGAGACTGAAAGTAACCGCTTCACCGTTAGACGGCCTTCCGAAATTTTAGAATCGCAAGAAAAATGATGTTTGGACCTCCGTTTTAGCACTTTTGCCGTTTGTCCCGGTCTTTCCGAAATTTTCCGACGAGTTTTTAAAGATTTTTGAGAAGAAAACCTAGATTCGAAAGTGACCAGCATATGGAAGAAGATGAAGTATCGAAACGTTTCTTTTAAGAGCAGTTTCGTGGGTGTTTTCAGTAAATTAAAAGGAAGGGCAAAATGGTCATTTGGAACCGCTTTGGATAAGTTTCTCTAATTCTGGGCACGCGATGAAAGTTTTTTTAGCGGTGGGTTTTACATAAAACTTTTTTAGTTTTTGGGCATTTCATAAATCCTCCCTTTTATTTATTATTTAATTATATTATTGAGTTTTCGGGAACCCGGTTGTACCGAACCTGACCAAATTGGACCCAAGTCAAACCCAAGCCCATGTAGTCGTGTAGTGGGACCAAATTCGACCTTTTAGACATGTTTGGTAAATGTAAATATTTTGTATATATTAGGAATTAGCAATTATTTACTAAATAATTGTTATGGGTAGAATATAGATATTATTGTTATTAAATAGCGTTTAGAATATTGTACGAATTTCTGGAGCCAAATAAATGGGGTGGTTGATGAGTTCACCGCGATATATTATTGGTTTAATTTCAGTGTTATTAGGATTATTATTATTATTAATATTTTTGACGTATTTATTAAACAATTTTACTTTACTATTATTGGTTATGTTTATTTTATATAAATAAATATTATTGTATATGTGTCCATATTTATTTAGGTAGGCCCTATCCTAGGAATAATTGTTATTGGGATTTAATTGGGTTTATGGAGATTGTATATAAGGATATATGTATATGATATACATATGGGTATATATATATAAAATATATTAAATATGTATTGATATATATGTGATTATATATATATATATATATATATATATATATATATATTTTTTATATATATATATATATATATATATATATATATATATATATATATAATATATATATGTATAAAAATATATATATATATATAATATATATGTATAAGAGTGTGTATGTATATATATATGTATATAAATATATGTATATGTGTGTATATATATGTATATATATGTTTATGTGTGTAAATATACATGTATAAGTATATATGTATATAGGCCTATATATATATACATATAGACATTAATTGTTAATAGGAAAATGAATATATATAAGGAATAAAAAAAGGAAAAACAAATATTAGTGAGCTCAGCCCAAAGGCCCAAGCCCGGGCATAACATTCCCAAAACCCATGAAGGCCGACCCCTGTTCATAACTGAACATATAAGCGCATATATGAACCGAGAGAAAGAAATGGAGGAGAAACATCGAGCAAACCTAAGTTGATGGTACGCCACCCTCCCCCGACCCTGGACGGTCGATCCCCGCCAGCTCCGCCGCCGCACGTCACCAGAGACGCACGGGAACAGTGGCAAGACAGCCGCACGCACAACAAGGGAGCAGCGACAGCCGTATAGAGTTTCGAAGCCCAACTTCGCTGTATGTTTACTCCCTTGACGTTGGATCGTTTCACGATCCGTAAACTATTACGGAAAGCCAATATAACCAGGTTTAAATCCCAGAAAATAGATTTTGGTATAAACAAGCATACTGCCCAGAAATTCGATGCAAACTTCATCGAAAACCTGTTCGAAAAATAGGGTATACACAGTCCAGATGTCAATATTTGAAGATCGATCCCGATCGATCTAAGGCCTTATTAGAAATTATTTGAACAAACTTTTAGACAACACGTAGGGCTCCACAAGCCAATTCGTAGAAGTCGATTTCATCGACTACGCGCCGAGAAATCGGATCCCGAAGTTGACCTAAAATCTGTTTTAAAAACTAGAAATTTGTCCGATACGACGTGCGTCCTGCCAATCCGGGAGACGTGGTCGCAAAACGTAAGCATCGAAAGCTGCGTAATGGTTTCGTGGTCGTGTGGGCTTTGACTGAATTCAAATTGGTCGCGTGTGCGCGACGAATTTGAACCGTATCCGTCGAAATTTATCGTATCGGCCTCTGTGCAAATTTCCTAATTACTTTGTGCACGTTCATCAGATCGAGACAAAACTTGTGCCAACAGGATCGTATCATTTTTCTGGTCCTGTATGCCAAGTTAGATCCGATTCTGAGACAGTTGATAAAATTACAGTTTTGTGGGCCCCACGGTCCGACTCAACGGACGATTTTGTGCACGGTCCGCCGGAATCCAACTTTGGACATACGGTTGGATTTATATTAGAAAACCGGACCTGTTAACATATTGTTTGACGACTTTAGAGACCATTGACTCTGGCACGCTTTTCGGTGCAAAGTGGGTCCAACGACAGACATCGTTTTTGCCCAAAATTACCGTTTTGCCCCTGTGTCCAGAATTGGACTTAAGGACAGGCAATCCTAGCTAATTTGACTATTCTGAGAATGTTGGTAATGTTTGTTCCAGCTTTCGGAGACAGTTGTGATGACTTGGACTTTCTAACTTGTTGATTGGCGATACATTGTTGGTTCTCCGTGCAACCTCCAGGCAAGTATACCTTGTCGAACATATATAGTATTTATATTGTTTCTTTCTATTGTGTTCCTTTCATATTGTCACATGACTCCATATTGTGATTGATTTTTCCTTGATTGCTTTACTTGTTCTAGATTACGTGCACGTATATGATATTCGACATTGTTGACTATTGGTCTTTTCGTGTTATCTTGTCTCGTGATTGAGTTATCAGTTTCTATATATGTCTTTGACTTGACCATTCTTGACTAGAAGTATCTTGCATTGTACTATAGTTGAGACATACTATAGATTGGGAGTATCTTATATTGTACTACGACCTATAGCTGATTCTTCTATCTTGATATCGCTTGATTGACTTGACTTGAGACATACCATAGATTGGGAGTATCTTACATTGTACTACGACCTATAGCATATATTGAGTGATTGATGACTTGACTTGTGACACTATAAATTTGGAGTATCTTGCATTGTACTACGATTTATAGGAGTCTACTTGACTTTCTATCCTTTAGGAGAGGAGATCGATACTAGAATTGGCTAATCTTGACTGGAAGTATCTTGCATTGTATTATAGTCAAAATCTACTATAGATTGGGAGTACTTGCATTGTACTACAAGCTATAGAGGTTAACCGATTGATTGGTAGCCAAGTCTAGTATTACATTTCCACACGACTCGTCGTCCTTAGATGTTCTCCTTGCAGTATTCTTATCCCCTTACACCCTCTTACATGTTATTTACTGTCATATTAGTAGGCATGTTTTATGTATCTTGCTTGTCCTCTGAGGACCTGATGATCTCTTCTGGTAGCTGATTGTACGGAGTTAGTTAGCTGAGCATGTGGTAGTTGACTTCATCTACATGATTCAGGTATTTTGTTAGTGATATTGATTTACTATCTTTCTCGTGCTTTGATGATATATTCTGCTTATTAGCTTTACTTTATAGACTCATATCATTCTTGGAGTCTAATCTAACAATATGATAATGGACTACATACCATGACCCATACTTGTTCATTCTTGTTTTATATGATTCCTTGGATTGAGATATAGTTTAGATTAGACATGATACCCATGACCTTGACAGCTTATACGTACTCGAGTCGGGCTGGAGTCCGCTCGATACGTAGCTGGCTTGCTCACAAGCTCGCATCCGAAAAGCGGGTGCAGGTCGTGACAGGTACAGTGAAGACAATAAACGAAGAGAGGACACAGAACTGCTCCGGGAGCCAGGTTACAACCCTTAAACCAAACAAGGATCGGGGTTGTAACCCTTCGCCTGAACAGAACTGGACCCCTGATCTTTATTGCTAAGGCCAGTATAAATAATCATGGTATTAAGGTAAGATAAAACATGACGAACATGGCATGGGGTTGAAATAAGACAATAACGAAGAGAGGACACAGAACTGCTCCGGGAGCCAGATTACAACCCTTAAACCAAACAAAGACCGGGGTTGTAACCCTTCGCCTGAACAGAACTGGACCCCTGATCGTTATTGCTAAGGCAAGCATCAAAAATCATGTCATATCACAATCTTGCACAGAATCAGGATAAGACTAAGCTGGAATAAACTTCATCCAATCAATCACGGCCAATCAAGAGTACGGCTTGATACTTTTAACTAACTAGGGTTATCACATGCCTAGTTACTAGCAAGATGCAATGAGATTATTCCAACAGCCACAAGCCCTGCAGACCATCCGGTTATCCAGGTCGAATGTTCGTTTATGAAGAATGCAACACACTGTGTGCTGGAAATATGCCCTACTCGTCGGTAGGCTACAAGTCCACTTGAGCGCCCAGATAATGGGATTGCCTGTAGCTGGGAAATCTCTTCATGACTACTGGATTATTATAGTTATTAGCCTTAGTTGAATTCAGTAGGTGTCACGACCCGCACCGCGCTTTTCGGATACGAAACGTGTCCAAGCCCAGCCTACGTCGCAGTGTCGGCGGTAGTACGTTTCTATACTCACAAGTCACTGAATCTCTAATCACGAGAAAATCTATATCTCATCCATAGAATAATCAAGACACAAACAAGATCAGTGAATATCCATGAAACTAAGCAAAATGAATATAAACTGAATGTATCCAAAATCAATATCACATCCGGTGGACACAAATCCACTACCAGTAGATGGAAAATAGAGAAATACAAGAAATGAACCAACTGAGTACAACTTGCTAACCAAGTAACCACAACTGTAAAGCGCCGTGATCTGAAGCTAACTCAATCCACTCGTCTGCCCCCGACTCAAACTCGGCTAACCTGAGGAGATCATCAGGTCCTCAGATGATATAGCAAGATACATAATATACATGCCTATCTAGCAGTTTTATCATGCGTAAGAAATAAACAATAAAGAACAAGAACAAGACCAATGACCATGAATACTAACACGAACACAAACACAAACACAAACACGAACACGAACACACTAGAACAACTACGCATAAATGAACTACCGGATGAACAAATACACGAGATCAATGGAAGAACCAAACCCTCATCCCGAGTGTGGACTCTCTGGTTTGAACTAAGCACTAACCCTCGTCCCGAGTGTGGACTCTCTGGTTAGCTCACGGCAAGACACCCTCGTCCCGTGTGGGACTCTTTGGTGTAATTGGTCAACCCTCGTCCCGAGTGTGGACTCTCTAGTGCCAATGATCACGACAAACACCCTCGTCCCGTGTGTGGACTCTCTGGTGCACCAAACAACCCTCGTCCCGTGTGTGGACTCTCTGGTTGTGCAAAACGATAATCAAGGCTATGGCAGTTCACTACACGCACTCGTTCTATGACATGACTCAAGTAAGGTACTAGTAAGACTCCAAGCATGAAACACGAGGCCAAACATGAACACGGCTATAAACAATAAAAACAACTCCACAGAAAATAACACGAAAAACACATGTCCATAAGTAATCCAAAGACAGTAAAATGAAAGGAACTGCATGTAAGTAAAACTGTAGAGGAAGGCAAGGTATACTTGCCTTAGGTCCTGAGCTGCGAGTATAGTGTAGAGCACTGATTCAAATCCAATTAACCTGTTTAGATAGTTAGATATGATCAATACACAATTTAAAGGTACAAATAATCTATCTATTGATTTATTTAGGCTACTAGGTTTACTTCCTATTCTAAATCTAGTTTTCCCTTAATAACCTGTTGTTGCCCATGCCCTGGTTCCTGTAGGTGTATTACCTCTACTGGTTACTACTGATATTAGGTTACACTGCCCTGATACCTACTACTCTGTCTATCCAGATTGCCAATATTTTCTACTAAACTCTTAGCATTCACTGAGATGCACATATTTTTCAGTCCTGTTGGACCTACAGACTACTCACAATACAAGGTCTTAACTGATACTACAATCCAAACGTATACTAGTAAAATAGGGATAGGAGTGGGACTAAATCATAGGTCCAATATAATTTGATATATAGGATTGCACACATGAAATATGGACTGTCCCAACTGAATGCAGGGGAGATCAACTAAGTTTTGGACAGCTGCTCATTATAATTACTGACTGACTGAACATTACACCATATGGACAGGACATGAATATGTGTATACCAGTTATTCCCCTACCTAGGCAAGCCACTGATACACAACCACTGCTTGGCACATATCATCTAACAGGGTCATGGCAATCTAATGGAATGCCAGTCTACTGGTAAAGGTTTTGGCTGATTCCTATGTGAATGATTATGTACATACAAGAATTACTGCAATAGACCTCTCGTAAGAGTGTAAAACCAACAGTGGAGGAGAATGCTCGAAGATCTCCTGTGCATTATTGTCCAAGAGAACAACGAATCAGTGTTGAATAGACCAATTTTCAGGGTGCCAAACAGTTCTGGGGCTAGTTGGTTAAGCACTCTAGGAAGTATTGTGTGAAATTTCCATGATCCAACTATGAAGTAAGAAGATAGTAGAGTTTTTATCAGTTCAAGAGAAATCAACCACAAGGGGAGGACTGGATAGAACCTGAAAAAAAGAAAGAGATAGAACTCCCAGTTGTACCTAATCCAGTTATGTGCACTCAATGATGAAAATCTGCCCACTGAAGTTAAACAACTGTTACAGCCCTCTCTTTGAAGATCCAAGAGGATTACCACCTCAAAGAAGTTATGACCACAAGATACTTCTAATTTCTGGAGCACAACCAGTCTGCAACAGACCATATAGACACCCTTATACTGGAATATGGGTACACAAGGTCCACACCCTTCCTAATGTTGACAGGAACCTGGCCAATATATTACCTACCTGAAGGTTCCTTCTAATGGACAGGGTTTAAACTCTACATATAACATATGTAGGCATTACAGAGCCTAAAGGGTATGGTATTAGGTGTTGCTTACTCATGTTTGCAGATCAACTTACAAGGCTAACATGCCATTACTGAACCTACATAGTAATAAAGGGCAGCACTAGATGAGGGCTCGACTACAGAAAGATCAGATGTGATCCCCTGTAATCAAAACAAAGAGGTAACCCAATGCATGGCTAAGGGTGTCTCTTCTTAACCAATTTCCAATTATTCTAAAAACACCTGTGTTATCCTGATGTTCCTTAGCTGCTACTGGTTGTTTCCCAGTTTAAGTGGGAATAAGTTATACATAGCCTACATGTAACAGACCTGGTATACTTGTTGGGTCACTCGAGTTGTATGGATGGTTATTTAACAGTCTCTCTCTTGTCCATTACAACCCACACTTGTATAGGACAAGAGTCCCTTAAGCACTGCAGGTTCCTATGACTCCCCTGTATTTGTACTACTGGGTAATCAATAACCCCATGTTTTCTGATGTAGCATCTACCCCAGATTTTAGGTCTGATACTCTGGTTTCCTCTTGAAACAGTCCCTGTACTCCTTTTTATCACTTTAAATGACATACTGTTATTAACCAGCCTTGATATCCTAGTATCAAACTTGAGTATCAGTTCTTGATATCAATTGATATCACTGATACTCGAGTATCAGTATTTGATATCCGATACCTGGATGTTCAAATTTTAGATGTCAGGTGGTGGATGTCTAATTGAAACTTTTGTTACTTCGATATCAGTAAATACTCGAATTGGGTTCTCTTTTAATCTCTCATATCAGTTATACTTGAATCACACATCCCATTCATGAACATAAAACCTAATAATGAAAACTGAAACCAACATGAAGGTAATAAATCATAATTCCAACCAACAGCAGAATATTAAGGAGGACCGAAGCACGCATATGAAACTCTCAAACCCACAATGTGGTATAAGAATCGTACCTTATGAACCCAAAATTTTGGCACGTTAGTACAGGGGACACAATGTGCTATTAGTCCTGATCTACCTAGTTCTTTTTAGGCATAAATTCAAGGTACCTACAATACTTAATTAGAAATCAAGGATTGAGTGCTTACAAGATCAATTGCATGTGGCTCGAGTGTCTCTTTGTTCCTCCTCAATTCCTCCTTGTCTCTTTGGCAACGGGGAAAGAAAAATACGTAGGGTTTGAATGAGGGGAGGTTGGGCTGTTTTCCTTCATATTTATACGTGTGCTGATCTATGGGAGGAGATAAAAGGATCTGATTTGAAATCGGATTTGAGATGTGAGGCTTGTGATCGAGTTTAAAACAGATTAGGAGGAATCATATTTGAATATGTTTAAAATTCAAAAGCATGGTTTCTTCTTGTGGGAAAGTCGGTTGTTTCTCCTATATAGGAATCATGCAAGGTGGATAGCCAAAATCTGAATTTAAACCGGATTTGGTTGGAAGGAAAAATCTGGTTTTAATTCTCAGAGGCTGAGTTTGAATGATGTTAGGAGTATAGGCCATATCCTTTTAAATTTGAAAAGAATACATTTAGGTCCCTGCCAAAGGTTTATTACCAATTGATCCTCTATTTGTATTTAATGCAAAAACAAAAATATACCCATAACATATATAGATGAGACAAATAAAATAAAATAAAAATGGGTTTTCAATTAAAAAAAATCGAGAAAAATTGGTCAAGGGGTTGACAACTCTACCCCTTTAAACAAATTTCGTCCTCGAAATTTAAGGGGCCGTGATCCACTAGAATGAATAGTCTAGATCAAACTGCTATAAGAGAATTTCAAATTTTCTAAAATAATTCAAAGTCTAATACTACCAATCTCTACTGGAAATTCTCGCCAGCTGCTCCCTGCGTGTTGTCTTATCTACCGTATTCATGGCATAGGCTTGTCCTCCTTGTGCGACTGGGAATGGTGGTGCTGTCGTGTTCTTCTTTGGGCAATCTCGAGATAGATGTTGGTCGGATCCGTAAGTTAGCACAACCTCAACCATCTTCGACAGTTTTTCTGGACGTGGCCTCTCTTCTTGTAGTACTGGCAGGTGGGTGCATCTTCGACTTGTTGTGGGGCTGCTCGTGGTTGCTGCTGATGCTGCTGTGCTGAGGTCTTCTCGAAATGTTGGGGCATTTTGTCGGTGTTGATTGGTTGTTGCTTCCTCCGAAGGCGTCTCGATTCCTCTTCGGCTTGTGACTCAGTTCTTATTCTACAGCTTGGGCGACTTCTAGAATCTCTTCGTAAGTGGCGGCTCGACTGGTGGCAATGGCTAGGCGAATCTCGTGAGATAGTCCTTTTCTGAATCGTCGCGCCTTATCTTCAGGGGTGCTGACCAAGTTCTCCGCGAATCGGCTGAGGCTAGAAAACTCTGATGTGTACTCGTCGACGGTGTGGTTGCCCTGCTCTAGGTACTCGAACTGACTCACCAATGCCTCTCGTGCTACGTATGGATAGAATTTCCTCTTGAACAGTCGCTTGAATTCCTCCCAAGTCACGTCTGGAGCAGAAAATTGGGGTTCGCCTTGATACCACATCCGCGCGATGTCGAAAAGCTGTCCACTGACTGACTCGATCTTCAGATCTTCCGGGACTCGGCCATCTTCAGATACCTCTCCACATTCTCCAGCCATTCATTAGCGTAGACGATCCCCTCTGTCCCATGGAACGGCATGGGCCTAAAGTCCATGAAGTGCTTGGGATTCTCCGGTCGTTGTCGCGGAGCATCTCTAATCTGAAGAGCCTCTCGCAAGGTATCGCGAAAGATGTTGGCTTGTTGCTGGAAGATCCCCAAGAGTGTGACATTGTCCAGTGCTGGTGGCGGAGGCAGTGCAGGTGCTGGATACATCGTCGGGGCTGGATACATCGTCGGCGGTGGGTGCATGGCAAATACAGGATGCATTGTTGGTGCTGGGTGCATGGTTGGTACCGGACGTGGAACCCCTGGTGGTAGGACAGATGCTGGTGGTAGACCGGGTACTGGGTGGTGGAGTCTGCGGAGGAAACTACGGAGGTGGTGGAATGTCGTCTTTGCGGAATCTCGAGAACTGCGGCTGCAGCGGTTTGCCCATATGAGTGAGCTGGCTTCCCTGTGTTGGCGGGGTCATGTACTAAAAAAGCCTCATGTAGCCGGTGGAGTGTTCAGTGCAGCGTTGTTCCTGTCTTGAGAGTTCATCTTAACTGTAACAAGAGTAAACACTTTAGCCGTTGAAGAGATTTTCAAGCATGATGCAAGTCAAGAATTTAATGAAATCAAGGATTAGAGAACAGTAATGAGTCAAGACATGTGGATGAGATCCTAAGTGTCTAATCCTATTCGCAGGCTCACGACGGCACAGTGACGTAACCGAAGTGATTAACGTAGACCGGCATGGGCCAGCAAAAAAATTTGTTACGACCCGCACCCGCTTTTCGGATACAAAACGTGTCCAAGCCCAGCCTACGTCGCAGTGTCGGCGGTAGTACGCTGTCTATACTCACAAGTCACTGAATCTCTAATCACAGAAAAATCTATATCTCATCCACAGAATAATCAAGACACAAACAAGATCAGTGAATATCTATAAAACTAAGCAATAATGAATAAACTGAATGTATCCAAAATCAATGTCATGTCCGGTGGACACAAATCCACTACCAATAGACGAAAAATAGAGAAATACAATAAATGAACCAAGTGAGTACAACCTGCTAACCAAGTAACCACAACTGCAAAGCGCCGTGATGTGAAGCTAACTCAATCCACTCATCTGCCCCCGACTCAAACTCAGCTAACCTGAGGAGATAATCAGGTCCTCAGAGGACATAACAAGATACATAATATACATGCCTATCTAGAAGTTTTATCATGTGCAAGAAATAAACAAGAAAGAATAAGAACAAGACCAATGACCATGAATACTAACACGAACACAAACACAAACACGAACACGAACACTAACACTGGAACAACTACGCATAAATGAACTGTCGAATGAACGAATACACGAGATCAATGGAAGAACCAAACCCTCGTCCCGAGTGTGGACTCTCTGGTTTAAACTAAGCACTAACCCTCGTCCTGAGTGTGGACTCTCTGGTTAGCTCACGGCAAGACACCCTCGTCCCGTGTGTGGACTCTCTGGTGCCAATAATCACGACAAACACCCTCATCCCGTGTGTAGACTCTCTGGTGCACCAAACAACCCTCGTCCCGTATGTGGACTCTCTGGTTGTGCAAAACGATAATCAAGGCTATGGCAGTTCACTACATGCACTCGTTCTATGACATGACTCAAGCAAGGTACTGGTAAGACTCCAAGCATAAAACATGAGGCCAAACATGAACCCGGCTATAAACAATAAAAATAACTCCACAGAAAATAACACGAAAAGCACATGTCCATAAATAATCCAAAGTAAATGAAAGGAACTGCATGTAAGTAAAACTGTAGAGGCAAGGTATACTTGTCTTAGGTCCTGAGCTGCGAGTACAGTGCAGAGCACTGATTCAAATCCAATTAACCTGTTTAGATAGTTAGATATGATCAATACACAATTTAAAGGTACAAATAAGCTATCTATTGATTTATTTAGGCTTCTAGGTATACTTTCTTTTCTAAATCTAGTTTTTCCTTAGTAACCTGTTGTTGCCCATGCCCTGGTTCCTGTAGGTGGATTACCTCTACTGGTTACTACTGATAATAGGTTAAACTGCCCTGATACCTACTCTGTCTATCAGATTTGCCTATATTATTCTACTGAACTCTTAGCATTCACTGAGATGCACATATGTTTCAGCCCTGTTGGAGCTACAGACTACTAACAATACAAGGTCTTAACTGATACTACAATCCAAAACGTGTACTAGTAAAATAGGGATAGGAGTGGGACTGAATCATAGGTCCAATATAATTTGATATATAGGATTGCACATATGAAATATGGACTGTCCCAACTGAATACAGGGGAGATCAACTAAGTTTTGGACAGCTGCTCATTACAATACTTACTGACTGAACATTACACCATATGGACAGGACATGAATATGTGTATACCAGTTATTCCCCTGCCTAGGCAAGCCACTGATATACAACCACTGCTTGGCACATATCATCTAACAGGGTCATGGCAATCTAATGGAATGCCAGTCTACTGGTAAAGGTTTTGGCTGATTCCTATGTTAATGTTTATGGACATACAAGAATTACTGCAATAGACCAGTCATAAGAGTATAGAAACCAATAGTGGAGAAGAATGCTCGAAGATCTCCTATGCATTATTGACCAAGAGAACAATGAATCAGTGTCGAAGAGGCCAATTTTCAGGGTGCCAAACAGTTCTGGGGCTAGTTGGTTAAGCACTCTAGGAAGTATTGTGTAAAATTTCCATGATCCAACTATGAAGTAAGAAGATAGTGGAGTTCTTATCAGTTCAAGAGAATCAACCACAAGGAGGACTGGACAGAACCTGAAAGAAAGAAAAGAGACAGAACTCCCAGTTGTACCTAATCCAGTTATGTGCACTCAATGATGAAAATCTGCCCATTGAAGTTAAACAACTGTTGCAGCCCTCTCTTTGAAGATCCAAGAGGATTACCACCTCAAAGAAGTTATGACCACAAGATACTTCTAATTCCTGGAGCACAACCAGTCCGCAACAGACCATATAGACACCCTTATACTGGAATATGGGTACACAGGGTTTAAGCTCTACATATAACATATGTAGGCATTACAGAGCCTAAAGGGTATGGTATTAGGTGTTGCTTACTCCTGTTTGCAGATCAACTTACAAGGCTAACATGGCATGACTGAACCTACATAGTAATAAAGGACAGCACTAGATGAGGGCTCGACTAGAGAAAGATCAGATGTGATCCCCTGTAATCAAAACAAAGAGGTAACCCAATGCATGGCTAAGGGTGTCTCTTCTTAACCTGTAACCTCTGTAAATTAAATTCTTGGATATTTTCAAAAATTGGTATTTTTATTTTATTTCGTATTTTTCAAAACTTCGAATTTTATCTGAATCTCGAAAAACGTGTAAATTCTAATTTTTGAAAAAAACAAATTTGACCGTGATTGCTATCGGTCCTTGTTGGCTTTGGTTTACTATTTTAGGCGATTTTGTCCTGTTGGAATTTTCCTATCCTTTTCTTGAATCAATAAGGTTTAAATATTAATCTGTATGGAGAGACGTTATTAAATTTTGGAATTTCCAAATATAATTATTTACTAAATAAATAATTTTTAAATATATTTAAATAATTAAGTGAATATATTAGTATTCTATTAATTAGAAAAATTCTGGCTAAATTGTAATTAGCTATATGTTAATTAGTAGTAACTGGCAATTAATTATTATTTATAACTAATATTTATTTTGTACTAATTATTGGCAGATAGTAAATGTTAGTGGTTAGCAGTTAGTATGTTAGTTTCCACTATTTTTCTATTACATTATACATCGTTAGGGTTTTCCCCACTCCCCTATAAATATCACACTTCCCAATGTTTCAACCATAAAATTCCTACACACATACCTAGACATTTTCTAGCAGCCACTCCCATTTCCTTGTCCTAATCCAGCCGCCACCCCTGCCAACAATCCCGACCACCACCCGAACAACCCTTCGTTACCATCGCCAGCCGCCCCCATCACCACCACTGCCACCGTGGTCATTCCGACTACCATCCCAATCCATCCCGCCGCCACCCTGTGGCCGACGTCCCCTGCCATCTTTCCTATACCACCGCCACCATCAGGTCCACCACCGTTCACCGAACCACCGCCATCACAACCACCGTTAGCCGCCACCACCACCGTAGTCACCTTCGCCACCACCGCCACCATCAGATCCAACATCACCACCGCCACCACTGTAACCCACCACCGCCATCGTCGTTCACCCACCGTTGACCACCACCACCACCGTCACCACCGATAGACACCACCATCATCGCAGAGAGAGAGAGAGGACCTGACTGCCGCCACTCCGCTGGCGCGACCCCGTGTCGCCCTGGCCGAGCTCGCGTCGTCCCCGAGCCGATCGTCCACCGTGCGTCGAGCCACGCCTCCCCGCCTGGCCGTGCGCGGAACCGCTGCATCCGAGCCGTGCCGCCCCAGGCCGGAACCCTCCGTGCTGGCGCTCCCCTCGCCGGAGCTCAGGCGAGCCCGGCCAACCCCTGTGAACCCGATCGTAAGCACTCCCCTTTTTCTTTAAACCCTTTTTTTGTGTGTTGAAGTTTGGGGGAGACAGAGCCCCCCCCCCTCTGTTATAAATACGTATTAGTATATTATAATATATATTAGTTATATATATTAGTATAATAGTTGATATATTATAGTAATATATATTAGTTATAATAAATGTGTATTAGTTTATAAATAATGTATACTAGTTATAAATTAATGTATATTTGTTTATATATATATATATATATATATATATATATATATATATATTATTATGTTTATGTATTAATGTATATTGTATATATAGTTTAATTATATATATATATTAGTTTCGTATAATAAATGTATAATTGTTTAATAATGTATATGTATAATACATGTATATTTGTTATATATAATGTATATTATTTTATTATTATTATTATTAAATTCTTGCTGGTATTGTTCTATTAATAATTAGGATTCTTAAGATTAATATTACCATTAATTGATTTTGGGCTTCTAGTCCTATGTTTTCTTATAATATCAATTTTAATAATAGTATGGGTATATATATATATATATCTATATATATATTATATATATATATATAATATATATAATATATATATATAGATAATATATATATATATATATATAATATATATAATATATATATTATATATATATATATTTGTTTTTGCTTTATTGTCATTATTAGTACAGAAATGATTTTTTCTGGATTTTGAAGTATTATCTAAAAGATGTCGATTAATGCAGATATAATTTTAACATTATAAGGATTTCCAAATATTTATTATATTTATTTATTATATTTTTTTGAAATCATAAATCGTGATTAGGATAGTTATTTCTATTCTTGATTTGATTAGTGTACCAAACCCTGATTTTAGACTTTTATACCAAACTAGGCTATTTGGACTACTCTGGACTCATTGGGACTGCCCGTGTCGTCGTCGTCTGGGACCCTCTGTAGAGCATAGCAGTATACCTACCTCGTGTCGACACGTTCGTGTCGCGCACGTCGACTCCAACCAATCGAGGCGAGTACATTCTCTGATCTTTTCATACTTACCTGGATTATTCTTGCTCTAGATTACTCTACTTGATACTGACACGTATCTTCACGGATTAGTACTATATGGATTCTTTCCTGAGATGTTATCCCTCTACGGGTGCATCGGGTATTTCATGTTCATGTACTTTATCATGTGCATCAGGTACTCCTTGTACTCGTACTAGTTCATGTTTTTACATGTTCTCATGTGCTTCATGTGCTTCATGTGCTTTCATGTGCTATCATGTGCCTCATGTACTACTCATTACATGAGTTCATATATCTTAGCTGTATTCATGTGCTTATAACATAACTTAAACGGATCCTTGTGTATTGATTGGGGCGGGGTGAGTAGAATTGGTTATGTGATCACTATCCCCAGTAGCTGTATTCATGTGCCTCCTTATTTGTATTCATGTGCCCCCAAGCCGTTTACATAACCATTATGCTCTAAATCACGTGGCCACTTACAGTCTCTACTATCATGTATTTACTTTCAGTTACAAAATATCTCATGTTTACTCGTACTTCCTATTCAGCACTTCCTGTATTTTACTCTATTGCATGATTGATACTCCTAACCTGCTATGAACTGTTTTAGAGATAGTGCTCATTCCCGTCCTGAATGGACCTGTTAAAAATTTTACAGATAGCTTGGAGGTTACTTGCTAGCCTAGAGGAGACCCAGTAGAGGTTGGAGTAGGTAGCTAGAGTTTCTTATTTCATTTTCAGTTGTCTTGAGTTGTATTTATTTTATGGATTACTGTATCGAGATTTGAGATGTTTCTGGGTTGTGTATCTTAGACACTTAGACTTCTATCTGATATATCTTTTTGTGGATTTCATGTTTTACCTATCTTCCATTATGCTCTACCTTAGATGTGATTGAGTTTACATTCTGCTATGTCACCCCAATCGGGAATATAAACTGCTTAGCATTATACTGTTAGATGCATGAGACCTAGGACAGCTTTCTACCGCCGACACTGCGGCGTAGGCTGGACGTACCCACATCTCGCGCCATAACTCTAGGGTGCGGGTCGTGACATAACCAAATTCCAATTATTTGAAAACACCTGTGTTATCCTGATGTTCTTTAGCTGCTACTGGTTGTTTCCCAGTTTAAGTGGGAATAAGTTATACATAGCCTACATGTAATAGACCTAGTATACTTGTTGGGTCACTCGAGTTGTGTGGATGGTTATTTAACAGTCTCTCTCTTGTCCATTACAACCCACACTTGCACAGGACATGAGTCCCTTAAGTATTGCAGGTTCCTATGACTCCCCTGCATTTACACTACTGGGTAATCAATAACCCCATGTTTTCTGATGTAGCATCTACCCCAGATTTCAGGTCTGATACTCTGGTTTCCTCTTGAAACAGTCCATGTACTCCTCTTTATCACTTCAAATGACATACTTGATTAACCTGCCTTAATATCCTAGTATCAAACTGGAGTATCAGTTCTTGATATCAATGATATCACTGATACTCGGGTATCAGTATTTGATATCCGATACCTGGATGTTCAAATTTTAGATGTCAGGTGGTGGATGTCTAATTGAAACTTCTGTTACTTCGATATCAGTAAATACTCGAATTGGGTTCTTTTTTAATCTCTCATATCAGTTATACTTGAATCACACATCCCATTCATCAACATAAAACCTAATAATGAAAACTGAAACCAACGTGAAGGTAATAAATCATAATTCCAACCAACAGCAGAATATTAAGCAGGACCGAAGCACGCATATGAAACTCTCAAACCCACAACGTGGTATAAAAATCGGATCTTACGAACCCAAAATTTTGGCACGTTAGTACAGGGGACACAATGTGCTATTAGTCATGATCTACCTAGTTCTTTTTAGGCATAAATTCAAGGTACCTACAATACTTAATTAGAAATCATGGATTGAGTGCTTACTAGATCAATTGCTTGTGGCTCGAGTGTCTCTTTGTTCCTCCTTAATTCCTCCTCGTCTCTTTAGCAACGGGGAAAGAAAAAACGTAGGGTTTGAAGAAGGGGAGGTTGGGCTGCTTCCCTTCATATTTATACGTGTGCTGATCTATGGGAGGAGATAGAAGGATCTAATTTGAAATCGGATTTAAGATGTGAGGCTTGTGATCGAGTTTAAAACAGATTAGGAGGAATCATATTTGAATGTGTTTAAAATTCAAAAGCAGGGTTTCTTCTTGTGGGAAAGTCGGTTGTTTCTCCTATATAGGAATCATGCAAGGTGGGTAGCCAAAATCTGAATTTAAACTAGATTTGGTTTGGAAGGAAAAATCTGGTTTTAATTCTCAGAGGCTGAGTTCGAATGATGTTAGGAGTATAGGCTATATCCTTTTAAATTTGAAAAGAATATTTAGGTCCCTGCCAAAAGTTTTATTACCAATTGATCCTCTATTTGTATTTAATGCAAAAACAAAAATATACCCATAACATATAGATGAGACAAATAAAATAAAGTAAAAATGGGTTTTCAATTAAAAAAATCGAGAAAAATTGGTCAAGGGGTTGACAGTAGGTACCCCTGACCGTGGTATTCAGGGATCCCCATCCTAGACATGATGCAAGACAATACCAGTTTATTTGTGCAAATGCAATCGTCCACGGTATCCAGGTCATTCATACTTGTCATGTCAAACTAGCTGTCGTAACAGCATGTCATGATATATCATGTCAGTTTGCTTGTCAAGAGTGAGCCACAGCGGGCCATTATCGTGTTCTATTCTTACCTTATCATGAATAAGAGAAACTTGCATAAAATAACTAGTGACATATTTTTGAAGTCAAGGAAAAGATCTACAACTTTCATGTTGGAGTTGGAAGAAATTTGGGCCACAAATCGGCCAAATTGGACATAAAATAGCCAAAATAGGCACTATGCGGCACTATTCAGCACTATGCGGCACTCCCATATGCGGCTGGACACTATGCGGCACTATACAGCACTCTCTATGCGGCTGGGCACTATACGATACTATGCAGCACTCTTATGCGGCTGGACACTATACAGCACTATACAGCACTCTTATGTGGCTGGACACTATGCGGCACTATGCAGCACTCTTATGCGGCTGGGCACTATGCGGCATTATGCAGCACTCTTATGCGGTTGGGCACTATACAGCACTATGCAGCACTCTTATGCGACTAGGCACTATGCGGTACTATGCAGCACTCTTATGCGGCTGGACACTATGCAGCACTATGCAGCACTCTTATGCGGCTGGTCTCTATGCAGCACTATACAGTACCCTTACGCGGCTGGGCACTATACGGCACTATGCAGCACTCTTATGCGGCTGGGCACTATGCATCGTCTCTGCCAAAATCAGCACAGATGAACATAAAAATGGCCAAAAATGCTTTTGGCCATAACTTCATCAAAATAAGGCGAAATCCAACTTTTCAAAGGTCTATTTTAGGTAAAATCGAATTCTCTACAACATGGAACAATCAAAACATTAAAATAATAAAATTAAATAGATCAAAATCTAAAAAAAACCGAAAATATAAACTTAGATTTACAAGAAAATATCTACCAAAATGGAAAATGCCAAGTTCTAAAGTATCTTAGAATCCCGCGAGAAAGACAATAGAACAACGAAAATGGAGTTTCTCCATGAAGCAAGTTTTACTTGCCTAAGCTTCTCTTGGTAGGTGGAGTAGTTAAGAGGAAGAAGATGAAGAAATAAATGAAGAGTAAAGATGAAAGAGAAAGGGGGTAGGTTTTTAAATGATGGTGGTAGTAGGTAGGGGTTTTCTTTTGGTTCATGATGAACCCAAAAGCAAACAAAACCAAGCTAAACCGGACCAAGCTAAGCCATAACCAATGAAATGCCAAAATAACCATGCCAATGCAACATGCTAAAATAAAATCATGACTAGCTAACCATGACTAATAAAATACGGACCCGAAATATGTACACGTATACGAAAACGTAACACGGATTTCGAGGGTGACACTTCATCCCAGGATTTACCAGGCCTGTCATACGCATAGTATGGTCTGGATATCTGCCTTCACCTTTACAAATGTATTGGCAAAAATAGGTATTCTGGCCAAAAGCAGGAAAGAATCCTCGAGAGGAATGCAACTCGGCCTTAACCCTCTTAAATGTGTACTATATCTTTCAGAAGTATTGTAGAAAAGGTCCATGTTCCTCTGACCCAATTTATAACAGATTTTTCCAATTCTTGCTTGCAGAAGAGGAGTTAGATCCCATGACATCCTTCTAGGATAGCTGGCAAAAGCAAATTGGGATAATGTCATCGACCTTGATATTTCTGTTAGGTATTTGGCGTTGTCCTCCTTTAAGAAATATCTTATCTCTTTTCTTGCCTTAGGCTGGGAGGTCTTCTTGATGGCATTCCCGAATAAAAAGGCAGGTTTCTTGTAGACTGTAGTATCCAAGCTCTGAAGGGGTTCACCGTTCATTAAGTTCAAAAGGGTCTGATTATCTTGATCTATGAGCAGAGTTCTTCGTGCTTCGGGACCATCGTATTGGGGGAAAATGATATGAGACAAATTCTTCCTATACTCTGGGACATTAAATGTTGAAGCAAATCTTTCTGCATTTGGGTCTTCCCTGAGATTAACTGCAAAAAGATATATGAACAGGAAAAAAAATTAGAAGCAAAGCAAAGTGTACGACTTATTGAATTGCACAGACATTTTGAGTTGTGCCACATAAATGTGTTGCGCAAATTTAAGTTGCGCAACATTCTGAGTTGCATAACAACTCAAGTTGCGCCAAATGTTATGTTGTACGAAACTCAAGTTGTGCAAACATTTCAGGTTGTGCCACATACTAAGTTGCACCTTAATTTTAGCTGTGTAATATTTTAAATTTTGCATAAACAACATGTATAACACGGTTCGTAAGAACGAACAGTGTTCAAGAAAAAAGCAACCACATCCTAAGAAGGGGTGGCGCAAAGTTTGTGATACACCACACTCTAAAAAGAGGGGCGTAAATCAATCAGTGATGGAATCATCGTCTACAGAACGAATCGACTCGTCCTTAATTACCTTCTACTGCTGGGTTGGCCGTCTCTCGTCGAGAAGAAGGCGCTATTGTGGTGCACGGGTGGATGGAGCACGAGTTGAAGAGGTGGCGATGGCCTTCCCTTTGTCAGTAGCAGTCTTTTGGGGCCATGTCGTCGAGGAGATGGTCGGAAAAGAGGGTTGCAAGAGTTCAAGAAATTTCCTCAGAAGATTAAAAGTGAAAGTAAAGAATCACAGCAGATTAAACAGGGATTATTTATAGCCAAAAGTCGGAATCCTAACAGTCTCCCCCAATTGTGCACGAAAAAATCATAACTGGTAGCAACAGACTGCGGTTGACTGGCGCAACTTGACTCAGTCAAAACTTTTATAAATTCAAAGTATTTCAAAACTTTGAAATATTTAAAGTTTTGAAAACTTTGAAGGGGGTCTTGTAGGGCCTAAAAATCAAGTTATGCCATGAATCTACTACTCAGTAATCAAGTTGCGCTCCAAAAATCAAGCTGCGCTACTGTTTTAAGCTCAGAGATCAAGCTGCACCACTGATCAGGTTGTGCCTCATATCAGACTGCGCCTCATTATGTTGTGCCAAAATCTACGTGGCATCTGACATTTAATGGCCATCATTACCTGACAACACTGACAACTGACAAACACAGTGAACGAGGAAAATCTCTTTCAATCCCTCGAATTGTGTCGCTCGAGGAGATTGGACTGACAGCTGTCCTGCACATCTTGTGAGTTGCGCCTAGGCGCAATCCAGACAAGTTTCTTAGTTGCGCCTAGAAGCAATCTGAACGACTTCTTCTCAAAGCTGCCATATGTCCAGGCGCAGTCTAATCAGGCGCAGTTTAACTTGTTGACTGAAGCTCGCGCAACCTGATAAAGTTGAGACAATTTTCATTTCCAAAGAAGGATGACGTGACGCACATGCCACGAATCTCTCAAGATGCGTCTATTATATTGTACACGACCACGCGCATCTCAATCACATGATGCCATGCGTCTAAATATAGTTAGTACATGGCTGATAACTGAATGAAAGTTGGCACAACAGGAGGTTGGCGCAACCCAATATGGCGCAATCTAGCCTCGTGCACATCAGAATAACTGCCAAAACAGTTATTTCTTGAACTCTATAAATAGAGTTTCCAATCATTGTTAAAGGATCACCCATAGAGATCAAGAACACTTGTAAAATTGCTGATGTATTCTCCAGAGGCTCTAGTCTTCAAGTTCACATGGTCCAAGGGATAAAGTGATCGTCTTCTGATCAGATTCCTACAGTTGTACTTCCCCATAATTTGTTGTACTTTGTACTATTCTTTTATAAGTTTGGAATAAACTTTTTTTTTGCAAATAGCTAGCCTACTCCCAAATCGGTGTCTTTACAAGTATAGGAAACAATATCGAAATACCAGGTAAACCAGGAATGACATCTCATGACGAGATTTACGTATACTAGTCTATGTATCCTCGTATCGAGAATCAAGTATAATACTACAACTGAATCGGATATAGTAGATCAAAGCAATGAAAACTATCAAATAATGTACTTGCTTGAGGTCCTGAGCTGAGAAAATCGAAACTATAACCCACTCAATGAGCCATGAACGGTCAACTCGTACAACAGTCTCCTAATACTGAAATAGACATTACCAACATTCTCAGAATGGTCAAATTAGCTAGAAATGCCTACCCATAAGTCCAATTCTGGACACAGGGGCAAAACGGTAAATTCGGGTCAAAATGGTGTCCGTCGTTGACCCACTTTGCACCTAAAAATGTCCCAGAACATACGGTCTCTAAAGTCATCAAATTACATGTTTACAAGTTTGATTTGACGAGACAAACCCAACCGTATGTCCAAAGTTGAATTCTGGTGGACCGTGCACAAATTTGCCCGTTGGATCAGGTCGCGGGCCCGCCAAAATAGCGTTTCGGTCGACCTTCTCAGAATCGGACCAAACTTAGCATACAGGAACAGAAAAATGATACGGTTGTGCTGGCTCAAGTTTCGTCTCGATATGACGAGCTTGCAGAAAGTAATTGACAAATTTGCAAAAGGTCGATACGGTAAATTTTAACGGATACGCATCAAATTCGTCGCGCACACGCGACCAATTTGAATTCCGTCAAAGTCCACACGTCCACAAAGTCGATACGCACCCTTCAATATTTTCGTTTCGCGACCACGTCGCCCGGATTGACGGGACGGACTGCGTATCGGGATAATTTTCTAAAAATTCAGCTTTGAAAATCAGTTTTTTTCTCCAATTTCACAATCCAATAACTTTCCATAAAGTGCATGAAATTTAATTCTATAAAAAGGGTTTTAAAGCCCTATAGTTTGTCTACAAGTCTCTTCAAACCGATTTTGAAACTCGTAACATGCTGGTCGCAAATTGGCCATAAAGTTGGAGTTTCGGGACAATTTCTAACGTCCAATAAATCAAGTTTTTCTCGATTTTAGAACTCATTTTTCGTCGCACATGATGTGAATCGGCATAAACTATTTGAAGGGAATTAAAGGTGTATATGTTGTGAACATACCAGAATAAATGGATCGTGAAACGATCGAGCGAGGAAGGAGAAATTCGCTCGCGAATTTGGGTCGATGACTACTGTCGCTGCTGTCTTGGCACGCTCTCCCGCTCTTCGGCGATGCACGGCCGGCCTCCAGTGTGTCAGAGGCGTTGGGGTCGACGTCGGGGTCGCGGCTGGTTGGGGGTGACGGCTAGGGTTTGGTTTTTGTAAAAAAATCCCTCTCTCTCTCTATAATATATATGTATAAAGGGGGGGCTCGGTTGATCGAGTTTGTTCACGTTTAATAGGAAGGGTGTAACCCCAGTTTTCTAGAAGAGGGTAATTTTGAAATTTTGTAATTATAATTATTATTTAATGGTATTTATTTCATATTATGATTTTTTACATATTTTTAATTTATTTTAAACTATTTAAATTTATGACTTATGATTTATGGTGTTTTGCTAGTAACAGTAGAGACTGCCTACCCTAGCCTAGCCATGTGATTAGGGTATTTAGATATTTTTGGGGTTATTTGATTTTATTATAATTTATTTGAATTTATAGGAATTTTTAGAATTTATTTTGGAATTGTTTGAATGAGGGTTGACTAGGTTGACTTTGACTAGCAATGACTTGATAGGCTAACCTAGAAGCTAACCCTAGTTAGTTGGACTTGGTTAGGCTAGGTGACTCTAGTCTAACCTAGCATGACTTAAGTTAGTGGGTTTAGATTCATTAGAAATTGACTTAAGGAGTTAGGAATTAAATGGGTTGAGAAATGACTTGTGGTTTCACAAGTCATTTTGTGACTTAACCTAATAGGACTAGTCAACCTAGTTTAAACCCTAACCTAGCCCATCATGGCCAGCCACCACTAGTTAACCTAGGATTCCCCCACTATAAAACCCCTCCTAAAATCTAGGGCTAGCCTCCCTTCCTTAGGAAATTTATTTCAAGAAGAAAGAGGTGAGTTCCTATCTTTAGAAATTCATTATAAATCCATTTTAGGTCATTTTTCCCCCAAACTAGTTGCATTAGATCCTAATATCAATGTTCTTGCTATTGGTAATGATTGTTTGCAGGAAGGAAAACAATTTGTGAGATTTGGTGGTTGAGAAAATCTTTCCATTTGGGGATTTTTCACCCATAGTTCAAGAATAGGTAATCTCTCCATTTCTCCATGGATTTTCATTTTGTCTTCATCAATAGGAAGCCCTAAGGGTCCCCTAAGAGTCTGGATAGGATTCGTGTCGGGTGTCATGGGTTTCGTGTCCGTTCTGGACACGTATCAGTCCAGGTGCATGACTGTTTGTCGAAATGCCTCAATGGGCATTTTGTGTGATTTTTGAGATTATGTTTGAATAAAAAATTAGTTTTAGGTCTCGCTTACACGTTTTGTAATTTTTGTGGTGTCTTAGTGTCGTGTCTAGGCTGCACGGACACGTGTACACACGTCGTGCACACGCGCGCGTGGGGGCTGTGAGTGCCCTGCTACTCGGGGTCTCTTCCGACTCGGACACGCCACCCCGACACGTGGGACTTGGCACACCAAGGGGCAATGTCTGCCACCCTGTGTGTCAAGTTGCACGGGCCCACGTGGCGTGTCGGACACGCACGAGCACGTGCACTGGTCGCACGATTTATGTCAGTCTCGTGCTTGAGTTGTGTGATGTTTTGGACACATTGTGTCATGTTTTTGGACACGATATCAATTGTAAGACACGTACACATATTTGACAATAACTACCAATGTCACGCCCCAGAACCAGAATACTGGAGATCGGGGGCGAGACAAAGCCAGCTACGTATATCAGAGTACGCCAGTACCCCGAGATACGGTCAAAGCTGTCTAGAAGACAAGTGGGTGGACTCTAGCATGCCACTGACGACTCCTAAGGTCGAACAAATCCTATCTCAATCCAATCAACATAAGAAGCAATAAAGAGTAAATCATATATGAGATGGGTAAGGCGTCCCAAACACAAGTACATACATAATCATGAGAGCTGACATAATAAAAGATATATCAACTGACTATACAAAAGGTATAAATGTACAACTAGCAGCTGTCCAGAATATACATCCACGCCGTACTAAGACGGAGGGAACAAAACCCAGAAAGAAGGACTAACATATGTCCTTGGCTAATACACCACAAAATGAAAGTACAAGATAAAGTGGGAAATAAAGGTAACCCACTCGCTATCCATATCGGTCCTCTGAGTGCGAACCATCCGGAGGAGAAGACGGTAGATCCTCGTGATCAACTATGAAACCTGGCCATGCAAAACCATGGGGTCACCCCAAATAGCAAGTACCACAAGGAAGCTCGAGGTGCACGACAAACCCAACAACAACACAATAACATAATGACAGAAGTAAATAAATGCGGGTCGAGACTAGTGCGGTACCAATGCACGTATCTCGAGAATATAAATAACTGAATGGAAATACAGAACAATATAGCTATGAAACAGAATAATCCGATAAGCAACAAGGGGTTTAGGAACTACTAGAAATCGGAGCTACAACCCTTAAACCAAACAAGGACCGGGGTTACAGATCTTTTTCCTAGCAGAACTTAGCCTCTGGCCACTCACCGACACAAGAGCATATAAGGTAACACACAATCAAAAGTGCACGGCCAATCATTACCTACGGCTTGCTATCATTAACTAGCTAGGGTTATCACAATCCTAATTACTAGTATGCAATTTGAGGATTTTCGCAACTACCTGACTGCAGATACCCGGATGTCCAGGGGTACGAGTAGTACATCTATTGCCCAACAAGACTGCTGGCAGATGAAACGTGTCTAGACTTGTAACATGAACAACCATATCATAAACTTGTAAAGAAAACATATAACTGACTGTGCCGCAACCCGGCACGACATGTGACTCGATCGTATATCAATACACGCAAACTTGGTAGGTCATGGAGCCCTTGCCTAGCAGGGTTGAGCCATGCCTCATGGGCCCTTGGAGCTCGGGGTTGGTAGTGCGAATTTCCTCCTACAATGATCTACTTGAATTTACTAGTCATTTACCTTATCATATTCATGTCAAATTCTCAAGTCGTGGACACTCAAGAATTTCCTATGACGTGTGCTAGTACGAGTAAATCGTAAGTTATCACTTACAAATATTCCCGTACTAACATCACGTGATACACGGAACAATACTCACACTCGATTGTCCAGTGCCAAGATGCAATAGATTAACATTCAACAAGCTATATCTACGGTGTCAAGAAAGAACATGTACTCATATATCGGGTCTAAAAATCAATAAGAAAATCAAGTCATGAGTGCGCTACGAGAGCCACTAAATCGAGCTAGGCATATAAGAAAATCAAGTCATGAGTGCGCTACTACGAGCCACTGAATCGAGCTAGGCATATACAGTAATCTGGAGTGCACCATAACAGGCCGCTATCTATAATCTGGACATAGAACAATACGTGAACATAAGCATGTACCATGTATATGAGTGTACAATCATTCTTTAACTATCCAAGGTCATCTAATCATGTTAAGAGTTTTACAATCGAGAAATTATTAAAACGGACAAAAACGGGCAAAAACGGACAAAAACAGCCTAAAACAGCATAAAACGGCATACCGGCGGTATACTGCGGCATACCGACGGTATACCGGGCTAAAGACAGAAGGTTTCTGGTGCAAAAACCGGCATACCGGCGGTATACTGCGGCATACCGGCGGTATACCGTTTTTCCAAACAGCAACAAAATCCAGATTTTCGGTAAAACTTGTTTCGGCCATAAAAACTTCATTTTAAATCGAAATTCGGACTTTCAAAAGTCAAAATTGAATAGAATTGAATTTCAACAACATGGAAGTATTAGTTTTCACAAATTAAAACATTTGATAGATCAAAACCTCAAAATACTCAAAAATCATATCTAGAAACTCAGATCTATGCCATATTATCGATCAAAACCAAAAGTGCTATACATTAAACTTGTTAACAATTTAGAGGAGCATATTATAGAACAATAAAACTTTAATTTCTATGGAAAATAAAATTATAGCATGGTCATGTCACTTTTGAGCAAGATGTACTTGCCTAGGTTTTAGCAACCGAGCCTAATCTTCTACTCCACCACCAAGAGGGGTTCCGAAACCACACTCTAGGCCTCAAGGCCAAGCCTTCCTAAGCTTGAGGAAGAGAGAAGAGAGTGAAGGGAAATGGTGAAGGAAAGAAAAGAGAGGAGAGAGAAACTCATAGGATATATATAGGGAATTAATCGTGACCGTTGGATCGTGATCCATGTCACAATCTAGGTTAATCCTAGCCATAGAAAGAAAACCAATTGTCCATTGGATAAAAGAATGCATCTACACTATTCACGAAAATATCTAAATACTATTCATCAAATATCCAAAATACTATTCATGAAAATATCGAAAACACTATTCACGAAAATATCTGAAATCAAAATATCTAAAATGTAAAAATCTATCCGAGCGGCATGCCGTCGGTACTCCGGTACACCGTCGGTATACCGGCCAAGGAGAAAATATATAATTTGGAAAAAATTTTAAAGCGTTCCGAAAATTGAGAAAATACGAAATACAATACAAAATACGTATCCATATATAAATACCGATACTGTGAGACGAGTCTCACAACTCTCCACAACTTAGAAAATTCCGTCCTCGGAATTTCCTAAAGCCATTCGAGCAAAAATACACATGCTAAAATAATGTAAAATCATAACACATCGAAAGAAAACATCTCGCGTATAAGTGATATTTGAGATACAGAATTTAAATAAATGCGGAAAATAATAAATACATACATATGTAATACAAGAAAAGGAGGCATATGGAATAATATACCCCTGAGTCAGTTGAGTAGGGATTCGTCCTCGCTTGCCTACGCTGACTCACAAAGTGGACAAGGGTCAAGTCTCGAAGTAAGTCGGTACCAATGACTTAGTCGAAGACATGACTCTAATCCAGGACGCACCTACGTAGTCGGGATACATATAGATATCGCGTATCACGAGATACGAAGGCATGAGTGGTACAAGAAACTCGTGTTCACTCGCCGAATATGTCAAGTCGACCATCGCATTCCGGGTATGAATGGAATACAAGGTCGTCAACGGAACCCAAGAATAAGAATGACTGAAGGAACACCTCAGAAGCTTACCAACAATCTGACTACCCTCAGCCAACATCTGCTCTATAAACAAACTCTCTCTGTCTATGCATCGGGACTGCTGCTCTTACCTGCTGCTAATTTTTTACCTGACTTACTGAAGTTGGGTAAACTGCGCCGAATGCTAACATTGAAACTGCTGAGACCGCGTCGGAAGGAGGTGCTGAACATGGGATCGGGCTGACTTTGCTGACTAAATTGACTGGAGTGTAGTGAACTGAGCTGCCACCAGATGCTGAGATGGTACTGGTACCTGACTCTGTGGAGGCATGATCTGATGCCGACATACTGTCTAACCAAGGAAGACGACGGAGCAATAAATTCCTCGAAAGAAATAGAAAGGTTGGGTGTCCCTGAATGATAAGGACACGTGATATCAATAATGGACAGGAATAGAACAAGGATATGTCAATCATGTTTACAGTTCAAGGAAAAGGAGAATGCGATAAGCAAAGGGAGGTCAAATGAAGACAAATATAGGATTGAGATTCTAACAAGATAAATCCCCCACAAGTCTGAAGACAGACCTGCATGGGCCACCAAAAAACCCTGTCACGCCCCAGAACCAGAATACTGGAGATCGGGGGCGAGACAAAGCCAGCTACGTATATCAGAGTACGCCAGTACCCCGAGATACGGTCAAAGCTGTCTAGAAGACAAGTGGGTGGACTCTAGCATGCCACTGACGACTCCTAAGGTCGAACAAATCCTATCTCAATCCAATCAACATAAGAAGCAATAAAGAGTAAATCATATATGAGATGGGTAAGGCGTCCCAAACACAAGTACATACATAATCATGAGAGCTGACATAATAAAAGATATATCAACTGACTATACAAAAGGTACGTAATGTACAACTAGTAGCTGTCCAGAATATACATCCACGCCGTACTAAGACGGAGGGAACAAAACCCAGAAAGAAGGACTAACATATGTCCTTGGCTAATACACCACAAAATGAAAGTACAAGATAAAGTAGGAAATAAATAACCCACTCGCTATCCATATCGGTCCTCTGAGTGCGAACCATCCGGAGGAGAAGACGGTAGATCCTCGTGATCAACTATGAAACCTGGCCATGCAAAACCAGTGGGGTCAGGCCCCAAATAGCAAGTACCACAAGGAAGCTCGAGGTGCACGACAAAACCCAACAACAACACAATAACATAATGACAGAAGTAAATAAATGCGGGTCGAGACTAGTGCGGTACCAATGCACGTATCTCGAGAATATAAATAACTAAATGGAAATACAGAACAATATAGCTATGAAACAGAATAATCCTATAAGCAATAAGGGGTTTAGGAACTACTAGAAATCGGAGCTACAACCCTTAAACCAAACAAGGACCAGGTTACAGATCTTTTTCCTAGCAGAACTTAGCCTCTGGCCACTCACCGACACAAGAGCATATAAGGTAACACACAATCAAAAGTGCACGGCCAATCATTACCTACGGCTTGCTATCATTAACTAGCTAGGGTTATCACAATCCTAATTACTAGTATGCAATTTGAGGATTTTCGCAACTACCTGACTGCAGATACCCGGATGTCCAAGGGTACGAGTAGTACATCTATTGCCCAACAAGATGCTGGCAGATGAAACGTGTCTAGACTTGTAACATGAACAACCATATCATAAACTTGTAAAAGAAAACATATAACTGACTGTGCCGCAACCCGGCACGACATGTGACTCGATCGTATATCAATACACGCAAACTTGGTAGGTCATGGAGCCCTTGCCTAGCAGGGTTGAGCCATGCCTCATGGGGCCCTTGGAGCTCGGGGTTGGTAGTGCAATTTCCTCCTACAATGATCTACTTGAATTTACTAGTCATTTACCTTATCATATTCATGTCAAATTCTCAAGTCGTGGACACTCAAGAATTTCCTAAGATGACGTGTGCTATGTACGAGTAAATTGTAAGTTATCACTTACGAATATTTTCGTACTAACATCACGTGATACACGGAACAATACTCACACTCGATTGTCCAGTGCCAAGATGCAATAGATTAACATTCAACAAGCTATATCCACGGTGTCAAGAAAGAACATGTACTCATATATCGGGTCTAAAAATCAATAAGAAAATCAAGTCATGAGTGCGCTACGACGAGCCACTAAATTGAGCTAGGCATATAAGAAAATCAAGTCATGAGTGCGCTACTACGAGCCACTGAATCGAGCTAGGCATATACAGTAATCTAGAGTGCACCATAACAGGCCACTATCTATAATCTGGACATAGAACAATACGTGAACATAAGCATGTACCATGTATAGAGTGTACAATCATTCTTTAACTATCCAAGGTCATCTAATCATGTTAAGAGTTCATTACAATCGAGAAATTATTAAAAACGGACAAAAACGGGCAAAAACGGACAAAAACAGCCTAAAACAGCATAAAACGGCATACCGGCGGTATACTGCGGCATACCGGCGGTATACCGGGCTAAAGACAGAAGGTTTCTGGTGCAAAAACCGGCATACCGGCGGTATACTGCGGCATACCGGCGGTATACCGTTTTTCCAAACAGCAACAAATCCAGATTTTCGGTAAAACTTGTTTCGGCCATAAAAACTTCATTTTAAATCGAAATTCGGACTTTTAAAAGTCAAAATTGAATAGAATTGAATTTCCAACAACATGGAAGTATTAGTTTTCACAAATTAAAATATTTGATAGATCAAAACCTCAAAATACTCAAAAATCATATCTAGAAACTCAGATCTATGCCATATTATCGATCAAAACCAAAAGTGCTATACATTAAACTTGTTAACAATTTAGAGGAGCATATTATAGAACAATAAAACTTTAATTTCTATGGAAAATAAAATTATAGCATGGTCATGTCACTTTTGAGCAAGATGTACTTGCCTAGGTTTTAGCAACCGAGCCTAATCTTCTACTCCACCACCAAGAGGGGTTCCGAAACCACACTCTAGGCCTCAAGGCCAAGCCTTCCTAAGCTTGAGGAAGAGAGAAGAGAGTGAAGGGAAAATGGTGAAGGAAAGAAAAAGGGAGAGGAGAGAGAAACTCATAGGATATATATATAAGGGTGAATTAATCGTGACCGTTGGATCGTGATCCATGTCACAATCTAGGTTAATCCTAGCCATAGAAAGAAAACCAATTGTCCATTGGATAAAAGAATGTATCTACACTATTCACGAAAATATCTAAATACTATTCATCAAAATATCCAAAACACTATTCATGAAAATATCGGAAACACTATTCACGAAAATATCTGAAATCAAAATATCTAAAATGTGAAAAATCTATCCGAGCGGCATGCCGTCGGTGTACTCCGGTACACCGTCGGTATACCGGCCAAGGAGAAAATATAATTTGGAAAAAATTTAAAGCGTTCCAAAATCGAGAAAATACGAAATACAATACAAAATACGTATCCGTATATAAATACCGATACTGTGAGACGAGTCTCACAACCAACCTTAACCCTATTGCTAATTACTACAATTTAATGTGGAATGGGAATAATCCCATTCGACTGATACATCAATGTATCAGTGTATAATCACTGTTCCTTATTCTTCTTCATTATTTTCATGATAATGCCATGTGTTAGTTATGTTTTAAATTGTGAGAACATTAGACATCATGCTAGGATTCAATTCTTAGTTTTTGGGTTGATTAACATAATCGAATTCACATGGACTGGTTGAATCATGAATTGGTTTTCCTATTAATGTTCCTTGGTTTAAAACCTGAATTGTTTTTTATTCCTGAATTTGAGATCATGGCATTGAGTTGTATGAATCACTGAAATTCGAATGTGGTTTGAGTTGACTGAATGTGATTCGAATGTGGGGAATACTGGATAACTGTTGATTGTTCAATTTATGAAATGTGCTACACACACACACTGGAAATCGAATTCCTGAGAACACATTCATCTAGCTCACTGTCATTTGGTTCCCTGGAATCTGAGATTACCTATTTAATGTTCATTGTTTGTTAAAACCTGAGGAATTCTTGTATGCACTGATATTGAATTCTGGGACATGACTGAACCTGGAATTACTTTGTGTACACTGTCAAGTATTAGAAACCTGAGAATATACATAGGACATTTGTAGGTCCTAAAAAATCAAGTTGCATCAATCAACAAAGTCAAGAAATCAAGAAACCCATCATTTGGATGAATTACGCAGACAACAGATTGCGCAGCAATCCGATTGCGCATACTGCTTTGCGCACACTTCCAACTGCGCAGACTGACGTGGCAGAAGTCATCATTACCAAATCAAATCAAATCTTTTCTGACAACTGACAGCACGAATAATAAGGAGTTTGTTCGTTTCCTGCGCCGCACAGTGCTCGAGGGCGGCTGACAGCTGGCAGCGCAAACCAATTCTGTGCAGTTTGAGTCTGCGCAAACCATGTATGCGCAATTCAACTCTGCGCACTCCATCAATATAACTGATAAGTTACACGTGGCATTCATGCCATCGATTGCTCATTACGTGGCAACTGTTTATGCACGATCATGCGCATTTCTATCAAATGATGCCATGTGTCCATGATAGTTGGCCCACGATCCAGTAACTGTCTGCGCAAATCAATGTTGCGCAAACCAATGCTGCGCAAATCATCCTGCGCAGCCCCAAAATAACTGAAAGTTAGTTATTTCTAGAACTCTATAAATAGAGTTTCAAGTCTTCATTTCAAGGGGGATCAAGATCAGAGATCAGAAATCAGAGAGTTCAGGAGTTCTTGCCAAAGTGCTGCTGCATTCTTCCGAGACTTTTGTTTTCAACTTCAGAGGCTTTTGCCTTCAGTTTCCAGAGTTGTTTTCAACTTCAAAGGCTTCGTCTTCACAGTTCACATCGTCTAAGGGATAAAGCAATCGTCATCAAGATTGGATTCCTATAGTTGTAATTTTCCCAGAATTCTTGTAATCTTTATTACAGTTTGTATCAATAAAGTTCTATACTTTTGTTTTTGCAAACAAAATGGCGACTCTGCTGGGGACAACTTTCTCCTCCTGAGGAAGTAGCAACTCAATGTGACGTAGCGTCTATCGGAAAGACGCAGAAGACGCTGGTTGTGAAGGTCAACCAGACAGCCTACGAGGCGATGCTCAACTCCAAGACTACTCCCCGTACTGTAGCCACTTCTGCCAAGAGCAAAGTGCGCACAGTTTGGGTCTCCAAGTCTGCACAATCTGGCATTTTTGCCACCAATGATGCTGTACCAACTGTTGCGCAATCTGCTAGTCAGACTGCTGTACAAACTGCTGTGCCAACTGTTGCACAGTCTGTCTCAGCAACTGCTGCACAATCTGTTGCAGTCAAGGCTGCGCAGTCTGCTTCAACTGTTGCACAGGCTACTTCATATGCTGCCTTGTCAAAACAGAAGACTCCTATGACTCTGGCGCAATTGGCAGTGGCTTTTCCTGCGCAAAATAGCACTCTTGTAACTAAGGTGCATCCCAAGCACTCTAAGACAAGAACTCCTGATGTACTTCCTACCAAAGCTTCTAATGCACAAATGACTAGTGCACCTTCCACCCATGCGCAAACCAAGTCTGCGCAATCCAAGAAAAACAGCCTTTTGGCTAAATTTCCTTCTTCTCACAATAAAAGAAGAGATTCTACTCCTATTCCCAAACACCCTATTGCCCCTGCGCAATCCATTGAGGGTAGTCCTTTGACTATTCCTCCTTCTCTTCAAAGCAAAGGAAAAGGTCCATTGGTCTTTTCTCAAACTTCCTTGTCTCATGACTTGGAATATAACAGAGGGAAACGCTCTTTAGCTAACCCTTCATCTCAAACAAAGGAAAAGGCCCTTTAGTCTTTTCTCAGTCTTCTTCAGTCTTTACTGAAGAAGATCCATCTCAATGTGTCTCGGCTCCAATCAATTCAAGAACTCTGGCAAACAAGGATTCTTCTTTCCTTTATAACAAGAGTACTTGTACTAATCAAAGAGGTATTCTGCCTACTCCGATAGCAGAATTCCAGGACCTCCCGAATCTCCAAATTTGTCGTTCCAGACAGGGAAAACTGTTAGTGTCTCAAACAGAAACTCCTGAGGGTGAATTTGCTGACCTCAGAACTTATCTTAATCGACCCACTTCGGTAAAACGCAAACAGCCAATGCCGAAGGTTAAACATCATCAGAAACAAATCTTCAAATCTCAGAAATCCCGACACTTATGCCAATGAAGTGAGTACTTCCCTGTATACTCAAGGGACTAAACATTTGAAGAATCGGAATCATATTCCAAATGTTATCAAAGAACAGATCCCTCGGAAATTTCCTCGTCCTGTTGTAGATCTTCGAGAACATTTAAGACAAAAACAGGATAATGTCTCAATATCTCCATCTCAACCATCTGATCATCACTGTAATCATAAAGTCATCATCCAATGCTGTTGTCAAACGACAAAACGATCTGTCTCGATCGTTTAACTTTTGCTAAATCTGAACCTATGTCAGAAGAAGACGAAATTTTGTATGCTTCTGTTAACATGACTTCCCGAGACATTGGGGGTAAAAGATGCTCTAAGCATGGTAGACTCCGCAAGCCAAGCCAACAGTATTTGGAATTACTTCAAGAATCTTCTGAAGGAGTATTTCAACAAACCCGTTCTCGAAGCCGAGATACAATCGGTCAAAGGAATCTTCCTCAAAATCCTTCAAGTCATCTCCCTGTTTCCCAGTCAGGAGATGATTCGTTTTCTGATTATGATGCATATAGTGAAAGTTCTGAACAAACAGTATCTTCCACTGTGCCAAGAGAAGTAACGGCTTATGTTGTCACCGATGATCCAGATGCTTCAACCTCCGTAAATCAAGAACAGCGAATTGCTGCATTAGAAGACAAATTAAAACTATGGCTGAAATGGTTGCTAGTATGCATTCCATCATTGTAGCACAGCATGTTACACCACCAACTGCACCTATTACTAGTCTAGAGATCATAGCGTCTTCAATACCTGCCAATACTGGGCTGGGGGTAGTGCCTCCTCAAATACCTCCTGTACAAGTGCAAGTACAAACTACGTCCAGTCATTCAGGAGCTGGGGGTAGTGCTTACAACGCTGTTCCTCCTCCTACCACTACAACTCAACCTGCTCCTTCTTCTTCATCAGAAGACGCCAATGAAGCTGTCAAACTCTTACGAACCCAGTTTGAAGCATTTAAAGAGAAAGACAATCTACAAAGGTTGGGGATTAAACAACCCTATCCGGTTGAATGGAAGGATGTCCCGTTTCCCCCAAAGTACAAAATCCCTACAATCTCTCTGTTCGATGGCAGTACTTCCCTAAGTCAATTCATCAATCATTTTGAGGTAATGACTGTTCAACTTCAGCCAAATGACGCTCTTCTTACCAGAGTGTTTGTCGGTTGTTTAGCCGGCGTAGCATACGACTGGTACAGAAGTTTGCCCGATGGTTGCATCACATCCTTTTCAGGTCTCAAACAAATCTTTCTGGAACGGTTCTATGAAGGATTTAATGATATGACTATGTCAGCTCTCAACAAAATCAAACAAAACATAATGAAACGGCTGAGAGCTTTATTGAACGGTTCCGCCGTGAAGCCTTGAAAATGCCTCCAGGGACTCCCGCTGCTGTCACTATTGATACTTGTAAGGCGAATCTTTTACCTATTATCAGTATGTGGACGGGGTCAACCCAATTCCAAGATTGGCCCCCATTCATCGTCAACGCCAAAGCCGCTGAAGTAAGTGCCGACAAGTTCAAACAATTGGGGGTACAAATGTCTAATCCTGATCGCGATGAGCATCATAATTCAGGTGGTGGCAATCGCCAGAACAATCGCAAAGCGAAAGAGACTTTAAACATTAACTTGAACAAAATAAAGAATCTTTGGCTGTCAATGTGGCCCCACCTACATCTACTCCTACTCCTTCTGCACCTCCACCGAGGGAACCTCGTCCGAAGGTAGAATATTCCTTTGACGAAAATGACACGGCAAGTATCTTTGAGTGTTTACTCAAAAGCAATAAAATTCAACTCCCTGATCCAAAGAAACCTGATGAAGTCAATAAGACTGATCATCCCAATATTGTGTCTATCACCGATTCATTGGACATCCTACTCGAGCATGCTATGTGCTCAAAGGTAAGATTCAAGAGCTTGTCAATGCAGGTGTAGTCACTTTGCAACAAGATGAGAAGACTGTTACTGCAAATATGGTTTCAGTCCAATTTGGAGATTTCCCTCCGCAGATGATACAGCATGGTGTCATTCCAATTCCTAAAGCAACTCTTGAGATTGAGAATCTCCCGCTTCCATCCAATGAAGGTCTTATTCCCTTGTCTCTTGACAATGGTGAAATTATGTGGATCCATCCTGATCTTGCTCCAGAATTTGAGATATCTTCCAAGAAGAAAACTCGTTCTAAAGGCCAAACCAAAATCTGCAACATGGTATCTTTCGATCCCATTGTTGACGAAGAGATTCTGTTAGGCACCAGATCAGGAAAAGCTTATTTGAAAGATCATTCTGAAGGTCAAAGGGATCCTGCTTCTTCTTCCGAACCTACTCCGGCACAACCTGCATCTGCTGAAGAGGTCCCTTCTACATCTTCACCAGTTGTAGTGTCAATTTCTCCCAAGCCAGCAACGGCTGACAAAGGCAAGCAACAAGTTCGATTTGACAAACCCCTAAAGAAGTCATCTCCTACTGGGCTTGAGAAGCCTTACAATTTTGATATATTGGCTCAATTAGCCAATACACCGGCTAGGCTGTCAATCTTTGAACTTTTGCGTCTTTCCAAAGAGACACGAGAAACTCTAAGTGAAGCTCTGATGCACGCTGAAACTTGCTTAACTCTTCTCAAAAGCCGAAATCAGAACCAGTCTCTTGCCGTCACTGTCATAGTGTCCTGGAGTTGATTCCAAACATCACTTTCACTCAGGATGATATGCTACTGGAAGATAATAGACATGATCGTCCTCTCTACTATACAGGATATGTCGATTCGATGAAGGTCGATCGTATCCTGATAGATCCAGGGTCTGCTCTCCATTATGCCAAAGACGATGCTAGACGCATTGAAGATACCAGTGCATAGTCTTTCAAGCACAATCACCACTATCCTGGGATTCAACCAAGAAAGGAAACCTTTGGGTAAGATCCGCCTAAACTCCAAATAGGCAATCTTCGCACAAAGGTGACCTTTTATATCATTGACAATCATGGTTGTTCTTACAACGCTCTTCTGGGAAGACCATTCCTCCATAAACATAATGTTGTTCCCTCAACTCTTCATCAATGCTTTAAATATGTTGATGACAAAGGACAAGTTCACAAGGAAGTTGCAGACCTTTATCCTTTCAAGGGCGTTGAAGCGTATTGCAACGATGCTCGTATGTACAAGGAGGAATTTATGAAAGTGGTATTGGCCATGGATACTGAAGAAGATCAAAGAGCAATGCCCAATGATACTCTAATCATACCTGTCAAAGGGCATGTTTCTCATCCTCAGTCTTCTAAACCACTGGCTATTCACTTGCCGGTTCAAGAAAAATCAGTGGACGCTGATCAAAATCAAAGGGAGCTCACCTCTTCTGAGCCACTTATTATCGACTTACGTCATAATAAGGATAAAAAGCAGCTCGCTTCTTCTGAGCCTCTTGTTGTTGATTTAACTCACAACAAAGAAAAAAAGGAGCTCACCTCCTCTGAGCCACTTGTTATTGACCTTCGTCGTAACAAGCCTCCTCCACGTTCTTCTTCTCCCCCTCTTGTAATCAATCTGACCAAGCCTGCTAAGGCTAAAGGTCCTGTTGTAAATACAGATGTATATATTAATGAAAAAGCATCTACTTTCCAGTATACTGATGTTATTTATCATACTAAATACTATTTGGATATGTTAGATAGCTTTCAGTCATTTACAATGGGAGTCGTACAATCTTTTTAAACAGAAGTTTCATGTGAACATCCAAAAGATTCATATCGTATTGTTCCTGCTCGCAAGAAAGGTGAACGTCCAATACTTTTTAGTAAAAGACCGGAACAAAAATTTAGCTACACGGATGATAGCAAAGTTAACGACACAGGACATCTTCAATTCCGTCGTTACAGTCGACAATCAAAAGACATCGTCCGAAAGATGGGTTACGACTTCAAAAGCGGCCTCAACTACGGTAAGGGAAGAAAGACTCCTCTCCGTACCGCTGTTCCACATGGAAAGTCAGAAATGTATTACAGCAGGACCAAAAGAGGTCTCGGATATGCTTCCCCTCCAAAGTTATCCCCAGCAGTTTCTGATTCTGATAGCGAAGAACGTTCTAATTCTTCTGATTCCAGATCATGGGATTCTGACACTAGCATTGGTGAAGTCCATCGTGTAATCGTATCTTCTAATATGGTTTCCGCTGAGCTTCCGGAAGGATATGATGAGGACATTGAAGAAAGTTCTGAAACAGATCCTTGGGCTCAACAGATGGATAATCAGTGGGTACTTCGATTTGAACAACGTGAACCTCCTACTGAAGATCAACTACTTCAAATTGATGTAGGAGAAAGAGATTCACCTCGGCCAATTTTTATTAGCAAAAATCTTCCAGAAGCAGACAAACAAGAGTTGATTCTTCTTATTAAAGAATATATCGACGTCTTTGCCTGGAGTTATGAAGACATGCCAGGTTTAGATCCTAAGATTGCTACTCACAAATTGAACATTCTTCCTAATGCTAAACCAGTCAAACAGCAACAAAGGCGATTTAAGCCTGAAATGATGGACGCAATTGATGATGAAGTCAAGAAGCTCATCGCTTGTGGCTTTATTCGAGAAGAGCAGCATCCTGATTGGGTAGCCAATGTCGTCCCAGTTCTGAAGAAAACTGGAAAAGTTCGAGTCTGCATCGATTTCCGAGATCTCAATGAAGCATGTCCAAAAGATGAATTTTCTTTTCCTATCACAGACGTCATGATTGACAATACTTGTGGGTTCGAAAGGATATCTTTTATGGATGGATTTTCCGGGTATAATCAGATCAAAATGTATCCTGAAGATGAAAAGCATACATCTTTTCGTACTCCTCGTGGTGTTTATTGTTATACAGTGATGCCATTTGGTCTTAAAAACGCTGGTGCAACCTACCAACGGGCTATGAGTACCATTTTCAAAGATCATCTTCGCAAAACTGTTGAATGCTATGTTGACGATATTGCTGTCAAAAGTCGTCTAAAGGAAGATTACCTTCAAGACCTGAGAACTATCTTCAATCTCATGCGTCAACATCAGCTCAAGATGAATCCCACCAAGTCATTTTGGGTGTCTCTAGTGGCAAATTTCTCGGCTTCGTCATTACCTCTAAGGGTATACACGTGGATTCCGAGAAGATCAAAGCCATCCAAGAGATGCGTCCTCCACGCAACCTAAAAGAGCTACGAGGATTCCAAGGCCGACTTGCGTACATCAGGCGATTCATTTCGAACTTGTCTGGACGCTGCAGACCATTCACTCAACTAATGAAGAAGGGTGTATCTTTTGTTTGGACTGAAGAATGTCAACGAGCATTCGACGATATCAAACAATATCTTATGAACCCACCAGTTTTGGTGCCACCTATCTCTGGCATTCCATTCTTGATGTATGTCCGTGCTATGGACCATTCATTGGGTGCCCTACTTGCCCAAAAGAACAAAGAAGGTCATGAACAAGCTATCTAATATCTTAGCCGAACTATGATTGGTGCTGAACACCGTTATAGTCCTGTCGAGAAAGAATGCTTGGCTCTCATGTTTGCTGTGCAAAAGACGAGGCATTATATCATTGGTCAAACTATTCATGTTATATCTCGAGTTAACCCTCTCCGGGTACTCATGAAGAAACCAAGTACACTTAATTCTCGGTTGGCTACATGGACAATCCTGCTAGCTCAATATGACATGGTGTATGTTCCACAAAAATCTGTCAAAGGTCAAGCACTGGCGAACTTCTTGGCAGCTCATCCTGTGCCTGAAACATCTAAACTCTATGACGAAATTCCTTACGAGACGTTAGAAGTCAACATGATCTCCGAAGAGTTTCCAACCTGGCATTTATTCTTTGATGGTGCATCAAGAATTGGACCAAATGGTGTTATAGTGGCAGGTGTTGGAGTTGTTCTCGTTTCTCCAGGCGGATTAACTATCCAAAGAGCCTACTCTTTAGATGAACTTTGCTCCAATAATATGGCAGAGTACAATGCCTTACTTGTCGGCCTTCAGCTAGCTAAACAACTAAATGTTGAATATCTGGAAGTCTATGGTGATTCTAAATTGGTTGTAAACCAGGTTAGAGGAACCTATGAAGTCCGTCATCAAGACCTGGTGCCTTATCATGAAGCGGCAATCAATATAGCTACATCATTCAAAGCCTTCTTCATTGACTATGTTCGACGAGCTTGCAATACTGAAGCCGATGCTTTGGCCAATCTTGCAGCTGTCTTAGCCATCCCTGTCAAAAGGCATCAGGTGGTGGTTATTTCTAACCGAGAACTGTTCTGTATTGAGAACAATCGTAATATTGAATTTAGCAATCTTGCTGAAGTCGAAGTTATTGATGACGATTGGAGAACTCCTTTTATCGATTTCGTATTACATGACATACTCCCTGAAGATCCTAAGGAGGCTACAAGCGTTCGACGTCGATCTCTACGATTTTACTACAATCAAATCACCAAAGCACTCTATCGGCGAACTTATGATGGTCTTCTTCTACGCTGTTTAGCTGGTGATGAAACCAAACAAGTGTTGAGTGAAGCTCATGATGGCGTCTGTGGAGCACATCAACCTGGTCCTAAATTACAGGATCGCATTAGACGTATGGGTTATTATTGGCCCTCTATGGTATCAGATGCCATTGAATATGCAAGAAAATGTCGTGCTTGTCAAATCCATGCAGACTTCATTCATCAACCCTCGGAATTCTTACACCCGACTGCTGCTTCATGGCCTTTTGAAGCTTGGGGTATGGACATCATAGGTCCTATTAATCCTCCTTCTTCTAGAGGACATCGGTTCATATTGGCGATAACCGATTACTTTTCCAAGTGGGCCGAAGCTATACCTCTGGCTGAAGTCAAGACTAGCAGTGTCATCAATTTCGTTAAACATCATGTCATCTATAGATTCGGTGTACCTCGCAGAATCATTCATGACAATGGACCTCAATTCATTAGTCAGAAGTTCACTAGATTCTGCGATGATCATCGGATTAACAATGTTGCTTCGACGGCGTACAATCCTGCCGCTAATGGTTTAGCTGAAGCCTTTAACAAAACCATTATTAAGCTCCTTAAGAAGTTTGTATCCACTAACAAACGGAATTGGAGTGAGAAACTTGGCGAATGTCTTTGGGCCTATCGAACTACAGTCCGCAATCCCACAGGCTTTACACCTTTCTCTTTGGTGTATGGCTGTGAAGCTGTCCTTCCTTTGGAGTTACAAATTCCTTCTTTAAGGATTGCTATTGCCAATGAGCTTACCACAGAAAATAATGACCTTCTTCGACTCCAAGAGTTGGAAGCATTGGATGAAAAGCGGTTAATGGCTCAACAGCATATTGAGTTATACCAAGCCCGCATCTCAAAGACATTTAATCGTAAAGTGAAGGTCAGAGCCTTTCAACAAGGAGAACTTGTTCTAACGGTCAGACGTCCTATGACTATGACTCATATGAGCAAAGGGAAATTCGATGCAAAATGGGAAGGTCCCTATGTCGTAAGCAAAGTCTTTTCAAATGGCGCTTATCAACTTTCAGAACTTGATGGTCGAGCTGCTATGATGCCTATCAATGGCAAATTTCTTAAGAAGTATTATGTATAAATGTAAATACTTGTAAATTATCAGACAGGATCAAGTTCATAAATAAAATGCAAATTTTATTTCATCATATGATAGTACATAATATTAAAGGTCACTATCATCTTTCTCTACATTTGGACGAGGGCCACTGCCATCCTTCTCAAAAATACGGTCAGCAAAAGAGTCGAGAACCTCCTTGCTGGATCCCACAAGAAACTTGCAGGCGGCCATCCTCATGGCTTCTTCTTCTTTAGTCCTTCTAGGTTCGAGCAGGAAGTCCAAGATGTCTCGTGGTGGCTGAGGTACCGACGGACCTTCGCCCGCTTTTGCCTCCTTCGGCTGGATTGGATCAGCAGGGTATTCTTCAGTGCCCTTCTCAACCTTCGAGGCGATTTCGGTCTTCTTAGATGCTTCTCCGGACGACATTTTTATGTTGAAGAGCAGAAGTGTTTATTCCTGTCAGATTTCTGCTATATTTATAGACAGAAGTTCCTCAAATAAAGAAACGACGGTTCATCCGTTCATTTATTACATTCATCAGACGGTTCATCCGTTCATTAACTTCCGACGGTTCATCCGTTCATTTATCACATTCAAACGACGGTTCATCCGTTCATCCGTTCATTAACTTCCGACGGTTCATCCGTTCATTAACTTCCGACGGTTCATCCTTTCATTTATCACATTCATCCGACGGTTCATCCGTTCATTTATCACATTCATCCGTTCATTTATCACATTCATCCGACAGTTCATCCGTTCATTACTACCCGACGGTTCACCCGTTCATTCATCATCACCTGATGGGTTATCCGTTCATTTCCATTTAACGGTTCATCCATTCATTAAATCACCACTTGACGGTTCACCCGTTCATTGTCATCTATTATTTGACGGTCTTCCCGTTCATTCATCTCACAAACATTGACGATTCGTCATCGTTCATTATTTACATCAGCAACTTGTCGTTTTTGATTAAGTTGTCAAATCGAAATAATTATACTCAATATATTCTGCCACGTCCATATTACCTCTGAGTAGATATAATGAATATAATTATTTTCTGTAAAATCATCAAGAAATATATCATGTCTTGCACCTCTGAATATATTTTCTATCTCTATTATTTATATCTGAATAAAATAAGCAATAAATAATGGAATCACAACAAAATGTCTTTTATTTAATCAGAATATAAGACAGTACAAAAATGCTTCCACAGCAACAAAAACAAAGATACAAAAGAGTTTCAATTAAGAGGGAGGAACAATCAAATTGTTGATCTGTTGCTTCAAAGTCTGCAACTCTTCTTCGTGACTAGTTGTTACTCTCATTCTTGCTTCTTCCATCCCTTTTTCTTCATCAAAAACAGGCATATCTATTGTCCTGCAGGTATTTTCCTTCTTCCTTCGCAAATTCATTTGCGAATATAGGGGTTCTGACGGGCATCAGCATAGAGGAGTTCTCCGGTGGAATGCAGCCGGGTCTCAAACCTCTCAACATAACACTGTATCTGTCAGAAGAGCTGTAAAACATATCTTTCCCGTTAACCTTCTTTACAAAGATCTTCCCTGCACGAGCATCCTGGAGAAGGGTGATGTTCCACTCCATCTTCCTTGGGTAACTCGCATGAGCATACCGCGACAAAGGGAGGCAGCGAGAAATGTCAGAAATGAAGAATGATCTATCTTCCCGGTGGACTACCATCTCCTCCATCCTTGGCCTAGGCTGGGAGACTTTTTCAAAGGCGTTACCAAACAAGAATAAGGGTTTCTTGTGGATAACAGCATCTGCTGATTCCAGAGGCTGTCCATTCATCAGACACATTAAAGTTTCGTTGTCCTGGGAAATCAATATTGCCTGACGAGAAGCCGGCAGATCGTACTGAGGATAATGAACGTGAGACAGATCTTCTTTATATTCAGACTCTGAAAGGGTTCCCACAAAATGTTCATAGTTTGGATCTTCATTAGTTTCAACTGCATTAAAAACAGATGAAGATCAGTACAAGTCAAAGACTCTATTTTTCAGACAAACAAAATAATAGAGTACACAATCCTCAGACTGTGCTGACATAGATTGCACAATATCAGTTTGCGCATCTCATCAGGGTGCGCAAACCAATCGATTGCGCTGACATCCAGCGCAAATCAATCGATTGCGCTGACTTTCCGTCAGCACAATTCGATAGATTGCGCAGGATTACAGCCTTCATAAAATGAAGACTGACTGTTTATGCAACCAAAAACCCTAAAAAGGGTGACGCAATTTGAACTCATCTCTAAAAAGAGATGAGTTTCGAAGATCGAAGGAAGTCGAAACACCCTAAAAAGGGGTTTTCGATCGGTTTAACTACCTATCAGAGCGGGGTGCGCGGACTCATGTCGAGATGCTCGCCGTGCAACTCTGTCAGATGACTCGGCCGGAGCTTTTCCCTTCGCGGCGGCGGCGGCGGCAGCATTAGATCGTCGGGGCGCCATGGCAAAGTCGTTGGAGTTGGAAGACAGTAAGGGCTCAGAGGAGATTTTTCGAGATTGTAAAGTAAAGAATTGAAAATGAAAGGACGGCTATTTATAGCCTTTGAAATACGAAACGGCTGCCTTGGATTGCGCCTAAAATTTGGGGGCACTTCACTTTGCGCAGACAGCTCATCATCATGCGCAACTTGATTCAAATTCAAAAATTCAAAGTATTTCGAAACTTTGAATCAAATCAACTTTCGAAAACTTTGAAGGGAGTCTTGTAGGTCCTAAAAAATCAAGTTGCATCAATCAACAAAGTCAAGAAATCAAGAAACCCATCATTTGGATGAATTGCGCAGACAACAGATTGTGCAGCAATCCGATTGCGCATACTGCTTTGCGCACACTTCCAACTGCGCAGACTGACGTGGCAGAAGTCATCATTACCAAATCAAATCAAATCTTTTTCTGACAACTGACAGCACGAATAATAAGGAGTTTGTTCGTTTCCTGCGCCGCACAGTGCTCGAGGGCGGCTGACAGCTGGCAGCGCAAACCAATTCTGCGCAGTTTGAGTCTGCGCAAACCATGTATGCGCAATTCAACTCTGCGCACTCCATCAATATAACTGATAAGTTACACGTGGCATTCATGCCATCGATTGCTCATTACGTGGCAACTGTTTATGCACGATCATGCGTATTTCTATCAAATAATGCCATGTGTCCATGATAGTTGGCCCACGATCCAGTAACTGTCTGCGTAAATCAATGCTGCGCAAACCAATGCTGCGCAAATCATCCTGCGCAGTCCCAAAATAACTGAAAGTTAGTTATTTCTAGAACTCTATAAATAGAGTTTCAAGTCTTCATTTCAAGGGGGATCAAGATCAGAGATCAGAAATCAGAGAGTTCAGGAGTTCTTGCCAAAGTGCTGCTGCATTCTTCCGAGACTTTTGTCTTCAACTTCAGAGGCTTTTGCCTTCAGTTTCCAGAGTTGTTTTCAACTTCAAAGGCTTCGTCTTCACAGTTCACATCGTCTAAGGGATAAAGCAATCGTCATCAAGATTGGATTCCTATAGTTGTAATTTTTCCAGAATTCTTGTAATCTTTATTACAGTTTGTATCAATAAAGTTCTATACTTTTGTTTTTGCAAACAACATTCCCTAAATTCTGACACCCTCACATTTGATTCCTGATACACACATGAACTAAATTCTAGCACTCTATCACATTGCAAACACACACACATTGTACACCCTGTTTTATATTTTTTCTGCACACATGCTTCCATGCACATATGGTTTCCTGCACACTCCTTGACACACACTTACACATCATCCACATCACTGATTTCATTCACTGATTTGATTAGCTCTATATTGTATTAGAGGGTTGTGAAGGTTAGACACTTGGGAAATGGCAAGGTGTTGGGTAGTATGGTTTTGTCACTGCTGTGGTTTGCCTTGGGCTTGTGCTAGATTAGTGTGAAGTGGTTCCTTACACATTCCCTGTTTTGAATTTCTGAGAACTGTTTGTTAGCCATAGTTTGATATCTAAACTGATTTTGGGTTTTCCTTATAAACTGAGCTTGGTTATCCCCTTTTTCTGAGATTTAATGATTCAATATATGTTAACTGGACTATGCAACAGGTTGGGTTTGATAGAATGTCATTGGCAGCTACATTAATCTGGGAATTACCTAGAGTAAACCTGAGATTGGAATTCCAAATCAAATCATGTACACACATTGTTTGTATTTAGCCCTACACATTCCTGTCACAGAGACTAACACACACACTGGACACTGGAATTAAATTCCTGAGACACACTGTCACATACACACATTACTGATTATTTCCTGTCACATTTGATATCACATACACAATTTCCTTTTTTCTGTGCTTCCCAGTTTTCATTATGGTTCTTATTGCAATCTGAGATTTCACTGAGTTGTGAACTCAAGAACTGAGTTCTTATAAATCTGAGATAATGTAGGACTGTCATGAATCTATTTATTTTTTTCCTTTTCCTAAAATCTGAGAACTAAGTGTTCTTTTAACCTTGTTCACTATTATTCTCTGTTAAGTGATAGGTTGTGACTGCAAGGACTGTTGGTTTTCAAATTTGACAAACTGAGTTTGAATAGGAAAGGTTTAAACTGATTTTTAGGTTCATTTGAACTGAATTTTCATGTTTCCTTCTATATGTGATAACTGAGAATTAGTATTGGTTTGAACTGTTTAAATCAATATTTGAAAACTGAGTTAGAAGAGGGAACTTTGCACTAAAATCTGAAAATGCAATGAGGGGACTGATTAGTGATATCATTAAACTGATTTTGGTTTTGTTTTGAACTGAAAAATGTGAATACAGAATTGTGGTTGACCTGGGTTTTAATGGAACTGATTTCTGGGTTGGTTTGGGCTGTGGTACCATATTGGGTTGACTGAATTCCATTTTCCCTTTCACTGTTTTGAATTTCCAGATTCTCGTGAGTTGTTCACATTGTTTTCACTCTTGAGCTCACCCTAACACTCTAGTATCCACACACACCCTTGTTTCACTAACACCTATCACTATTTGACACACACCCAATTCTTATTATGCACACACCCTTGTCACTGTTTCACCCACACACATGTTTACTGTTTCTCACAGTTTTCTCACTGATTTCACATCACTTCATGCCACACACACACTCATACACATATGCACATGAACTTGAGTGCCCCCTCTATATACAAATGTATATATTTATATGAATTACCATATAGGGTGTTTTGTATACACATAGCCTATAGGAAATTCTAAGTTGTTTTGTATAGCACATTAATGTGTGATTTTCCTTAGCCTTTATGCCATGATATCCTATTAGCCTATCTAACTAGTTTAATGTGTGATTTTCTATATTAGAGTTTATAGTCATATTGTACTTGTGTATTATTTTAGATTTGGAACTGAATGTGGTATTTATCACGACCCGCACCCGCTTTTCGGATACGAGACGTGTCCAAGCCAGCCTACGCCGCAGAGTCGGCGGTAGAACGCTGTCAAGCCCGCAAGAAATAAATGCTCAAATATCACAATTGCTGCTCATTCACATTTCTAAATTTATTACAACATTTACAACATTTAAAATTAAAGAAAATATAAGACTTTACAATTAATGAAAATGATACAACTGTTTTCTATTTCTAGGTCGTCTTCAGCATACCCAAGTCTCCCAGTACTAAGAATGATCGCGGCTAAACCTGAAAAATGTTGGTTATCCAGTCAGGATTGGAACAAGTACACAAACCGACGGTAATGCAAAACACAATAGAATTAACAAGACATGAAAATAGCATATGAGATATGAAAGCTAGTAAGAAAACTGATGACATAGCACGATAGAGAAGTAAACAAGGAAAAACTAATAAAAAGACATCTATCTAGGTGGTGTGAAATATCCTTTTCGACATGTGAACGGCTAGGGGGTAAATTCGGCTCACTGCACGTGTCGTGTGCAGCTGCTATCATGCAATAATAGACATTTTGGGGATATTTCTGGGTAGTTCACATGTGTACTAAGATATTTTCCCTCCCGACTACTCCGTGTGACGAGCGTGTCAACAAGCAGCAAGATATATGTATAGACATGAAATAAAAAGACTACTATGAATCGAAAAGCAATCAGAAAGTGCACTTGCCTGAGGTCCTTAGCTGGAGAAACCAATAACACTATACCACTCAATGAGCCACAATCAGTCAACACATGTAGAAGTCTCCGGATGCTGAAATAAATAGTACCAACGTTCTCAGAATAGTAAAATTAGCTAGGATTGCCTGTCCTTAAGTCCAATTCTGGACACAGGGACAAAACGGTAATTTTGGACAAAAACGATGTCTGCCGTTGGACCCGCTTTGCACCGAAAAGCGTATCAGAGTCAACGGTCTCTAAAGTTGTCAAACTATATGTCTACGGATCCGGTTTTCCGATACGAACCCAACCGTATGTCCAGAGTTGGATTCCGACGGGCCGTACACAAAATCGCCCGTTGAGTGGGACCCGCAAAACGACGTCGAATTCAACTGTCTCAGAATTGGACCAAACTCGGCATACAGGACCAGAAAAATGACACGGTCCTGTTGGCGCAAGTTTCGTCTCGATCTGACGAGCGTGCACAAAGTAATTGAGAAATTTGCAAAGTGCACGATACGGTGAATTTCGACGGATACGTATCAAATTCGTCGCGCACACGCGACCAATTTGAATTCTGTCAAAGCCCACACGACCACGAAGCCGTTACGCACCTTTCGATGCTTTCGGTTCGCGACCACGTCGTCCGGAATGACGGGACGCACGTCGTATCGAAGGTTTTTATGGAAATTCACAGTTTTGAAAACATGTTTTTGTCAATGTTTTATAATCGAAAAGATTCACGTATATAATATATAAAACCCAAGTTTTAAATGTATAGCCCAAGAATAATGTTTAGACCCAAAATTGAAACATATAACGAAGCCCAACTATATTTTATCTATAAAGCAATTTTTGAATTTATTGTTTATATATATATATGAAACAAAACTGTTGAAAATAATAATTATTAATACTTACAACACAATAAGTATACCTGTTTGTACTGCTAGTATAACAATAAAATAATTATCATTATAACTACTTCCCTCTGGTTCTTGAAGTAATGTAGTGATAATAATAGTAACAGTAATAAAATAAAACCAACCAGCGAAACGAACCATCACCCTCAATCAAGAAAACAAAGTAATAAATAAAAAGCAACAGAGAATATAAACAACAGTGGTACCGTTGTTTCTCTTCAACATCACTAGAGAGAAAAAGAGCTGGAAGAAGAGGGAAAATTTCTAGAGAGAGGGAAAGAGAGTGGGGACACGGGGAGACATTGAGAGAGAGCTCACCTGATGGTGGCGGTGCCGGATTCTCATCTATGGGCGATGGAATCGCCAGCTCGATTCGCCGACGAGGATGGGGTTCTCGCCAGAGTCTCAAAGTGGGATGGCGCGGTTCCTCAGCCACGAGGAGATGGGTGCTAGGGCCGGGGAACTTGCTTGTGGATGCTGGAGCGGAGGAGAGTACCTCGGGATCACATCACGGCGGCGACGGCGAGGACTCGACGGGGCGGCGGGTCGTTCGTCGCGGTTTGGGCGTTCGACGCGCTGGTCTTGGCCGGGTCGGCCATGGTTGCCGGCAAGCATGGACGTCGACGAACCTGAAGAGGCGGAGGCGACGGACTTAGATGATCCGATGATCTTGTCTCCGGCGCTCGAGGCAATGGTGTCGCCAGTCGACGCGAGGAGAGAAAGAGGGCGAGCGCCGAGAGCTGTTCGCCAAGGCGGGCTCCTCCGAGGGGACAAGAGGGCGGCGGCGCTCCTGGACGATCGGGATTTTGGGATCCCGCAGAGATCCCGAGTAGGATCGGCGGCGAGACGCCGCGTGACTCGAGGCGACGCCAGCATCGAGGTGCGGTGGCTCTGACGAGGACTTCCACCCGGCTGCGATGTGCGGGGGTGTTGACCTGGCCGTAGTCTGGCGGGGCTGTCGGCGGCACGCGTGGGGTGATTAGGATTTTTGGTCTTCGAGTTTTCTCCCTCGTACCTGCTATATATATACTGCATATGTGCAGTTTCCCCCTCTCGGCTGTGAACGCAGGGGATTAGTTCAGTTTTACACAGGGTTTGGGCTGCTCGGCCTGAGGCTCGGGTTGGGGCCTGCTCGCTGTGGGTTTGTTGACCCTAGCATATAAATGTAATAGATTTTGATAATGGCTAACCAGGCTAGTCAATGTTAATGTCTGCATTGAGTGTTGAGTGCAAGTACTGGTACTAACTTCATCAAGAGAAAGTCAATGGCCTTCTCAAGGCTATATATGCTGAAAATCTCTAGACAAAATTAATGGCCTTGAACCACATTACATGTCTACATCAAGTTTAAGCCATGCTTGCAACCCAAGCAACCACAATCAAGTTCAAGTTAAGATCAAGCATGGTTGCACCAGATTTTGAGGTTGAGAGAGTTAGCTTACTCTTTTCTTTTCTTTCTTAACTAGGATTAAGGGACACTAAAATATAAAATATTTAAAATGATAAAAATCCATACTAGTTGTCTAGGTTCATAATGCATCACTTACTAGAATTTCTTACAATATAAATTTAAATATGTACCAAATTCCTTGATGTTAAAAAAATTAGTATTAACTCCTGCACTTAGACTTCGTTTTATTTATAAAAATCACCATTTAATTAAAATAAATAAAATAAAATATTTTTAAAAAAATTCGAGAAGGGAAGCTACAGTATTGCCTATTGGCCCATGGCCTAGTCTATTGGCCTATGGCTTATGGTTGTGTTTGTTTAGCTAGTGAGTCTAGTTTAGACTTGTTTAGTCTTATTAGACCTAAAATGAACTAGTTAGACTAGTATAGACTAGTTTGACTTAGTTTGACCATATTTGACCTAGTTTGACTTTTAGGATTGACCATAGTTGACCAAGAGTTGACTTTGGCCTAGAATTGACCTAGAATCATGTAGAATGCATATTAGGACTTCATTATATCATTTTAGACTTGATGTGACTTGTGCTGTTCTGATTAGGAGCCAGACACCTCTCCTCGGACAGTACATTTACTTCAGACATTCAGATACGAGGCGAGTACATTCTCTGATCATTTCATATCCTGCTTAGAATTATTTCCTGCATTAAATTACTTTACTGGTACTATCACGTTGGTCACACGGATTAGTACTATACGGATCCCTTCTTGAGATGTTATCCTTACGGAGCATCGGGTACTCTACGTTCTGTGCGTTTCACTTACATAGCGTACCATATGCTTCTTTGGTTCTTTGATTACTTGTGACATATATCCTTATGATCACAGAGTCTCCTAGAATCTCTTATCCCATTTACTGGGTATCCTAGAATCTCCTAGAATCCCCATTTTTGGGACTACTATGTACCACCCTTCGGAGGTTATTACATAGAATCATAACATAACCTGTTTGGATCTTTGTGTATTGATTGGGGTACGGGGGAGTAGAAGTAGACATGTGAATAATACCCAAGTAGTATCTTATCAGAATCTCTTCCATAGTGTCTTATCAGAATCTCCTATGCCATTTACATGTCTATATTGTACTCTGACTCACTAGCCACATGTTAGCTCTCTATTTATATTAGATATTTCTATTACAGCTTTCTCTCTCTGTTTACATACTGTACTTCTTTCAGTACTTGTATCTTACTTTACTGCATGATTATATTTTCTAACCTGCTATGAACTGTTGAGATGTACTGTACTCGCTCCTGTCCTGACTGGACCTGTTGAAAATATTACAGAGGACGAGGAGGAGGCTTGCCTGGACACTTACTACGGGGCAGCCTTAGATGACACCTGCGAGCTTGACCCTCAGGAGGATCCAGCTCTAGCTGAGAATATCACCCCGATTGCCTAGTTTAGATTAGTTAGGCTTATCTTCCTTGTAGTCATGAGACATGTTTAGCTAGACTTACTCTGAGTTGTATATATTCTTTCATTTTGTATCTGAGACCTTGTACTGCTGGATATTGTTGGGATTATCTTAGACTACTTTTCATCTATTTATTTTCTTAAGTTCTATTTCATATCGTGCTATCTCTTCCTTAGTTGTGATTGAGTTTTACTGCTATGTCACCCCCATTCGGGGAGTATAAACTGTTTAGATATATATTGTTAGATGTTGTGACCTAGGACAGCGTTCTACTGTCGACACTGCGGCGTAGGCTGGGCGTTGTTACGTTCTCGTACCCTCACAGTGGGTGCGGGTCGTGACACGTTTTTAGTGGTGGCCCATGCATGTCGAGTTTATGTAGTGGTATTCGAACTAGAGTATCACTACAACCTGCAGTAGGATTAGGATGCATATTTTGAAGGTGCTCCATCACTGTTAGGATTCCTTGAAAGATTCCTGGGACGACCCTTGAGAATCTTATTAAACTTCGATTTGAATCATTTCCCTTGCTTTGTTGCTCTCACTCCCTGATTATTGAATTTGATTTTGTTGGATCATTGTTGATTTGATTTTCCTATCGAGATAAATTTTTATGGCCTGAATTACGATATTTTTCTGATAACATATGTCGATGGGAATGCAGGGATGGTAAAACGTCTACTTGGTTATGGAACCTAGAGTTTATCGCAGCTATATTAGCTGGCGTGGCGGAAAAATAGAGACCTGACTTCGGATGTACGTATCTTGGTTATGAGATTTGGAATTTCTCGCAGCTATACTAGTCGGCATAGCGAGAATTCCAGACGACATGATTATAGAGGTGCATGCCCCTGTTATGGACTCTACCGTTTATCGCAGCCTTGCTTACTAGCGTGGCGAGGACTCTGAGTATCATGATTTTTGGACAGACGCATATGATTATCAGATTGTATCTTGGAAAGGTTCTTAAATATATCGTCTCTATCTTCATTCCAGTTATTATAAATTGTTTCCATCATCAAATAATTTAGGAGTAGAGACCTTTTTAGCTTTTTAGAACTTATGCATATGTAGTTCTTTCTTAGTGTAATAATTTGATGACTTGTGTTTAGGCCATTGTCTTAGGAATGTTAGTATAGCCTGGCTTTAAATAGTGATTCTTGTAGCTAGTTTTCCTTTGTTGATATTTACTAGTTTTCAGCCTTGATGATTGATTTATTTTTCTTTTCTTTTCTTTTTCTTTCAGTATGGCACCCATGACCCGAACCTGTCGTCTGAGAACAGCTGCAGCTACTGAGAGTGTGCCTCCACCTCCTACTGTTCAGGACGTAGTTATCCCTCTATCTGATCAGGGGGTGGCGGCACCTCCTGCCATTGAGGAGATGGTGGTAGCCTCGCCAGAGAATCTTCCTTCATCTCCTGTCGTTCAAGAGAGAGCTGCAGATTTGCCTGAGACCGAGAGCCCTTCCCTACCCTCTGTACTCCATACTGTACCACCCGGAGGTTTGCTACTTGACGCAGCCCAGGTGTTTGTATTTTTCCAAGAAAGGTTGATGGAGTCACAGAGAGTTCATGAGGAGGCCATGAGGAAGAAAATCCAGAGGTTGCTACGTCAGAGGGACTCTGTGCTTCTAGGAGGAGAGCCTAGCTCCAAGAGGGCGAGGAGCAGTACCCAGTCCTACCCAGAGTTTGAGGAGTACCCATTTATCCAGCCGATATCATCATACCCAGCCCAGTCTTCTGTCCAGCAGAGGCCAACTGAGCCAGAGCCTATCTGTGCCTACTGCAAGAAGTCTGGACACAAGTGGAGCAACTGTAGAAAGAGACTAGGATTGTGCCTAATCTGTGGGTCAGCTGCACACTGGATGCAGCACTGCCCTGATAGATCTGCCCCAACCAGGGCCCTACTTCCAGGAGGGAGTTCTGGTTCTCAGACCTAGCTGGAGGTGAGTTTTGACCTAACCTTAGTATTCCTTTTTGAGAATTTTGATGCATCCCTTGCTTGTATATTTTGATACCTTGTGATTGCCTAGTACTGTAGCATGGTTGGTATAACTAGATGAGACCCCAGACTGATACTGTATGCCATGACCCCATAGGTTACACTTTCCAACTGTATGTTTTAAGATAGATTTCTGAGACTATGATTGCTGGGGGTTTAACCTAGAAGGGGTGCGATCATCTTAATTTTGAGGACGAAATTTTTATAAGGTGGGTAGGATTGTAACACCCAGTTTTCCAGAAGAGGGTAATTTTGAAATTTTATAATTATAATTATTATTTAATGGTATTTATTTCATATTATGATTTTTTTAGTTATTTTTAATTTATTTTTAAACTATTTAAATTCATGACTTATGATTTATGGTGTTTTGCTAGTGAACAGTGGAGACTGCCTACCCTAGAGCCTAGCCATGTGATTATGGTATTTAGACATTTTTGGGGTTATTTGATTTTATTATAATTTATTGGAATTTATAGGAATTTTTAGAATTTATTTTGGAATTGTTTGAATGAGGGTTGACTAGGTTGACTTTGACTAGCAATGACCTTGATAGGCTAACCTAGAAGCTAACCCTAGTTAGTTGGACTTGGTTAGGCTAGGTGACTCTAGTCTAACCTAGCATGACTTAAGTTAGTGGGTTTAGATTCATTAGAAATTGACTTAAGGAATTAGGAATTAAATGGGTTGAGAAATAACTTGTGGTTTCACAAGTCATTTTGTGACTTAACCTAATAGGACTAGCCAACCTAATTCAAACCCTAACCTAGCCCATCATGGCCAGCCACCACAAGTTAACCTAGGGATTCCCCCACTATAAAACCCCTCCTAAAATATAGGGCTAGCCTCCCTTCCTTAGGAAATTTATTTCAAGAAGAAAGAGGTGAGTTCCTATCTTTAGAAATTCATTATAAATCCATTTTAGGTCCTTTTTTCCCCAAACTAGTTGCATTAGATCCTAATATCAATGTTCTTGCTGTTGGTAATGATTGTTTGCAGGAAGAAAACAATTTGCGAGATTTTGGTGGTTGAGGAAATCTTTCCATTTGGGGCTTTTTTACCCATAGTTCAAGAATAGGTAATCTCTCCATTTCTCCATGGATTTTCATTTTGTCTTCATCAATAGGAAGCCCTAAGGGTCCCCTAAGAGTCTGGATAGGATTCGTGTCGGATGTCATGGGTTTCGTGTCCGTTCTGGACACGTATCAGTCCATGTGCATGACTGTTTGTCGAAATGCCTCAATGGGCATTTCGTGTGATTTTTGAGATTATGTTTGAATAGAAAATTAGTTTTAGGTCTCGCTTACACGTTTCTGTAATTTTTGTGGTGTCTTAGACGACTAGGCTGCGCGGACACGTGTACACACGGTCGTGCACACGCGCGCACGGGGGCTGTGAGTGCCCTGCTACTCGGGGTCTCTTCCGACTCGGACACGCCACCCCGACACGTGGGACTTGACACACACCAAGGGGCAATATCTGCCACCCTGTGTGTCAAGTTGCACGGGCCCATGTGGCGTGTCGGACACGCACGAGCACGTGCACTGGTCGCACGATTTGTGTCAGTCTCGTGCTTGAGTTGTATGATGTTTTTGGACACATTGTGTCATGTTTTTGGACACGATATCAATTGTAAGACACGTACACATATTTGACAAAAACTACCAACCTTAACCCTATTGCTAATTACTATAATTTAATGTAGAATGGGAAAAATCCCATTCGACTGATACATCAATGTATCAGTATATAATTACTGTTCCTTATTCTTCTTCATTATTTTCATGATAATGCCATGTGTTAGTTATGTTTTAAATTGTGAGAACATTAGACATCATGCTAGGATTCAATTCTTAGTTTTTGGGTTGATTAACATAATCGAATTCACATGGACTGGTTGAATCATGAATTGGTTTTCCTATTAATGTTCCTTGGTTTAAAACCTGAATTGTTTTTTATTCCTGAATTTGAGATCATGGCATTGAGTTGTGTGAATCACTGAAATTCGAATGTGGTTTGAGTTGACTGAATGTGATTCGAATGTGGGGAATACTGGATAACTGTTGATTGTTCAATTTATGAAATGTGCTACACACACACACACTGGAAATCGAATTCCTGAGAACACATTCATCTAGCTCACTGTCATTTGGTTCCCTGGAATCTGAGATTACCTATTTAATGTTCATTGTTTGTTAAAACCTGAGGAATTCTTGTATGCACTGATATTGAATTATGGGACATGACTGAACCTGGAATTACTTTGTGTACACTGTCAAGTATTAGAAACCTGAGAATATACACAGGACATTCCCTAAATTCTGACACCCTCACATTTGATTCCTGATACACACACGAACTGAATTCTAGCACTCTATCACATTGCAAACACACACACATTGTACACCCTGTTTTATATTTTTCCTGCACACATGCTTCCCTGTACATATGGTTTCCTGCACACTCCTTGACACACACTTGCACATCATCCACATCACTGATTTCATTCACTGATTTGATTAGCTCTATATTGTATCAAAGGGTTGTGAAGGTTAGACACTTGGGAAATGGCAAGGAGTTGGGTAGTATGGTTTTGTCACTGCTGTGGTTTGCCTTGGGCTTGTGCTAGATTAGTGTGAAGTGGTTCCTTACACATTCCCTGTTTTGAATTTCTGAGAACTGTTTGTTAGCCATAGTTTGATATCTAAACTGATTTTGGGTTTTCCTTATAAACTGAGCTTGGTTATCCCCTATTTCTGAGATTTAATGATTCAATTTATGTTAACTGGACTATGCAACAGGTTGGGTTTGATAGAATGTCATTGGCAGCCACATTAATCGGAGAATTACCTAGAGTAAACCTGAGATTGGAATTCCAAATCAAATCATGTACACACATTGTTTGTATTTAGCCCTACACATTCCTGTCACAGTGTCACGACCCGCACCCGTTTTTTTTTTAAACAGATACGAGACGTGTCCAAGCCAGCCTACGTCGCAGTGTCGGCGGTAGAACGCTGTCACGGCCATGAAGATCAGAATCACAAATAATACTCATTCACAAAATTAATTTAATTTACAATGATCACAAGTTTTACATTTGTAGAAAAAATTTAAACTTGTACAAATAAATGAACCGCTACAACTCAACTATCTAGCTAGTCTCTAGGCTTTTGTCTGCACATATCCCCGTCACTCCCAAGCTAAGAGAATCCACAGCTAACCTGAAAATGTTGGTTTCCAGTCAGGAATGGAACGAGCACAATTCACTGAATGCAATTTCAAATAAAGAAGATGACTATAAAACAAAGGTTAGACATCAATTATGAGTTTTGAAAATAAACAAGAAATACAGAAAACTAATAGTAAATAGACACAACAGACCTTCCCCAACTGCTAGAAGTACCTTTGATATGTGATCGGTCTGGGGTACTACACCGCACGGTCTACGAGGTCTACTTGCATGAAAAATAAACACGGGCTACAATGTCTACTTGCAGAAAATAAACACGGGCTACACTACTGCAGAAAATAAACACGGGCTACACTACTGCAGAAAAATAAGCACGGTCTACACTACTTGCAGAAAAGTAAGCACGGTCTACACTACTTGCAGAAAAGTAAGCACGGTCTACACTACTTGCAGAAAAGTAAGCACGGTCTACACTACTTGCAGAAAATAAACACGGGCTATAATGTCTAACACGGGCTATGGTCAGATCACATATCTTTGGTACTTCTCACTCCCGACTCGACAATTTTATAATAGAAAATAATCACATAATCAATGGCCAATCAATGAAATATAGTGAAAATCAATATCAAAATGCAGACAATAAACTGTACTCGCCTGTGGTCCTTTGCTGGTGAAACCGACAATCTGAACTACTCAATGTGCCACTATAGTCAAAACCCGTACAACAGTCCCCAGAAGCTGAAATAAACAATACCAATGATCTCAGAATAGTCCAATTAGCTAGGATTGCCTGTCCTTACGTCCAATTCTGGACACAGGGGAAAAACGGTAATTTCGGGCCAAAACGGTGTCCGCCGTTTGACCCGCTTTGCACCGAAAAGCGTGCCAGAGTCAACAGTCTCTAAAGTCATCAAACTACATGTCTACGGATCCAGTTTTTCGATACGAACCCGACCGTATGTCCAGAGTTGGATTCCGACGGACCGTGCACAAAATCGCCCATTGAGTCGGACCGTGGGGCCCGCAAAACGACGTCGGATTCGACTGTCTCAGAATTGGACCAAACTTTGCATACAGGACCAGAAAAATGATACGGTCCTGATGGTGTAAGTTTCGTCTCGATCTGACGAGCGTGCACAAGGTAATTGGAGAATTTACAAAGTGTACGATACGGTGAATTTCGACGGATACGCATCAAATTCGTCGTGCACACGCGACCAATTTAAATTCTGTCAAAGCCCACACGACCACGAAACCGTTACGCAGCTTTCGATGCTTTCTGTTCGCGACCACATCGTCCGGATTGGCGTGACGCACGTCGTGTGGAACAACTTCAATGTTTTAAAAACAGATTTTTTGTGAACTTTGGGATTCGATTTCTCGACGCATAGTCGATGATTTTCAAATCCACAAAAAGGGTTATGGAGCCCTATATGTTGTCTAAAAGTGTGTTCAAGTGGAATTTCTAAAAAATTACTGGATCGATCGAAATCGATCGATAAACATGGATGATTGGACTGTTTAGACGTCCTGTTTTTGAACAGGTTTTGGTCGATCTTTGGGTCGACTTTCCGGGGATCCTAGCAAGCGTCGATCAAAACCATTTGAAGGAAATTAATGTCGATTAGGTTAGGAACATACCCTAAAAGAAAAATCATAAAACCATTGCTTGTGCGCGACGGAAAGTCCTTGCGAACTAGCCCACCGCGTGGCTGTGCGTTCCCTGTTGCGCTGTTGTGCGAGGCGCGTTTGCTCGCCTCGTCGGTGACCGACGGCGTGTACGGCGGTGCGAGTTCCCTGGGGTGGTCGCCCAGCCTCGAGCAATGCTCTGGGGTGGTGGCGCGGCTGTTTGGTTTTAGGGTTTTGGAGGAGTTTTGTCGAATTCTCGTTTTCTCATCTGTGCGTATATACTCAAAGAGTATTTACGATCGGGTGTGGTTATTGGCTCAGTTGAGGAGTTTGGCTGGGATACTCGGCCTGTGGCCGAGCCTGTGGGCTTGAGCGGGGTTATGTTTCTGTTGTAGCTGCTGTGGCTCATCCCATTTCATTTTTTTTTCTTTTTATTCTTTCTTAATCATAGATGTAATTAAGTAGGTATATATATATATATATATATATATATATATATATATATATATATATATATATATATATATATATATATATACATGTACAATCACGTATATATATATATAATTTATTTATCTATATATATATAATTTATTTATACACAAATACGTATATCTATAATTTATTTATCTATATATATATATACGCATATATATCTCTATATATATACACGCACAAATACATTATACATATTTATATGTACACCTACATACCCACATATATAATATACGTATGTATTCATACACATATTTATATATATATATATATATATATATATATATATATATATATATATATATAAAAAAATATATATATATATATATATATATATATATATATATATATATATATATATATATATATATATATATATATATACATACCAATACACATATACAAATACATATATATATATATATATATATATATATATATATATATATATATATATATATATATATATATATATATATATATATACACATATTCACTATATATATTATCTATATAATCTATCAATATGTATATTCACTATATATATTTATCTATATAATCTATCACTATATATATATGACTATATATAATAATATTTAGTTGACAAATTACTATAACCCATAACCATAATATAATATTATAAATATAATAACCTCAATAAAATAATAATAAGTACCACGAATTTCAATAAAGTAATAATGGTGCATTTAAACCATTATGTACAGTCTAACTCCAAAATATATGATGACCTATCTTATACAAAGATCACTGGTTATCCCTAATAATAATATTTATAATAATTAAATAAGTATTACTTAGAAATATTCACCAGGTTATTAAAACGGAATACAACACAATCTTACCAGAACACGTCAACATGCATGTCATTTGACGTCTCGCATGACTACCTGGGCTTGGCTCAGTTCGAGTCCAGTCCAGACTGGTTTGGTACAACCGGTCTCCCGAAACTCAATAATATAATTAACTAATAAATAAAGTCTTCGGTACGGGTTAAGTCGCAATTTGGCCTGGTTTCCTTAGTTAGGACGTCACTATGGTCCGGCCTTCCTTGGCATGACCAATACACGAGTCAAGGCACGCCAATGCACTATTTGTGTCATGCTTTCTATACGTCTGGTACTCCAAAACTCAGTCATGGCTAAAATCACCTACCGTAATAATTAACTAAATAATCATTTCTAAAATTCTAAAGTCACCATTTAAATAATAATAAAATATTTTAAGAATTTCGGGAAGGGAAGCTACAAATCTACCCACCTTAAAAATAATTTCGTCCTCGAAATTCTAATTTGTAACTATTCTTTGAATTCAAAAAGGAAATCTACCATTACTTTAATCTCCTCGAATTTTAATTTCTCAAAAAAAACAGTTTATATCCTCCTCCTAGCCATTTTGTAACTACGAACTTCGAGGACTTCTACCCACCTTTGGTCACACTACTCCTTCAAATCTCATGTCACTAAAACTTTATAATCGTCCAATTACTTGCTATAATTTCTACAAATAGATATCTACTGCTTATGGCCTCTATAATCCTTCTCCATCTATCAAACAACCCAAAATCTAACAAGCAATAATTTCACAAGTAGCTAAGAAATATTGCTAAATTCTAATAAGCGTGACTCTTCGTCACCCTACAATGGTATGGACAGGAAGATAAGGAAAATAAAAAAATAAAAAAAATAAAAATAAAAATTTCCAGAGCGGTAGAGAGTATCCAACGATAAAGACAGAAGGAAAGTTTATGAGCCATTAACCTATTTTGCTAGATTGGCTACTCTGGTCCAGTCACTTGCTAATTCTAAGGACCCTTCGTTTCTTAGAGGGGGTTTGCAATCAGTACAATACGAAAATTCCGTCCTCGGAGTTCTCATCAACATTCCAAAATAGGGCTGAATTTGAGGAATCAAGTTTGTGGTCTTAACGGGTTCCCGGATTGAACATCAATCGTTGGCTGGATGAATCTTGAATTTCAATCTTGTATGGACTAGACAAGATTTCCAATATTAAACTACTTCTACCAGGTTAGGATAACCTAGAGTAGGTTTTCATCCAAGTGGTTGAGCTAGATGGGCAGTCGGATTGGTTCGCTAGGTTCCTAAAGCTAAAATGCGTCTTCGGTGACTTCTGTGTTTAAGTAGCACGAGAAGACGCAATTGAATGGCACACTAGTGACACGTGTGTAGTGTCTTCGGGTAGATCACAACCATATATTGGGTCGAAAGGTTTGAGTCAAGGTTGAGTTTCTAAATATGGTCGGGAAGTTTACCGGTATTATGGTAAGGGTTATAACTAGTCCTTTTTACCTGAAAGTCGTACCCTAAAAAAATAGAGTACAAGGAAACGTGTTTGAGTGGGACATGATATACCTAGATGAAGGTGGACTCGTCTAGATCTTGCATATGAAATTTGCTGGAAGGTAACAACTGGTCTCGTGCTTCGATTGTTAGTGACACGGCCGGGGACACAAAATGATCTAAATGGAAAGTGGAAGTCCAAGAGCACCAATAATCATCCTAATGGAAATTATTCAAATCAATCGGTAATCCTTGTGTATCCCAAAATTTTGGAAGGCTTACAGTCTACCCACCTTAGAAGTTAGGGCATGGTCTTAGGAATAATGAGGTCAGAAGGATTTCAATGTCAGGATATCGCACCTCGATTCTCGGTAATAAAGAAATACGACGTAATGGAATATGGTAGGTATAAGTCAAGTCAAAGATCGTTCCTCAATAATTGTAAAACGAGTGTGTACAATGACACACGGTCGAGAAATTAGAATGGCATGCTTGTCCACAGTATACAAGAGTTGTCGACGGGGTAACCAACTCCAAGGCATATCCTATGAAAAGAATTCTAACAACTGAGTCGTGAATTTCTATTTGTGTCAACCTGTCAGAATATCGTCACAAGAGTTGTAGTGATCGTGTATTGCTGTTGGCAACTGGTAGATCATAATATGACAGGGTATTTAAGCTATGATATTGGCTAAGCTAGTGACTGTGGTGTTCCAACACTAGTTAGGTCTTAATAATAAAGTTTACATAACTAGGACGATACTAGTTGGAAACCAATCTCGGAATGGATATCTACCATAGTCACGGTATATGATTGGCCTTACCTTTGTCTATCCATCTCATGCCCAAACTGTGGCTTTGGTCGAGAGAAAGGTTGAGTCAAGGCATAAGAATTTCTAGCTAAGGCAATATTCAAGAAAATATTTAGAGACTCACAATGAATTGTTTTCTGAGGATATATAGTCTCCTGGGTTGGTATTTTGACTAAGGGTAAAACTCTACTCATTCTCAAATTTGGATGGCTAGAAGGTCCCAATAGTAGTTTGGAGTCGAGAGGAGAACGAATAACTCAATCACATGGCTGGCTGACGATAACTACCCTTGTGTATACAAATACCATAGCCATGGGGATACGCGGTATCTCTCTACTAATTACGAACTTCTGTCTTTCCAAATCAGTGAAAGACAAAAACAATAAAGAATTCAAGGGAGATGTTACTGAATACAATTTCGTGATTCAAGGACGAACATATAATTCAAGAGAAATTGTCAATGCAGTCGTGGATGAGACCCTAGAGACATCTATATCTCAATCCACGTAGAGTAATTAAATAAAGTGCGAACCAAATGCCTCATGGTTGATCAGACCATGATACACTGATTCTGATTAGACAATAAGTTAGTGGGCGTCCCCAATAAACATATGTCTTGAATCAAGCTCGATAAAAGAGTAAGCTTGCAAAAACTAGGCTGAAATAGCAGCGTTGGTCAAGATAGTCAAGATACAAGTACGCGAGATTTTGAAAGGAAGCACAAGTAGTTCGAGTTTAGAGGGAATCAAACTTTACCTGGTGTTCTTGCTTCTATAGGCATCCCACTATCATCTTATCCTTAAGGCCTTGGTCGACTAATGGTTTATGGACTTCTGAATTCTTTATTCTAGGTAAACCTATTAGAGTTAATCAATTTCCTCTTCAATAGGTCACAAGGACCACAAGATGCTAGATCAGGAGATGTGCTACCCAACTTACAACACTTCCACTACTATTGACTTCGGATCTTTATAGAACATACAGGGCACCATCCTATCCTCTATAGTATCCTAAACCTGTAATCACGTTTGAAGTCATTTCACCGAGAGTTACGTCTCGTCTGTATACTCGGGCTGTGGTAAACCCTTGGTTCCGTGACTCAGAGGTGATATCCCATCAGATACTCTACCTGTCACAAGGGTAACTACGATCAAAGAGGACCACTAGCCATAGTTTTGTAATATTTTATAACCTATATTTCCTTAAACTAATTTCAACTCTAGGGGTCGTGCCTTGCCAGTGTGCTACTGGCTGCAGGGAATCCAGAGTCTCCAAAATTCAATTAAATGACGACAGTGCGCTGCTGTCCTGCCATTATGAGTTAACTAACATTCCTTTAACTATATCTGAAAACATTCATGAGCTTCTAGAGAATCAAACAAGTTGGCCATGAACTAGAGCGTAAGCATTTGTCCTATCAATCACAACCCTTAAAATAAAGGATTGAACAAGAAGGAAATGTCTGGGAACTAAAGAAATACAACATTCTAATATCTATTCTATGGGTATTCGAACCACAGAGGAAACCTTTGGATCGAAACTAACTTGAAGTTCATCTATGGATAACATATAAATAATAATTCTTAGGACAAAATAGGAACTAAATAGGTAATTTGACTAAGATGTAAGAATGATATCCAAAGGGCAATGAGAAGGAATTGCACCATTTATCAAGGTTAGATCATTACTTCTAGGAAGCTCTGCCACACCAAGTGAGTAATTTATCCACATTGGATCCTATCGTCCTATCAAGTGGTAATAGTGTACTTATGGGGATTTGACAAGCTATCAAAATTTATAACTCCTCATCTAAACTGCTTGGCCTAGACTACCCATCGGTAAATTTGTATAAGGGACTCCTAGTCCTAGTCATTCTCGTAAATTAAATTAATTTCTAATTCGTGAATGAGCATTTCTGTTCGCAGGCTCGCAATAGTACGACTAACTTAAGTACCATCACGAGTTCGCAAGATTTGCGAAGACAGACCTGCATGGGCCACCATAAAAACTTGTCACGACCCGCACCCATTTTTTTAAAACGGATACGAGACGTGTCCAAGCCAGCCTACGCCGCAGTGTCGGCGGTAGAACGCTGTCACGGCCATGAAGATCAGAATCACAAATAATACTCATTCACAAAATTAATTTAATTTACAATGATCACAAGTTTTACATTTGTAGAAAAAATTTAAACTTGTACAAATAAATGAACCACTACAACTCAACTATCTAGCTAGTCTCTAGGCTTTTGTCTGCACATATCCCCGTCACTCCCCAAGCTAAGAGAATCCACAGCTAACCTGAAAATGTTGGTTTCCAGTTAGGAATGGAACGAGCACAATTCACTGAATGCAATTTCAAATAAAGAAGATGACTATAAAATAAAGGTTAGACATCAATTATGAGTTTTAAAAATAAACAAGAAATACAGAAAACTAATAGTAAATAGACACAACAGACCTTCCCCAACTGCTAGAAGTACCTTTGATATATGATCGGTCTGGGGTAATACACCGCACAGTCTACGAGGTCTACTTGCACGAAAATAAACACGGGCTACAATGTCTACTTGCAGAAAATAAACACGGGCTACACTACTGCAGAAAATAAACACGGGCTACACTACTGCAGAAAAATAAGCACGGTCTACACTACTTGCAGAAAAGTAAGCACGGTCTACACTACTTGCAGAAAAGTAAGCACGGTCTACACTACTTGCAGAAAAGTAAGCACGGTCTACACTACTTGCAGAAAATAAATACGGGCTACAATGTCTAACACGGGCTATGGTCAGATCACATATCTTTGGTACTTCTCACTCCCGACTCGACAATTTTATAATAGAAAATAATCACATAATCAATGGCCAATCAATGAAATATAGTGAAAATCAATATCGAAATGCAGACAATAAACTGTACTCGCCTGTGGTCCTTTGCTGGTGAAACCGACAATCTGAACTACTCAATGTGCCACTATAGTCAAAACCCGTACAACAGTCCCCGAAAGCTGAAATAAACAATACCAATGATCTCAGAATAGTCCAATTAGCTAGGATTGCCTGTCCTTACGTCCAATTCTGGACACAAGGGCAAAACGGTAATTTTGGGCCAAAACGGTGTCCGCCGTTGGACCCGCTTTGCACCGAAAAGTGTGCCAGAGTCAACAGTCTCTAAAGTCAGCAAACTACATGTCTATGGATCCAGTTTTTTGATACGAACCCGACCGTATGTCCAGAGTTGGATTCCGGCGGGCCGTGCACAAAATCGCCCGTTGAGTCGGACCGTGGGGCCCGCAAAACGACGTCAGATTCGACTGTCTCAGAATTGGACCAAACTTTGCATACAGGACCAGAAAAATAATACGGTCCTGATGGCGTAAGTTTTGTCTCGATCTGACGAGCGTATACAAGGTAATTGGAGAATTTACAAAGTGTACGATACGGTAAATTTTGACGGATACGTATCAAATTCGTCGCGCACACGCGACCAATTTGAATTCCGTCAAAGCCCACACGACCACGAAATCGTTACGCAGCTTTCGATGCTTTCTGTTCGCGACCACGTCGTCCGGATTGGCGTGACGCACGTCGTGTGGAACAACTTCAATGTTTTGAAAACAGATTTTTTGTGAACTTTGGGATTCGATTTCTCGACGCATAGTCGATGATTTTCAAACCCACAAAAAGGGTTGTGGAGCCCTATATGTTGTCTAAAAGTGTGTTCAAGTGGAATTTCTAAAAAATTACTAGATCAATCGAAATCGATCGATAAACATGGATGATTGGACTGTTTAGACGTCCTGTTTTTGAACAAGTTTTGGTCGATCTTTGGGTCGACTTTCCGGGGATCCTAGCAAGCGTCGATCAAAACCATTTAAAGGGAATTAATGTCGATTAGGTTAGGAACATACCCTAAAAGAAAAATCGCAAAACCATTGCTTGTGCGCGACGTAAAGTCCTTGCGAACTAGCCCCCCGCGTGGCTGTGCGTTCCCTGTTGCGCTGTTGCGCGAGGCGCGTTTGCTCGCCTCGCCGGCGACCGACGGCATGTACGGTGGCGCGAGTTCCCTGGGGTGGTTGCCCAGCCTCGAGCAATGCTCTGGGGTGGTGGCACGGCTGTTTGGTTTTAGGGTTTTGGAGGAGTTTTGTCGAATTCCTCGTTTTCTCATCTGTGTGTATATACTCAAAGAGTATTTACGATCGTGTGTGGTTATTGGCTCAGTTGAGGAGTTTGGCTGGGATACTCGGCCTGTGGCCGAGCCTGTGGGCTTGAGCGGGGTTATGTTTCTGTTGTAGCTGCTGTGGCTCATCCCATTTCATTTTTTTTTCTTTTTATTCTTTCTTAATCATAGATGTAATTAAGTAGGTATATATATATATATATATATATATATATATATATATATATATATATATATATATATATATATATACACGTACAATCACGTATATATATATAATTTATTTATCTATATATATATAATTTATTTATACACAAATACGTATATCTATAATTTATTTATCTATATATATATATACGCATATATATCTCTATATATATACATGCACAAATACATTATACATATTTATATGTACACCTACATACCCACATATATAATATACGTATGTATTCATACACATATTTATATATATATATATATATACATATATATATATATATATATATATATATATATATATATATATATATATATATATATATATATATATATATATATATATATACATACCAATACACATATACAAATACATATATATATATATATATATATATATATATATATATATATATATATATATATATATATATATATATATATCACTACACATATTCACTATATATATTATCTATATAATCTATCAATATGTATATTCACTATATATATTTATCTATATAATCTATCACTATATATATATGACTATATATAATAATATTTAGTTGACAAATTACTATAACCCATAACCATAATATAATATTATAAATATAATAACCTCAATAAAATAATAATAAGTACCACGAATTTCAATAAAGTAATAGTGGTGCATTTAAACCATTATGTATAGTCTAACTCCAAAATATATGATGACCTATCTTATACAAAGATCACTGATTATCCCTAATAATAATATTTATAATAATTAAATAAGTATTACTTAGAAATATTCACCAGGTTATTAAAACGGAATACAACACAATCTTACCAGAACACGTCAACACGCATGTCATTGGACGTCTCGCATGACTACCTGGGCTTGGCTCAGTTCGAGTCCAGTCCAGACTGGTTTGGTACAACCGGTCTCCCGAAACTCAATAATATAATTAACTAATAAATAAAGTCTTCGGTACGGGTTAAGTCGCAATTTGGCCTGGTTTTCTTAGTTAGGACGTCACTATGGTCCGGCCTTCCTTGGTATGACCAATACACGAGTCAAGGCACACCACTGCACTATTTGTGTCATGCTTCCTAGACGTCTGGTACTCCAAAACTCAGTCATGGCTAAAATTACCTATCGTAATAATTAACTAAATAATCATTTCTAAAATTCTAAAGTCACCATTTAAATAATAATAAAATATTTTAAGAATTTCGGGAAGGGGGGCTACACACAGAGACTAACACACACACTGGACACTGGAATTAAATTCCTGAGACACACTGTCACATACACACATTACTGATTATTTCCTGTCACATTTGATATCACATACACAATTTCCTTTTTCCTGTGCTTCCCAGTTTTCATTATGGTTCTTATTGCAATCTGAGATTTTACTGAGTTGTGAACTCAAGAACTGAGTTCTTATAAATCTGAGATAATGTAGGACTGTCATGAATCGATTTATTTTTTTTCCTTTTCCTAAAATTTGAGAACTAAGTGTTCTTTTAACCTTGTTCACTGTTATTCTCTGTTGAGTGATAGGTTGTGACTGCAAGGACTGTTGGTTTTCAAATTTGGCAAACTGAGTTTGAATGGGAAAGGTTTAAACTGATTTTTAGGTTTCTTTGAATTGAATTTTCATGTTTCCTTCTATATGTGATAACTGAGAATTAGTATTGGTTTGAACTGTTTAAATCAATATTTGAAAACTGAGTTAGAAGAGGGAACTTTGTACTGAAATTTGAAAATGCAATGAGGGGACTGATTAGTGATATCATTAAACTGATTTTGGTTTTGTTTTGAACTGAAAAAATGTGAATACATAATTGTGGTTGACCTGGGTTTTAATGGAACTGATTTTGGGTTGGTTTGGGCTGTGGTACCATGTTGCGTTGACTGAATTCCATTTTCCCTTTCACTGTTTTGAATTTCCAGATTCTCGTGAGTTGTTCACATTGTTTTCACTCTTGAACTCACCCTAACACTCTAGTATCCACATACACCCTTGTTTCACTAACACCTATCACTATTTGACACACATCCAATTCTTATTATGTACACACCCTTGTCACTGTTTCACCCACACACATGTTTACTGTTTCTCACAGTTTTCTCACTGATTTCACATCACTTCATGCCACACACACACTCATACACATATGCACATGAACTTGAGTGCTCCCTCTATATACAAATGTGTATATTTATATGAATTACCATATAGGGTGTTTTGTATACACATAGCCTATAGGAAATTCTAAGTTGTTTTGTATAGCACATTAATGTGTGATTTTCCTTAGCCTTTATGCCATGATATCCTATTAGCCTATCTAACTAGTTTAATGTGTGATTTTCTATATTAGAGTTTATAGTCATATTGTACTTGTGTATTATTTTAGATTTGGAACTGAATGTGGTATTGTCTATTGGCCCATGGCCTAGTCTATTGGCCTATGGCTTATGGTTGTGTTTATTTAGCTAGTGAGTCTAGTTTAGACTTGTTTAGTCTTATTAGACCTAAAATGGACTAGTTAGACTAATATAGACTAGTTTGACTTAGTTTGACCATAGTTGACCTAGTTTGACTTCTAGGATTGACCAGTTGACCAAGAGTTGACTTTGGCCTAGAATTGACCTAGAATCATGTAGAATGCATATTAGGACTTCATTATATCATTTTAGACTTGATATGACTTGTGCTGTTCTGATTAGGAGCCAGACACCTCTCCTCGGACAGTACATTTACTTCAGACATTCAGATACGAGGCGAGTATATTCTCTGATCATTTTATATCCTGCTTAGAATTATTTCCTGCATTAAATTACTTTACTTGTACTGTCACGTTAGTCACACGGATTAGTACTATACGGATCCCTTCTTGAGATGTTATCCTTAGGGAGCATCGGGTACTCTACATTCTGTGCGTTTCACTTACATAGCGTACCATATGCTTCTTTGGTTCTTCGATTACTTGTGACATATACCCTTATGATCACAGAGTCTCCTAGAATCTCTTATCCCATTTACTGGGTATCCTAGAATCTCCTAGAATCCCCATTTTTGGGACTACTATGTACCACCATTCGGGGGTTATTACATAGAATCATAACATAACTTGTTTGGATCCTTGTGTACTGATTGGGGTACGGGAGAGTAGAAGTAGACATGTAAATAATACCCAAGTAGTATCTTATCAGAATCTCTTCCATAGTGTCTTATCAGAATCTCCTATGCCATTTACATGTCTATATTGTACTCTGACTCACTAGCCACATGTTAGCTCTCTATTTATATTAGATATTTCTATTACAGCTTTCTCTCTCTGTTTATATACTGTATTTCTTTCAGTACTTGTATCTTACTTTACTGCATGATTATATTTTCTAACCTGCTATGAACTGTTGAGATGTATTGTACTCGCTCCTGTCCTGACTGGACCTGTTGAAAATATTACAGAGGACGAGGAGGAGGCTTGCCTGGACACTTACTACGGGGCAGCCTTAGATGACACCTGCGAGCTGGACCCTCAGGAGGACCCAGCTCTAGCTGAGGATATCACCCCGATTGCCTAGTTTAGATTAGTTAGGCTTATCTTCCTTGTAGTCATGAGACATGTTTAGCTAGACCAACTCTGAGTTGTATATATTCTTTCATTTTGTATCTGAGACCTTGTACTGCTGGATATTGCTGGGATTATCTTAGACTACTTTTCATCTATTTATTTCCTTGAGTTCTATTTCATATCGTGCTATCTCTTCCTTAGTTGTGATTGAGCTTTACTGCTATGTCACCCCCATTCGGGGAGTATAAACTGTTTAGATATATATTGTTAGATGTTGTGACCTAGGACAGCATTCTACTGTCGACACTGCGGCGTAGGCTGGGCGTTGTTACGTTCTCGTACCCTCACAGTGGGTGCGGGTCGTGACAAAGGGGGCTCGGCTTGGGTTGTAAGCTGCTGCTGCTGCTGCTGTAATAAACGTGTGTGTGTGTGTGTGTGTTTATTTGTTTGATTAAAAAAAATCCAATTTTGATTTGGTTTTCAATTTTGACTTTTTTTAATTAAAAAAATATAAATGACTATAATGTCCCTATCTCGGATAGTGGGGGTGACATACTTTTATGTGATATAAAATTATTTGGTAACTAAAATCAAAACCTTAAGTGACAAGAATAAAATTTCAATCTTGTGACTAATACTTTTATGTTGCGATATTTTTTTTTATAATTAAAAGGAAACCTTAAGTGACAATTATTTTCACTTGTCACCCACAACTTGCCTTTGACCTGTGTCAAAAATTAAAATTTTATTTCTGTGACAGCATTATGTGACGACCAATAAAAACAAAGTCACTGAATTATTTAATTTTGTGACCATAGACAATAGTTGTCACAGAATCAAATTATGAGTGACAACAAAAATTATTTGTCACTGAAATATTCCTTTCAGTGATAAGTTTTATACTTGTCACAAATTACTGTCACGAAAACTCGAATTTCATGTAGTGAGCGCCTCCTCGATGGAAAACGTGAAAGTCTGACCCTGACCTCTGGGCGTTGGACCCCTCTGCTGCTGGCCTCTCTGGCTCTAAACCTGAGCTTGAGCATATTATTGAGGCTGTTGTTGCTAGAACTGCTAAGACTATATCGGTAATGGCCTTTGAGCTTGTTATTGTTGAACTAGCGTTTGCGCCATAAATTGCTGGCAAGAAAGATAATGATCCAGCCGAACTCCTCCAGGGACAGGTCCCTACTATGTGGTCTGATGCTCCATATACAAGACACAAGCCATGTGCCCTACAACACTCTGACAAGATATGCCCTGCCTTCCCGCTGTCACTGCCACTTTTCTAGCTTGAGGGTATTTTGGTCATTTTCAAAATTTTGGAATTTATTTGGGGATTTTTATTATTAATTATAATTAATGTGATTTTAGGTGATTTTTAGTACATTGGTTTGGTGCTAGTTTTAGATATTGTCTGATGTGACTAGGAGACTGCCCTATAGGCTTACCTAGGTCAGGACATCTTAATTATGGTTAAGGACCCTAGTATGACCTAAGTTAATAATTTCTAGTCCATTAGAACTAGTTTGGGGAAGTTTGGAATTAGATTGACTAAGTTATGACTTGTGAAGTCATAAGCCATGATTATGACTTGAACCATAGAAGACTCAACCCTAGCTAGCCCAACCTAACCCTAGCCCTAGGTTGGCCGGCCACTAGGTCAGCCCCCCTATTTAATCTCTCCTAGATTTTAGGGCTAGCCTCTTTTAGGGTTCTTTCAAAAGTTCTAAGGAAAGAGGTGAGTTCCATCTTCCAAAAATCATTAAAAATCCAATTTAATTCCTTTTTTCCCTCAAACCAATTTCATTAGGACCTAAATTTCATCCTCTTGCTGCTGGAATAAATTGGTTGCAGGAAGAAACAATTTGGGAGAAACTTGGTGGCTTGAGGAGTTCATTGCATTTGAGGACTTTTTCACCCATTGTGAATCAATAGGTATAACTCTCAATAACCCATTAAATTCCTGTTTAAATCCATTTTAGGAAGGCCCTAGCCCTACCCCTACTGTAGGATAGGCTAAACCTAGGGTTCGGATTCGTTTCGTGTCCGTATCGGACACGCACCAGTCATGTGTGTTAGGTGTTCGACCAAATGCCTCTGAGAGATCAACTTTGCTGTTTTTAATTTTTGTTTGAATAGAAATGTAGATCTATGTGTGCTCATTGATTTTCATGAAGGGACCATGGTCATTTTGTGTCTGTGTCGGGTGCAAATCGAGCTGGACACGACTGTGTGCACTGGCTCGGGACTGTTCGTTTCCCCTGCTACTCGAGCATGATTGCTCACTGGACACGGCACTAAAGCACGAGATTTTCACTGGATACTTTGGGGGCAGTGTCTGTCATGACACTCCCCAAGTGGCATGACCTATGGTGTCGTGTCGGACACGCACGGATGAGTACACGGGTTTTTACCTGTGTTAGTTTCAGCGTGTTTTTGGCTCTGATACGCCTGTACCAATCACGACACAGGACACGTTGACCCAAACTAGGATGACACAGACCTAGGGGGACCCTAGGCGAACCACCCTGCAAAGGGACTCGACCCAGTTCGTGTCATATCGTGCACGCGACACGCGTGCACACGTGCACGAGGAATGGCTCTTTGTGTTGGTCCTGTAAATAGTATTCTGATTGATTAAATCTTTTTAAATGTTTTTAAATGATGTTTAAATGGTTAATTAGTCTCTAAACCTTATGTTTAATCTCTGATATGTTAGGATTACAATTGTTCAAGTTTATGTGGAGTTTTGGGCTCTATTTCATTAACTGATACACTGTCAAGTTTCAGATTAGTTTTTTTTGTTTTGTCAATGATTGTAATCCAAATTAATGCCATCCTCCACATGTTACTTCCTAAATTTGTTTAGGTATATGTAATCTTTAAGCTTGTCAAGTTTTGGGAGTTATGGCTTTGTTTTGGGTCCTGAAATGGGATGGGTATTGTAGAAAACTGAACCCTGTTTCAGTATTTAGGTTGGTTGCCTTGGCAATACCTGGGCAACCCTGTGTACTGTGTACACTGATTCCTTAGCTTTCTCTTGAGCTTGTTTGAGTGATTCCATAATTGAGTACTGGTTTAGAGCACTGTTAACTGTTCCTAAGTCTTTTCCAGTTTGGTTTTGAACTATTGTTGGACAGGGTTACCTGTCAATAGTCTTAGTGTTGACAGTTAAGAACCTGGGGAGGGATGACCTATTTGACTGCTTGAAGTCCTTGTAGACAGGTTTCCATAGTGTAAAACCTGAGATAGTTGTGATCAATTCCAGTTTTGACTGGATGATTGCCTTTCCTTCAATTTCTTCACTGTTTTTCTTCTATATGTTTTGGACTGTTGATTGTTCCTTACAGTTTTATTGTTAACTGATCTTGGGACTGATGGTTAAGTCCAGATTTACACTATAGCACAGCATTCTCTACTGCACTATGAATTCCTGCCATTCTTCACTGATTTTGTTATTCCTGTACACATACACCACTGTACACTTTTACACTGTTGGGTATTTTCCTGTATATTGCCTTGAATGTAATCACTCTTGGACACACTCTTCACTGCCTTGTATTTCCTGAACACATTGACACACACACATCTACATTATTCCTATTCCTATGTGCCTACCTAATGCAGCCTCTATATGTGGCTATATGCATATGTAATGCAATGTATGGTATGAGTGTAATTTAATATATGCTTGTGATGTATAGGTCCCTATATAAATGTATATAGTTTCATAGAGGTGGTTGCTTGTGTATTGCTAAGAGAATGCCATGATAGTAGGCCTTGAGGATTGTGTGGTGTATGCCTATATGTATATACATTAGTATTTAGCCTAGTTTAGACAAGGTTGACCTAGTTTGACTTCTAGGGTTGACCAAAGTTGACCAAGAGTTGACTTTGGTCTAGATTGACTTAGAATCATGTAGAATGCATAGTAGGTCTCCATTTTGCTATTCTGGACTTGTTGTGACTTGTGCTGTTCTGATTAGGAGCCAGACACCACTCCTTGGACAGTGCGTTTCATTTTGGACACTCAGATACAGGCGAGTACATTCTCTGATCATTTCATATCCTGCTTAGAATTATTATCTGCAGTAGATTACTTTACTTGTACTGTCATGTTGGTCACACGGATTGGTACTATATGGATCTCTACATGCGATGTTATCCCCCTCGGGAGCATCGGGTACATTGTGCTTGTGCGTTTCACTTACATCATGTACTCCTGTGCTTTCATTTACATGTGCACTCCGGTGAACTTTGTACTCTCAGGTTCACGGAGCCCCCATGTATACTATCACGTGCACCCTATACAGTCCCCCATGTGATATCTTGTACAATAACATAACCTGTATATATCCTTGTGTATTGATTGGGGTACGGGGGAGTAGAATTGGGCATGTGAATAATACACCAGTAGTTTCTTATCAGAATCTCATCCTTAGTGTCTTATCAGAATCTCCTATGCCATTTACATGTCCATATTGTACTCTGACTCACTAGTCACTGCTAGTTCTCTATGTATAGTAGATATTTACATTACAGTTCTCTTCCTGTTTACATACCGCATTTCTTCAGTACTCGTATCTTACTTTACTGCATGTTTATACTTTTTAACCTGCTATGATCTGTTGAGATGTACTGTACTCGCTCCTGTCCTGACTGGACCTGTTGAAAATATTACAGAGGACGAGGAGGAGGACTGCCTGGACACCTTCTACGGGGCAGCCTTAGAGGATACCTGTGAGCTGGACCCTCAGGAGGATCCAGCAGTAGCTGAGGACCTTCCCCCGACTGCTTAGACTAGATAGTTAGACTATTATCTTTATGTATTTGGATCATGTTCTAGTTAGACTCTTATTTGGAGATCAGTTGTATATATTCTTTTATCTGAGACCTTGTATTGCCGGGATTATCTTAGACTGTTTTATCTATTTTATTTTCTTGAGTTCTGTTCATATCGTGCTATCTCTTCCTTAGTTGTGATTGAGTTTATTATTGCTATGTCACCCCCATTCGGGGAGTATAAACTGTTTAGATATATATACTGCTAGATGTTGTGACCTAGGACAGCGTTCTACCGCCGACACTGCGGCGTAGGCTGGACTTACCCACGTCTCGTGCCCTTACTCTAGGGTACGGGTCGTGACACCCGCAATGGTAATAACCCACCTTGGAAGATTGCCTCTGCTGCTGAGGACGCGGTTGAGACGACTGCTGAAAGGAAGCTGTAACCCCTCTAGATTTTTTGATTTATTTTTGATTTATTTTTGATTTTATTTAGATAGTTATTAATAGATAATTTTTTCCACTATTATTTTTTATTATAATATATATATGTTTGTAGCTTTGATTTTTTTAAGCATAAATAATGCCAATCTCTAGAAACGTCCTTCATATGTTTTCATTTAGACAAGTTTATCTTCATTTTGATGTATCATGTGCTACTCAAACATGTTCTCTTATATTCTATTTTCGTCGTACAACTTTTGGGTCAACTTAGGCCAAAAGGTTATCTATCGTGAAACTTGTCATACTTTTCAACTTAATTTCGGGACTCAATATCTTTCCAACCTAAACGATCAAATATATAATTTTTACCTATTTTGAACCTACTACACACATGCCAAAGGTGTCCCACACAATTGAGTTTCCATGTGCTACTTATTTTCAAATAGCACAAAAGACCCGTTTATAGTCATTTTGGGATCTAATTCTATTAGAAATAATTCTAGGACTTAACCCTAATCAACCGAACATAGTGGGGACCATACTAGGTTGCCAAACCATAGTGGAACCATAATAGATTGATTTAATTCAATTTAATAGAAGCCATGTGCTCCAATTCTAACAACTTTGACCAAAGTCAAACATCCCACCCATAGATAGAAACCACTTATACACCTAACTAATTGGATTGATTGGTTGACCAAATCAATCCAAACAAAACCCACGATTTCCATAACCCATAGGAGAACAAAATCCTATATATAGATAGCTCCATAGGCCGGCCACCTCCTCTCCCTATACTAAAACCCGACCCCTTCTCCTATTAAGGTCGACGGCTACATGCCTATGGCCGACCATCCCAAAGCCCCTTCTACTCGACTTTTGTGCACTCCACCACCTCCATGACGACTCCAAGTGACCCCTCTTCAACCCTATCAAGCCCCGGAGGAGTTGCGTCAACCTATTTGATCGTTAGAGGTCGAACTTGATGGTTATTTCTAGCCGTAACAAAAATTCCGAACCCAGGTTTGTCATCTTCTAAAATAGTTTTTAAATACTTTTTCTTATCTATTTTGCATGAAACCAAAACTAATATAAATTCCTATGTGTCTATTTTGATGTTCAATTGCTAACTCACACTGTTCCACTCTGTTTGCCCGTGGCGTCCGTTGCACTAAAACGTGTCCAGAATTTACCTATTTCGGTGCAAGGATCATTCCGACGACTTCCGAAACCATTTGATCTCAAAAAAATTCTTGGTAGTGTATCTAACATCTTTATTTATCATCTAGTATCATTACTTGTTCATATTTACAAGTATTTCACGCGTTTGTATTGCCGTTTCATCTATACTAGTTTTTCGGACACCGAAAAGTCTACCGTAACCCGACTACTTGATCTCTAAACTTCATAAGAGTTTAATATAATTTAAATCTAATTAATTTAGATAAAAAAATTATATTTTCTCTAATTTATTCTGATTATTTCCAGAATATTTAAATTCCTATATTTTTTTATATTGATTCACTATCAAATTTGACCCATGTATGGCATAATTATGTTGGTAAATAAATGCATTGATTTGAGTTTGTTTTTCTTAAAATAAATATACATAAAATATATTCAGAAATTAATGTTTATTTTTAAAAAAATAAAATTATATATTTTTGGGATTTAAATAGTATTTTTCTAAAATAACATGGTGCCATATATAGTAGTATTGATGGTATATATGGTTAAGTGTTAATTTATGGTTACTGACTAGTTGTACCTATATATAGTATGTGATCCTTATTGTGTAATTTTGAAATCAATTCCTATTATTTCTCAAATTACTTAGATTATTTCAAAATTTAAATATATTAGTTTTAAATTATTTGGTTTTGATTTAATTGACAAGTTGGCTTAATAAGCCAATTAGTTAGTATATTTATAAGAAGTGTATTTTTTATAAATATTATGATTAAATATTATTATTACTAAATATTTTTAAGAAATATTCAAGGATTTATGATTATTACTTTTAGCTTATAAAAATACTACTTTTATCTAATAGCATGATCATATGTGTGTGTAGAATAGTTAGATTATGTATATATTTACTTGTTTCATAAAAATATATGTATAAATATTTTTCCAAAAATATTTATTATTATTTCATAATTTAAAGTAATTATTTTCAAATTATAGAATAATATTTTTGTCTTGCTAGTATAATATTGTGTGACTATACTTGGATAGAAACTAGTTTGGTAGATTATGCCTAAGTAGAGATAATACATGGTAAGTGTATTAAGGGTGAGAATTATTCGGTTTCAGACTGAAAATCAAACCAAACCGAACCGAGTAAGAGATTCGGTTCGATTTCAAAACAATTCGGTTCAGTTTCGGTTTTCAAAATACAAAAATTTCTTATTCGGTTTCAATTTTGGTTTTGGGTTTCGGTTTTGGTCCAAAACCGAAAACCGAATAAGAATTATACAATTATATAAATACCCTCAATTAAAAATGTGTATATTTTGAAACATTAATTCTATGTATGTGTTTTGAATTACAACTTTGATAGTTTAACAACTAATTCAACTTTGTGTATAACTTTGAAATTCAACAAATGTGTATAAAAAAATTATAAGTTTTAATATAATATAACCATGATCCGAACTTTGGGTCCAACCCACTAATTCCAACCGAATAAACAGAATAAACCGAATAAACCAAATTCATTATTCGGTTCGGTTCGTTTCAGGTATGGCTAATTCGGTTCGATTTCATTTTTTAATTTTTAGAATTTCGTTTTTTTTGTTTTGGTTAATTCGGTTTGGTTGAAACCGAATAAACTAAATGCTCACCCCTAGTATACATGGTATGTGTGAGATCTTTAAGCTAGCATTTATTTTAGTTTATTTATATTATTAGGTGTTCACGATTGTTCGACTACAGTAGGAGCCGGACCGATGATTATTTTGTTTTCTAAATGCCAAGCAAGATACCTTGCATTTGTTCTCTGTTTAAATTTGTTCTCTGTTTAAATTAAGTTTCTATTTCTGTGCTTGTTGTTTATAGTTATAGTTGTGTGCGTCCAAGTTTGACTTGGATGCTATCGATGTTGCCATCAATGTCTTTGATGTGTGTGTTGACCTAGAGTTAGTAGACTTACCTTTACTTGGGAAGTTATTGCAATAACTTCCATGACCTTGACACGTATTACTACATGACACATGAGTAAGGATTCATATGCATGAGTCACCCTCGACTATATAGTTAGATCGGGTCTAGGTAGGATGACTTGCATTGAGATGTAGATTGTTCGAGTCATGGATATGACTTGTGCAATGCATGGGTGGGGAAGACTATTAGTAGGCGTATGAGATACCCCCACTTGGCCTCAGTGTTGTCCGGTTATGAGTTCATAATTTTCCGGTTATGGGTGTGTCACTAGAGAATATATCTGGCAGCAGCCCTGACTATGCGTCTGATATGGTCGAGAGATATGTTAGTGATGCAAAGTATGGATAGGGGATATATCCATTCAGTGGCCATAACTGCGGGTCAGATATGGTCCAGATGTATACTTGTTCATGTGAAAGCCTCTAGAGGATGATATGCTTTATTTCTTTACCTACTCATACGCACCAAAGTCGTCTTCAATTTGCATTCACATAGTGGTTAGGTTCAGTTTGTATTATGTTACGGGATAATCTCTTATCACGGAATGATATACCACTCCTTGTCCTTGTTTGGTTGTAGGGGTGGTTCGTTATTTCGGTGGTGGGATATTAGACTATGTTATGACCCGAGCTATGTATTCCTTGTTTATATTTATTCAATTTATATTGGCATATTTTTGTATCTTGTTATGCCCTTCTGAGGACCTGGTGATCTCTCTATGTATTGGTTGTACAGTTAATATATAGTAGTTGGACAACTATTGATTGCTGCATCAAGATTTCAAGTATATGGTTGGTATTTTCATTTCATTCTTCCTATTTTGTCATACATGATTTACTCTGCTATTTTAGCCTATTATTTGCAAGCTTACATATTTCTCGAGCTTGTTCGAACATATATATTACTGGGCAGCCAACTTTAATATATTATGTTCATTCTTAATATTCTTTCATTATTGTGGATTGAGATATAATTTAGCTAGTTTATATTTAGTTTACTAGACAACGTAGTACGTCTAGCATAAGTCTATTAAATTGGAAACTTATTTTAGTGAGTATTAGTTGGCATGTTTGTGTTTCAGTTCCTATGTACTTTGGAACTGGGGAGTGACAGAAGCCGTCGAAGCCGGTCCTCTTGGAGATCCAATCGTCAAAGCTCGAATTGTTGGAGTTGGTGCTAACGATTGGGAAGAAGATCCCCTCTGAATGTGAGGCCTCTTCTGGCCTCCGACTCTTTCAATGATCCTTTGCGAGGTGTACTCATACCTTCTCGTCGCCCTCATTACTGTATCAAAAGTCTAGAACTCATGTTGCTCGACTGCCAGTATGATCTCCAAATGAAGTCCATGTTTGAACCTTCTCGTCCGGTCCAACTCGATCACTACTAAGGAAGGGGCAAACCGACTGAGCCTTCTGATTAGGTGGAACAGACAGACGTTGACCGGCCATTGGTAGAACCCAAACGAGCTAATTAAAAGGACGAGGAATAGTACCCCTAAAACCAGGATCAAAATCGAGGGAACATGAAAGATCAACGACCAAGGCAGATATCAGGTCAAAAGATCAGAGATAAAGAGTAATGTGAAGGATATCAACGAAGAAGAATTGTGACTGAGATAACTGTCAGTAACCCCCACATATCTGATAAATTAGACATGCATGAGCCACCATTAAAACCTATGTCATGCTCCAGAACCACAATACTAGCAAGTAGATACGGACCAGGCCAGCTACATATACCAAAGTACTCCAGTACCCTAAAATACAGTCAAAGTTGTAGATATAGGGGTCACTAGTACAAGCCAACAGTCAATTCTTGGCCAAATAATTCTAAATATCTCAATCACAGATAAGAAAGTAAAGTACAAGAGTATGATCAGTAGGTATATAAGACAGTAAAGCGTCCAAAACTATAATATATAGATGATCATGAAGCTAGTAATACAAAATGAAGAACTAACAAGAGTTTAAGTTATACATGATCAGCTATAGTTGTAGTCTAGAACATATACAATGATGTCTAAGCCCGTAAGCCAAACGTCAAGTCCAAAAAATGAGCTAAACACGTGCTAAGTGGCTAAACGCTGTAAAAGAATATATACAGAAAAGAGTGGATAAAAGAAAGAACACATACTCAGGCACCCTGGTACTTCGGGTGGTCACCATCGAGTGGAAGGTCTAGTAGATCCTCGGGCTCCTCTACCAAATCTGGTCAAACAAAACTAGTAGGGTCAGACCCTTAATAGCAAGTACTACAAAGGAAGCCAAACTATAAACTAAAACCAGCATACAAATCATAACAACACTAAACTAAAGCAGTAAAACGAGACAAGAATAGTGTAAATGGTACCATGGTGTATATGAAAGAAAATTAGAAACAAGTAAGAAAAAACGGCATGTGAACATGTAAGGGTGAAACTGAGCATGTCACTACAAGAAAAATAATATTTGTTGACGGTCTTTTTATTGACGGTCGGTAATCCTCGTCAACTATTTGGTTTTACTTGACGGTTTAGGCCTTGTGTCAAGTAAACCTCTCTTTTGTGTTAAATATAGAATATTGTACCCCTTTAGTTGACGGGTTTCGGGGAACCGTCATAAAATTCACCTTTTTTTCCTTGACGATTAGGTTAAAGGCCGTCAACTAAATTCAGGAAGGAAAAATTCTTACGACTATTTCAGCTGCCATTATCGTAAATATTTCAAATGAATTATGTTAGTTACGATTTTTGATATATTAAGAAAATAGCTATAGCACTGTTCAAGAGCCTGCATCTCTTCGAAGAAAAAGGCTTTTTCTATGGGCACCACAAAAATTACTTGGGGCTATCCCAAATTTTTTTGAAAAAATTACAAGTTTGCCATCAAATTTTTTTGCTTGGGGCTAGCCCAAGATATCATATAAATACCAACCTAATTTTATTTCCCTTCTTCTCTCTCTACACTTTCCTTCTCCTCCACTCTTTTCTCCAACCCTAAGAATTTCTAGGTCAGAAATTTGTAAAGCCTAATCCAAATTGTCTCCCAACCAAGACATTGTGAAGATTTAGGGTCCAAATTTTTGTTACAGTGTCATCGACTTCATCCGTTAATGGGTATGACATATAATTAATATATTTGTAGACTATCTCACAATAATTTCACATATAAATAATGATTTATATGTGTTTAATTTAGAAAAAAGGAACATGAAAGAACCCGGGTCATCGAATGTAGCAGACTCTCGTCCCTGTTTTACTTAACAAAATGCCTGGAAATCGGCTTTTGAAAATAAAACTTGAAAGAGTACAAAAGAGTACAAATATGATTCTGGGAAGTATTGCTGTGGAAGGCTGATCTGTAAATGATCATTTTGTTCCTTGGACCATACGATGATGATGAAGATCACTGCTAGAAGATGAACAGTTGGAAGGACTAAGTCACCAGAAAGGTATCGACGCACTTGGGCACTGATGGCGAGGCCGAATGCTTTTCTGCTTTGCTTCACTCTGTTCTGGAAGAAAAGTTTAAGAAGAATGCTCCGAAAAATCAAAGTCTCTGGGCTCTGATCTCTATGTATTCTCTCCTCTCTCTCTGTGTGTGTTATACAAAAAAAATAAGTCTATTTATAGACTTGGCTTCTTGTGCGTAAAAACTCAGCAAAAGTTCCGTCTTTACACTAATAACTGCCACCCATGACCGAAGTCATCCTCTGCATATGTTGACACGTGTCCCATCATTTCAATAAGAATAGGATGCACGTACACACATTATTCGAGATGTGTGGTATGAAAGCCATGTAGGCAAGCCACGTTCCAAATTGGTGAAGAAGAATAGGACGTAAAAATAACCCAAAATATACTCTGAGCGTGAAGTAGTAGACTAGGCGTAAAATAGCCCTGACATAGGCTTCCCACGTAAAGTGGTTGTTAAACAACCTTGAGCGTAAAAGTAGCCCAAATAAACTTTATGCACACGTCAACTTTTGAGCGTAAAAACTCATATAGTCTCCATGCGTAAAAGAAGCCATATTGTGAGCGTAAAATAGCTCAGTCCACATACTAAACGACAACATTAGTCTCTGTGTAAAACAAATCCCTTTGAATTCTATGATATATGCCATCATTAAATCTTCATGTCAGACTTTGTATCAAATGCAAGATTCGACAGCTTTGTCCAGCGTAAAGTGGTTAGCCTGTCTTAGGCGTAAAACCATCGGCTTGACCCTAGCATAAAACCATTGACTTGAGTGGAATGCTTTTATCTCTTTGACTCATTCTATGAAGCACTTTTTACGCTACTACAAGACCCCCTTCAAAGCTTTTAAATATCTTTAAAATTTGAAACACTTTGAACAGAAGCGTAAAAGTCGAGATTTGACCAGTCATCGTAAAAGTTCGGGAAATGGTGCCGGTCAATACTTAACCGTCATAATGAATTTTCTCTCAAAACTTTCGAATGCTTCTTCATCTCCCCGAGTTTGCATTAATAATGATCAGTTTCCCATAAGGAATATGAAGAATTGATTTGGTTGTATATATAAGGAGAAATTCTTTATTCTTGCTTTCCATCCTTATACTGTCATGGCACCACAGAAAGAGATTAACAAAGAAGAGGCTCCGAGCTCCAGGATTGATATAGAGATGGAGGTTGAGCGAGCACGCAACTTTATAGAGTGCTTTGGACTAACTCCAGCAGTCTTTGGTCGTATAAATGGTGGTCCTCCAACTGCGTATGAAGGATCAGGTGATGCAGAAGCATTCCTTAATCTGATGCGTTATTCCGGGATCCGCAACATGCACGAGTTAGGTGCCTCCCTTCGTCAGCCCAACGAAGAAGAGAAAAAATAATGTTTTATGTAAAAGTGTCGTCTATGTGTTACGACTCTTCAATTTATCTGTAGGGGCCTACTCCCCTTTTTATAAATAAAATCTTGATATTGATCTCATCTGTTAGTATATAGAATTGTTCTACACCTCATTTGACTGCATCTATGGTTGTTCATTCCCAAGAGAAACAAAGCAACACGTGGCATCTGCCTTGTGGTCACGAGCGCCTTTTTAGTAGGATCTTTCCCGAAATAGACTCACGCCAACCGTTTCTTCAACCCTTATAAATAGCTGAGTTAAAGAATGTTTTATACATTCTCATTCTTTCGAAGATAGCTTTTTGGAACATTTCATTCTCCAACAAGAGATTGATAATGGCGATGCTTTCCGTTGCCGTCTCTCTGTACGCCCGGTAGCTCTTTACAAGATTTTATTCTCCAACAAATGATGATGCTTTCCGATGCCGTCTCTCTGTACGCCCGGTCACCAGACGTTGATTCAACCACTCTTAGAGCCGAATCATCTGAACTTAATGGTAAGTATGATTCGTAAATCGATCGTTTACTTTTGAACTTTTTGTTGAAAACAGATGCCGATCTTTAAACGAGCGCAAATCCTTAACAGATATGGAGCGTTGTACGTAAAACATTGGCGTAAAACCTGGCATAAAAACCTCAGGTGTAAAGCCTTGTTGCACGTGAAACATTGGCGTAAAATCTTGTAGATTAAGTGCACATGAATCACTGGCGTAAAAGCCTTGTTGCACGTAAAACATTGGCGTAAAACCTCGTAGATTAGGTGCACATGAATCGCTGGCGTAAAAACCTTGTAGATAAGGTATGCCTGTTGAAGATAAAATAAGATGCGTAAGCACCTATTTTTTCTTTTAGTTTTAATTGACTGATAAGCGTCTGATGATACTTCTGTGCAGAAGTTTGGCTGAAGAACTTTTTCAGAACCGATATTGGCGACTTTGACGATGTGAGGAGCATTCTTCTGACATCAACATCAGGGAGCTCATGCGCTTTTGACGCACAAATCAGACAACTCAGAACTTTTCGTGGGATAAAAGGGTCTTCCTCAGATGGTAGGTAGAGCCTTTATACACGGAAAGTTGGATGGTGGAGTCAAGTCTATCCCGAGAAATTGGGTAGTAGAGTTCCTTTCACGGCAGAACCAAGAATCGTATCCCAATGCTGGATACATTCCTATCTCCTGTGAAAGGCCGCCACTTCTCCACCAATTGTATTGGCAGCAACACGTCTTCGGGCTGCCATACTCTGGGATTCTCCTCTCGTCTGAGAGAGAAGACGAGAGTTTGATTCCTACTGTTCTGGTCGCCATTGAGGCTCAGACAGTAAGGAATTAACACCAACAACGAATCCGATGAAGAAGATCCAAAGAAGAAATAGATCTCGATTAGGTCATCGTTGTTGTATAGAATGAAAATCCAAGATGTAATAGATTTCCATTATGATTTGTAAGAAAGTCTAAGAAATGTAATAGACTTTTATGATGAAATAAGAATGGAAATGACAAGTCTTCTATGCTCAATGATTTGTATCTATCCAGAAGTAATATGGACATGATAGATAATGAAATCTTGTTTTCTGTTTTAGAGTATACAATACTATCAGAGGTAATATAGACATGACAGTATGTAAGAACTCAAAGAAAAGTAGATTAATATCTATGCAGAGGTCAAAGGGACATGATAGATAGGAAATACAAACAAATTTAGTATTTATTCAGAGGTCATAAGAACGTGATAAATAATAAATCCAACTTTCTATACCAACTGGTAAGATAGAAGATCAAAATTTCTCTGAAGAGACGAGTAATCAGCTTAACCAAACCTTGGTAGCTGGAGATTAAGAAGACAGAAGTCATTTGAGGATATATGCCAATATTAATGAATGAATCGACATATCTTTCGGAAAAAAAAGGTTAATTCAATTCCATAATTAAATGGATGAATCTGATGTAATGAACGGACAGGTCTTTTCGGGAATGAACAGTTGTTTTCAACTTCAAATACTGGTTCATTAATAGATCTCTTCTATAAATAGGTGAGAACTTTTTGTAACATTTCATTCTTATTTCCACTCCTCTATCGGAAATATCTTCCATGGGCGTGCAGCAAAAGAATGAAGTCTCCAAGAAGGTTGAGGACGTCATCGAGACGCACCCCGTTGAGCCAACTGTATCAGGCCCAACCGAAATAGGCGAAAGTTCTTCTACTCCCAAGCCACCACAAGACATCTTTGCTTTCTTAGTAGAGCCAGGGAAAACTCCTGAAGAAGAAGCGCTGAGGATGGCTGCCTGCAGGTTTTTTATGAACTCAGGCAACGATGCCTTCGAAGCATTGGCTGATTATATATTCAATAAGGAAGGCAGTGGTCCTCGTCCTTAATCCTTTATTCAGAACAAAACTAATAATAAAAGAAATTTTATTTTCATTCTATCTTTTTTTTATACATAGTACTTCTTAAGAAATTTGCCATTGATCGGCATCATGAGTAAATCTCCATTGGGCTTTGATAACCGATAGGCGCCATTAGAAAACACGGTCTCAATTACATAAGGGCCTTCCCATTTTGCTTGGAATTTTCCTTTGCTTTTGTGAGTCATAATCATCGGTCTTCGAACAGCAAATACCAACTCGCCAATCTTGAATACCCTCTCTTTAACTTTACGATTGAAAGTTCGAGATATACGGGCTTGATATAGCTCAATATGCTGTTGTGCTTGAAGACGCTTCTCGTCCAATCCTTCAAGTTCTTGGAGTCGTAAGCGATCATTGTTCTCTATAATTAGTTCATTAGCAATAGCTATTCGTAGAGATGGAATCTGGATTTCCAAGGAAAGAATAGCCTCACATCCATAAACCAATAAAAATGGTGTAAAACCAGTAGGAGTCCGGACTGTTGTTCGATAAGCCCATAAATATTCTCTAAGTTTCTCATTCCAATCATGTTTATTAGAAGAGACAAACTTTTTGAAAAGTTTAATGATCGTCTTATTGAAGGCTTCGGCTAAACCATTAGCAGGTGGATTATAAGCTGTAGAAGCCAGATTTTGAATTCGATTCTTATCACAGAACCGATAAAATGCCTGACTGGCAAATTGTGGACCATTGTCATGAATTATTCGTCGAGGAATCCCGAAGCGATAAATGACATGATGTTTGATGAAGCTGATCATATTAGATGTTTTTACTTCAGCAAGGGAAACTGCTTCTGCCCACTTGGAAAAGTAATCGGTTATAGCTAATATGAACCGATGTCCTTTAACAGAAGGAGGGTTAATAGGACCAATGACATCCATACCCCAAGCTTCGAAGGGCCAAGAAACTGCTGTAGGATGTAGAAATTTAGAAGGTTGGTGAATAAAGTCAGCATGAATCTGACATGCTTTACACCTTCTGGCGTAATCCACAGCATCTGCTATCATGGAAGGCCAATAATACCCCATCCTTCGAATGCGGTCTTGTAATTTTGGACCCGGTTGATGAGCACCACAAATACCATCATGAGCTTCTCGGAGTGTTTGTTTGGCTTCACTTTCTGAGAGACAGTGCAACAAGAGTCCATCATATGAGCGACGATATAACATATGTAAAGATGAATCATAATAGAATCGAAATGATCGTCTTTTAATTGATGCAGCTTCTTTTGGATCTTCAGGTAAAATTCTATGAACCGCATAATCAATAAATGGACTTCTCCAATCCCTCTGCTGAGAGCTTGACTCTGTAGTATAACTATGTTCAATATACAAATTATTCTTGACACAAAATAAGTCTCGGTCCAACAAAGTGATTGTATTTTGTTGTCGAATTGGAACAGCCAAGTCTACAGCTAGGCTAGCAAGAGCATCAGCCTCCACATTTTGAGAACGTGGTACGAATTCAATGAAGAATCCTTTGAATGAAAGGACTAATTCGACTACCACTTGATGATAAGGGATGAGATCAGGATTTCTGACTTCATAAGTCCCTCTAACCTGATTAACAATCAGTTAAGAATCTCCATAGGCTTCCAGGAATTCAATATCTAATTGTTTTGCGACTTGGAGACCAATCAATAGAGCATTATATTCTGCTACATTACTGGAGCATGGTTCATTAAGAGAATAGGCATGGTATATGACCATTTTGTCAGAAGAAACCAAGACGATTCCTACCCCAGAGACAATATTACCTTTAGGTCCAACCCGTGATGCTCTATCAAAATATAATTGCCATATGTCATTCTTCAGAGTCATATTACAATCTATAACTTCATCTGGAATATCCTCATATAACTTCGATGTTTCAGGTATAGGGTGAGCAGCTAAGAAATCAACTAATGCTTGGCCCTTTACTGATTTTTGAGGTACATAAACCATATCATAAGGGGTGTGCAACATCGCCCATGTAGCTAACCTAGAGTTAAGAATGCTCAGTTTTCTCATCAATACTCGAATGGGATTTATTTTGGAGATGACATGGATAGTCTGTCCTGTCACATAATGTCTTGTCTTTTGGACAGCAAAAACCAAGGCCACACATTCCTTCTCTACAGGAGTATACCTATTTTTTGCTCCGACCATCATTCGGCTAAGATAATAAATCGCTTGTTCATGCCCTATATCACTTTTTTGTGCAAAAAGAGCACCAAGTAAATGATCCAAAGCTCGAACATATAGCAAAAATGGTCTTCCTATCACTGGAGGTACCAAAACAGGTGGATTTGTAAGGTATTGCTTGATGTCATTGAAGGCTTTCTGACACGCTTCATCCCAAACAAATGATACACCCTTCTTTCATAGACGGGAGAAAGGCTGGCATCTTCCAGAGAGATTGGATATAAATCTCCAGATATACGCGATGCGACCTTGGAAGCCACGGAGTTCTTTTAAATTGCGTGGAGGACGCATTTCAAGAATTGCTTTAACCTTATCAGGATCAACATGGATACCCTAAGAAGTAATGACAAATCCTAAAAACTTGCCACTGGAAACCCCTAAGAAAGACTTAGTAGGGTTCATTTTCAATTGGTGTTGGCGCATCAGTTCAAATACTGTCTTCAATTCTTAAATGTGATCATCTTTTGATCGACTCTTAACAGCAATGTCATCTACATAACATTCTACTGTCTTCCGTAGATGTTCTTGAAAGATGTTGCTCATAGCCCGTTGATATGTGGCACCGGCATTTTTAAGACCAAATGGTATCACCGTATAGCAGTAAACCCCAAGGGGTGTACGAAAAGCAGTATGCTTCTCATCATCTGGATGTATCTTAATTTGATTATATCCTGAGAATCCGTCCATGAAAGACATGCGTTCAAAACTGCATGTATTGTCTATCATGACATCAGTAATTGGAAGTAAAAATTCGTCTTTTGGACAAGCTGCAATAAGATCTCAAAAATCTATAAAAACTCGGACTTTTCCATTCTTCTTCATAACAGGAATAATGTTGGCAACCCAATCAGGGTGTTGTTCTTCACGAACAAAGCCACACGTGATCAGCTTTTTGACTTCTGCTTCAATTGCATCCATCATATCTGGTCGAAAACGCCGTTGCTGTTGTTTTACAGGCTTAGCATTAGGAAGAATATTGAGTTTATGAGTATCAACTTTGGGATCTAGACCTGGCATATCCTCATAACTCCATGCAAAAATATCAATATATTCTTTGATCAGTTTTATCAATTCTTCATTTTCATCTTCAGAAAAATTTTTACTGATGAATATTGGTTTGGGCATAGTTCCATCTCCAACATCAATCTGGACAATCTCGTCCTCTGTAGGTGGTTGTCGTTGTTCAAAACGAAGTTCCCATTGAGTGTCCATCTGTTGAGCCCAAGGATCATTCTCAAATGGCTCAAATTCACCATCAGTTTGAACCATGTAAGCTAAAAATATTTGCTCAGATTCATCATAATAACCTCTTTTAACATACGAGGAGTGAGATATATCGGATTCGATGAATTGGATTTCTTCTAAATCTGATGATTGTGAAGAGCTAGAAGAGAATTCTTCTTGAATATCGTCATTAAACATATAGGACGGATCATATCCCAACCCATGACGAGTTTTCTGATAAAACGGACCACCACATAATGGTAATCGTCTACCCTTGCCTTGATTAAGACCTTGCATAGTCTTCAAATTATATCCCATCTTCTTCATGAGAAGGACAGAATGCTGACTGTACAAGTGAGTAGGCAGTAGACCTTCAACAGGTGGTTCAGAAGAAGAGATCTCTGTAACTACAGGAGAATAAGGAATAGACGTCTTTGTAGCTAGGGGAGGAGAAGGATTCGGGATACGAGGAAAGATCCCTGTAGGAACTTTTTTATAAGCAGCGAGACTTGTTGTGCCCTGTATAAGAGAACACTATTCATGGCTAGCCACTGCTGATGAGTAAGTTTGAGTTTAGCAGGAGGAGCCAGACTTGGAGGACATATGTTCTATCCTCTCAGTCTATCTTCCAAAGGAATGCCATCCCATAGATGATCCAAATCATCAGGATCTGGAATAACATGAGAAATCATGTTGCAGGTTTTGACTTTCTCGCCTTTCTTGGATTTTGAAGTTTTACCTTCATCTTCCATTTCAGGTACTAAGTCAGGATGTACCTACATAATTTTACTATTCTTTAATGTAAGAAGCAATAATCCTTCATTTTCCTCCCTGGCAGGCAGAATATTCGTAATCTTCATCGTCGCCTTCGGAATTGGAACAATTCCATCTGGTACTTATTGTGGAGGAAAATTTCCAAATTGAAGAGAAACCATATTGGTTGTAATCGTATGGTCATCATTGGTTAAAGCGATAGCACCACCATTTATCAGTTCTTAGATTTTTGTCTTCAAAACATAGCAAGCACTGGTAGGATGATTAATGTATCTATAATAGATACAATATTTGGGATTGTCAGTCAGATTCACCGTATTAGGCCTCTTTGGCTCCGGAATCTGGAGTTTGCCACTCTTCACCAGACATTGGAATATCCCTGGGATATCACTTTCGTCAAAAGAGTATTCTTCTTTTGGCCTGGAAGATTTTTGATTATTCGGTATCGTTTTATTCTTGGAAAGATTGACCATAAGAGTGTCTTTTCCTTTCATATTACGATTGCCGAAATTATTACCAGGATTACCTTTCTTTCCTTTATCCTCTGAGGCGAAAATCATCCCATGTTCACGAGCCAACCTACCATTGGTCTCGACAGAAACTGTTGCTATGATAAACGAAGCCCAATCTGTGAATTGGGAACCCGTGAAGACAGCAATGGATGGTCGTAGATTCATCTTACATGTATCAATCAGCGCTGAATCTGGCATACCAGGGGGCATCTTTAGAGTCGCCTGTCGAAAACGTTCAATGAACGTCCGAGTATCTTCTTTCTCCTTTCGTTTAATTTCTATTAAGGAGGACATGTTCATGTCCATACCTCCTTCATAGAAACGGGAGAGAAATATTGCCTTAAATTCATTAAAGAACGAAATACAATTGTCAGGTAAACTACGATACAAGTCGTAAGATGAACCCGTCAAGCACCCAACGAATACTCGAGTGAGAAGAGCATCATTTTTCTGTAAATATACAGTCATAATATCAAAGTAATTGATATACTGACTAGGAGAAGCCTTTCCATCAAACAATACCATTGACTGTGGCTTGAATTTAGGTGGAAAAGGTACATCATTCCAATGAGGAGGATAAGATTGCTTAATCCCTAACATTTGGAGTTGATCCTTTTGCTTCAAAACTTCAAACTGTGCTTTGAGCTCACGTACTACTTGAATGGCTTCACTAGTTTGCGGAAGCACATTTGATCGAAAAGTTGTTGGTTGTACCGTAATTCCCACCGGAGATGGTACATCTTCTGGAATGATGGGATCTAGAGAAGCAAAATTTTGGTTAACAGCAGGCACTTGGATATTCAAAGGTATATCAACCCCTTGGCTATCTTGAGTTGGTGCTGCTACCTGAACCGGTGTTACAATTGCTGGTTGAGCAGTTTGCTGAGCCGTTATTATTTGGTGCATGCTTTGCATCATGTTAAGCATGTCTTTCAATAATTGCTCAACGGCAGTGAGACGTTGTTCTGTATTAACAGATGTCGTCTCTGGTTCATCTCCAATAGCATAGGATTCAACCTCTCTTGAAGATATAGAAGGATTAGTATAGAAGTATGAATCGACACTATCAGTTTCGGACTCAAGAGATTGAGTACCCCCAGCTTCAGAATCAGAAGTATACAATTGTCTTTGCCTTCTTGATCGAGTATTCTGATATACTCCTTCAAAAGAATCAAAAAGTGTGTTGAATTGTTGTTGACCTGGGGTTTGGGACGTATTCCGTCTAGGACGTCGTCCTCTGTTGGTGTGAGATGCCATATTGACTGATGCATATGACAACTCATCAGCTTATTGTTGGGGCGCATTAAAACTTAACCGATCAAAAACTGACCGTTTGGAAGCCGAACAACAACATTTGATCACAATCTGGTGACATTGTGAGGATTTTCTTGGGGGAGTGTCACGGAAGATTGTCTATTTTTACGCTTTTGCATTAGCAATTCACGTAAATCAGAAGGAGTAGTCTTCTTTATTACATTTGGGGTAGCAAAACGTTTAGTCCCTTATGTATAAAAAAGATTACTGGCTGCATTCGCAGAACCAAACTGTACATTTCTACGCATTTGGAGTTGTGTGCGCAAATTTTGAGATTTTTGAGCACGAAGGACTCCATTTTCATTGCGTGTGATTTGTAGGTTTGGTACTTTGCGTAGAGCAGTATAAGAAGGTTGTTGGTGTAGAACTGAAGCTTTACCAACAACATTTTTACGCTGTATGCATTTAGGTACATTCACATTAGATATAAAAATATCGTTGCGAATTTTATCTACACTGTCACAGACAGGAGACTTACCTTTACGCGTAGAGCGTAAAAATTGATTATCTACCACGTCACAGACGGAAGACTTATTTTTACACTTAGAAGCACAAGCATTAGAGTCTGCCTCATTACAAATGGGAGACTCGTTCATATGCACTGAGCATAAAATTTGGTTTTTACCCACTGGGCGTAAAACATCATTTTTACGCACCGGGCGTAAAACTTGGTTCTTACGCAGTGGGCGTGAAACCTGATTATCTTCACCGTCACATACGGGAGATAAATTGCCACACTTAGAGTGCAACGCTGAAGTAAGGACTGCCTCGTTATGAACGGGAGCCCCTACATAGGAGTGGGAAGAATTCCCTTGCCATCAGAAGCAACAGAGAGATCAGAAGCTATTTTGGATTTAGGAATCCAAACTTTTCGTACTTCGCGAGATTTTTGAACATTGGAGCAGCGAGAACCACCCCCAGTTCGGAGCATCTTTTCATAAGCAGTCTGGTCGAAGTGTACAACCAGAGTCTTCTTTGTCGATCCAATCGACACATCATCATATTGAGCAATTGCCTCCTCGTCAGAGGAGAAGGTCGTCCCCAGCAGAGTCGCCATTTTTGTTTTACTTAACAAAATGCCTGAAAATCGACTTTTGAAAATAAAACTTGAAAGAGTATAAAAGAGTACAAATATGATTCTGGAAAGTATTGCTATGGAAGTCTGATCTGTAAATGATTACTTTGTTCCTTGGACCATACGATGATGATGAAGATCACTGCTAGAAGATGAACAGTTGGAAGAACTAAGTCACCAGAAAGGTATCGACGCACTTGGGCACTGATGGCGAGGCCGAATGCTTTCCTGCTTTGCTTCACTCTGTTCTGGAAGAAAAGTTGAAGAAGAATGCTCCGAAAAATCAAAGTCTCTGGGCTCTGATCTCTATGTATTCTCTCCTCTCTCTCTCTGTGTGTTATACAAGAAAAATAAGTCTATTTATAGACTTGGATTCTTGTGCGTAAAAACTCAGCAAAAGTTCCGTCTTTACGCTAATAACTGCCACCCATAACCGAAGTCATCCTCTGCATATATTGACACGTGTCCTATCATTTCAATAAGAATAGGATGCACGTATACACGTTCTTCGAGATGTGTGGTATGAAAGCCATGTAGGCAAACCACGTTCCAAATTGGTGAAGAAGAATAGGGCGTAAAAACAACCCAAAATATACTCTGAGCGTGAAGTAGTAGACTAGGCGTAAAATAGCCCTGACATGGGCTTCCCGCGTAAAGTGGTTGTTAATCAACCTTGAGCGTAAAAGAAGCCCAAATAAACTTTATGCACACGTCAACTTTTGAGCGTAAAAACTCATATAGTCTCCATGCGTAAAAGAAGCCATATTGTGAGCGTAAAATAGCTCAGTCCACATACTAAACGACAACATTGGTCTCTGTGTAAAACAAATCCCTTCGAATTCTGTGATATATGCCATCAATAAATCTTCATGTCAGACTTTGCATTAAATGCAAGACTCGACAGCTTTGTCCAGCGTAAAGTGGTTAGCCTGTCTTAGGCGTAAAACCATCGGCTTGACCCTGGCGTAAAACCATTGGCTTGAGTGGAATGCTTTTATCTCTTTGACTCATTCTATGAAGCACTTTTTACGCTCCTACAGTCCCAATATGTTCGAAGAACACATTCTTGCTTCGGATGCACTATTGGTAAGCCAATTGTAACATTCATGTCGGGTGAAATTCGAGGCTGTTACGGACAGGAATGCCAATACTCTGGCAGTCCACCTCTACATACAGGACTGTCCAAACCACGATAGTCCTTTAAAATATAAGGACTGCCAGAGTTGTGGCAGTCCTGATTATTGAAAGGACTGCCAATGAATTGGCAGTCCTGATTATTGCAAGGATTGCCTTGCCTTCTATAGTCCTACATTTTGGCAGCAGTTTGCATATTTTTGGTGTTGTTTTATTTTTTTTATTAACTTTAAGTTATATTGTAGGACTTATCATATTCCGGTATCGAGGTAGCTGCTCCAATTGCCGTCGATATAGGCCATTTATTCAGGACCGATATGTGTTTTGAATCATACGAAGGTGCGCTAAATTGGTGCCGCAAAGTTGGACGGGCAAACAACATAGTTCTTGTGATATCAAGATCGGCCCAAAACCGTCCGGGACAACAAACCACTGTGGTTTCATGTGAACGAGGTGGTGTGTTTAGAAGCCATAAGAAAGATAAAGTTATCCAAAGTAAAGTTTCAAAGAGAAATATTGGAACGAGAAAATACGGTTGTCCGTTCAAAATCTATATTAGAAATGATGAAGAAGCAAAGTGGACAGTCCAAGTCATGAATGGAATCCACAACCACGAGATTGTCGAAACACTATTGGGTCATCCGTATGTCGGACGGTTGAACATTACGGAGAAGAAGATAGTGGAAGACTTGTCCAATTCCGGAGTTGCACCGAGACAAATATATTCCGTCATACGACATAAAGATGAAAAGAACAAGTCTACAATGAAGTCAATATACAACGCCCTATCTTCTTCTAACGCCATTCGGTCGAAATCGAGAATGGTGATGCAAGAAGTGATGAAGTTGCTTGGAGATAATCATTATGTTGAGCACCATAGAAGACATCCCCAGAGCAATGAAGTCATTTTACTCTTTTGGGCTCATCCTTTTTGTACACATTTGGCTCGGTCTTTCGCCGACGTATTAGTTCTTGATTGCACGTACAAGACCAATAAGTTCAAGATGTCTCTCTTTCATGTTGTCGGCTTCACCTCTACATGGAAAACATTTCCAGTTGCTTTTTGCTTCATGAAGAGTGAGAAAGTTGAAGACTACACATAGGCGTTGGAGAAACTGAAAACCCTTTACACCGGTCAGAGAGAGCCCTCGGTTTTTGTTACCGACAGAGAGTATGCTCTAATGAATGCTATTCGGATTGTGTTTCCTCAAACGGATACATTGCTATGAACTTTTCATGTAAATCGTAATATACAATCCCAATGTAAGTTGAAGCTCGGAAAAGTGGATGGTAAACTTGACATGCAAGTTTTTGACGAATTCAACCATGACTGGAATTGTGTATGGCGAGCCAGCACGATAGACAGTTACGCCGCCGCATGGTACTTATTCAAGGAGAAGTGGGAGGGAAGGGAGCCGACATGCATTTCTTATATCAAAGAGACATGGCTTGAACCGCACAAAGAACAATTCGTCTTAGCATGGACGAATGTGGTGAAGCATTACGGTACGACAACTACCAACCGTGTCGAAGGAGCACACTCAGTATTAAAGAGACATTTAAATTCATCCTAAGGCAACTTCGTTTCAGTTTGGCAAGCGATACATATACCAATAGATCGGACGGTGAACGAAATCAAGGCATCATTTGAGATGAGCTTAAATATTGTCAAGCATGAGCATAGAAAGGAAGTCCTCTTGGATTCTTTAATGCGTGTCATTTCTCACAAGGCGTTGGATTTCATATTTGAAGAGATTGATAGGTCAAAGTTTGTCAGCTTTGATCCTCAGGTTTGCGGGTGTGTACATCGACATACACTGGGCCTCCCTTGTGGCCATGAGATTAATGAATATCATTGTCAGTCCATTCCTATTCCAATTCTTGCTGTCGATGAACATTGGAGGCAGTTGTCTATAATGCCCGTGGTGAAGACAGACGGTGATTTCTTCTTTTTGCCATAATTGAAACTTCTCCACGCACGGTGGTGTGCCTCAACAGGAGCAAAGCGGGAGTGCCTTGAGGTTAAAATCCAAAACTTGCATGTCCAGTGACTACTAGAATGCATGAGCCGTCCGTTATTTCTAATCCTAAAGGTAGGCCTCAAACAAGAATGAGTAGTTCACAAAAGAGAAGGCTTGAGTCAACCAAGAGAGATCCATCATCCTTTGAGCATATTGAACGAAGCTTAGAGCAAGCTCCGCCTGCACGGAAGAGCAAGCTTATCATTCGCCGAAAAAAGGAGAAAATGGATATTGCAAACGAAGATACTGTGGAAAGTCAAACGTTACGTTTGTATATCCACAATTTTCATCCTGAGATTCGCAGTTATATCGGGTCTATTGTTGATGTCCCGGGGGATGGCCATTGAGGATTTCATGTGCTTGCAATACATCTCGGTTATTCTGACAAAGACGAATAGAGGCAAGTAAGGCAGGAGCTGTACGAGGAATTAGAGAGTCGTCTTCCATTATACTCCATCATCCTAAGCGAAGAAACAGTTGCAAGTTTGTCACGACCCGCACCCTAGAGTAAGGGCACGAGACGTGGGTACGTCCAGCCTACGTCGCAGTGTCGGCGGTAGAACGCTGTCCTAGGTCGACAATCATCAAGCAATATATCTCTAAACAGTTCATACTCCCCGAATGGGGGTAAGATAGCAGTAATAACTCAATCACAACTAAGGAAAACATAGCACGATATGAAATAGAACTCAAGGAAATAAATAGATGAAAAGTAGTCTAAGATAATCCCAGCAATATCCAGAAGTATATGGTCTCAGATACAGAATGAAAGAATATATACAACTCTGAACTCCAAATAAAGTCTAGCTAAAACATGCCTCAAGACTACATAAAAGATAGATAAGCCTAACTAATCTAGTCTAGGCAATCGGGGTGATATCCTCAGCTAGAGCTGGGTCCTCCTGAGGGTCCAGCTCGCAGGTATCATCTAAGGCTGCCCCGTAGTAAGTATCCAGACCAGCCTCCTCCTCGTCCTCTGTAATATTTTTAACAGGTCCAGTCATGACAGAAGCGAGTACAGTACATCTCAACAGTTCATAGCAGGTTAGAAAATATAATCATGCAGTAAAGTAAGATACAGGTGCTGAAGAATATAGTATGTAAATAAAGAGAAAGAACTGTAATAGAAATATCTACTATAAGTAAGGAACTAACAGTGGCTAGTGAGTCAGAGTACAGAATAGCACATGTGAACGGGACAGATTTGTACATGATCTACACTAAAGAGTTGTACATGATCTACACTACTATAGAATTGTTCACATGACTACTCGTACTCCCCCGTTCCCCAATTAATACATAAGGATCTAAGCAGGTTATGTTATTGTACATGATATCACATGGGGCCCTTGAAAGGGTGCACATGATAGTATACATGAAGGCTCTGTGAACATGAGAGTACATGGTTTATAAGAGTGTACATGTATGGTGAAAGCACAGGAGTACATGATGAAAGTGAAACGCACATGACACAATGTACCCGATGCTCCCGAGGGGGATAACATCGCATGAAGAGATCCGTATAGTACTAATCCGTGATAATGTCGTGACAGCACAAGTAAAGTAATTTAATGCAGAAAATAATTCTAAGCAGGATATGAAATAATCAGAGAATTTACTCGCCTGGTATCTGAGTGTCCAATATGAAAGTACTATCTGAGGAGTGGTGTCTGGCTCCTAATCAGAACAGCACAAGTCACAACAAGTCCAAAATGGTAAAATGAAGTCCTACTATGCATTCTACATGATTCTAGGTCAATCTAGGCCAAAGTCAACTCTTGGTCAACATTGGTCAACCAAAAAGTCAAACCTAAGTCAACTATGGTCAAACTAGGTCAACCAAGTCTAAATTAGGTCAAACTAGTCTACACTAGTCTATTCTAGGTCTAAATAAGCTATACAAGACCATTCTAGACTTTCTAGGCAAACAGATTCACATATATGCCATAGGCTGTATCATGCCTATAAGCCACCCCTAACACAAGGCTATATGTCATTATCTCACCCAGATAATACTACACCTATGATATATTATCTAACACATTCATAGACATACACTAGCATTAAGTTACCTATATACCTATACATAGGTATAGGCACATTCACATAGATATCTATATTACATACCTTACTATAGGTTATAATACATATATACAAATAGATATACATTACTCTGTATATATACATTACATAGGTTATAGTGCAATTATTAAGAAACAACACATTATATATATACATATATATATAGCTCAACATATATACATATAGGTAAACATTACATATATTATATATGTATACCTACTATATACATAAACTTACCTATATGAAGACGAGGGAATATATATATATATATATATATATATATATATCTATATATATATATATATATATATATATATATATATATATATAGAGTGTGTGTAAGTGTGTGTGTGTAATGTGAGAACATGTATGTGTGATACATGGGTGCATGTGAGTGATACAGTGTTTTAGTGTGTGGGTGAAAACATGAGTGCAATGGTGTGTGTGAACAATACAAGAGGGCTGCATATGTGAATAAAAGTCTGTGTCAGGAAAAACAAGAGAATAATGCATAGTAAATCAGCAAGGAGAAAGGGGATCAAAGCAATCAAAACTGAAACCCAAATAAATTTCAGAAACTGCATAACAGTTTCCAATTTTCCCAATCCTCATTTTGACTCCCACACACCACCAAATCACACAAAAATCGATACTCAGCTAGTAAACCCATAGGGGAACAATAACTGGTACTAAAACTAATGTTTAAACAGTAAAAATATAGGTTAAAAAGGTGTCAAGTTTGGATTTTAAAAACTGGAAATCTGAAAAAGGTATTTTGTATCATAGATTGGGAAATTAATAATTAACTAATGAAAAATCATTAAAAACCAAAATAAGGAGTTGGTAATTTAATTATACAATGCATATATGTTATATGTGGTGTTTGTGTCCAAACAAAAGGACACAAACGTGTCCAAATGAACCAGGACACGAAACAGTGCATACAGGTACTGTTTCAGTGCACTGTGTCGTGCACGTGTGCTCGCGTGTCGTGCACACGACACAGTACGAATTAGGCCACGTGCTCGTGCACACGTGTACACCTATACTAGGGCTAGGACTAGGTCTACCTGCACCGTGTCCTAGTGTCCGCGTGTCCGACTTATACGTGCGTATCAGTGCTCGAATACACGTGCACACTGCACAGGCAAATTCCCGTGCATCGAGGATTTCTTCCTCGATACGCCACGTGGGCCCACAAAATTTGACACGTGGAGTGTCAGTGGGTGCCCCGAGACTTCCCCAAAATCTCGTGCCAAGACTCGCCGTGTCGTGTCCGGCACAACCCCCGAACAGCAGGGTATGCTATCCCGAACGCGCGCGAGCGTATCCCCGTGTCCAAAATGACACGACACGTGCACGAATCCATCTCAGTGCACAAGAATCGTGTAAGCGACACTGAATAGCAAATTTTCATTCAAAAACATTTCGAAAATAACACAAACAATACCTCAGTGGCATTCCATCAAACACCTAGGACAGTGCACTGATACGTGTCCAGTTTGGACACGAAAGGACACGAAAACTTAGGGTTTCCTATTCCTACTATTAGGTTAGGTCTAGGGCTCCCTAATCATGAAGACAAAATGAAATTTCAAGGAGAAATGAGAAAGTTACCTATTGATGAACTTTCAAGAAAAATCCCCAATCAATAGCTCTTCTCTTGATGTCCCAATCCAAAAAAATCAACCTCAAACTGAAATAAAACTCAAATAGCAGCAAGAACAGTAATATTAGGATCCAATGCAACTTTTTTGGGAGAAAAAGGATCAAAAATAGATTTTCTATGGGTTTTTAAACATGGAGACTCACCTCTTTCTTCTCTTGCAATAAATTCCTAAAGAAGAGGCTAGCCCTAGATTTTAGGAGAGATTATATAGTGGGGGAATCCCTAGGTGGGTTAAGTTGGCTGGACAAAATTGTTAGGGTTAGGGTGTCACGCCCCGCTCCCGCAGGAGCGATCGTCCTCGTTAAGGCGTGATGCCGCACGGGCCTAGGTTGCGCCCGTGCAAGGCCAAGTCCAGAAACGGCCGATTTGAGCTAGGCCACAGAGTCGCACCGAGTGTCCCCATTTGCAGCGAAAAGTAAATGAACACAAGTGGAAGCGAATTCAAACTCTTTATTGATTTTCAAGAAGTTTACAAGCGGCGCTAGGCCGATATTACAAATCTCTCAAGCTCTCTCTCCCTGAAACCTAAAAGGCGTGCCAAGTGGCTTACAAGATGGAATGATTTATGGCGATGTTCCGATACATTATGTCATGTATATGGTGCTCCAGCTCCTTGCAACGCTCCAAGGCTCCAGAGATAGCTCCGCGCCTTAGCACGTTCGAGGAAAGCTCCGCACCCGCCGACGATACCTGCATCCTGCAAGTAGACTGTGGGGTTATCAGTACATTGTTATGCACTGGTGGGGAGGCTAGCTCGCCCACAATGCTATCATTACCAAACACGTTCCATTTACTTTTGTGCATCTCTATCATTCATTGTCTTTCTAATCTTGCCTTAGGATCATTTTCATGGCATATTTTATAACCTATCCCGTGTTGTCAAATTCAAGTGTCGCATGGAAATACATGCACGACTTACCCATACTTACCGTCCGGCCTTCTCTGTTCAATGTAAACCAAGTTAGCCAACAATTTATATAAAATAACTTAACGTAATTCAAGTGAACTTTTAATGTCAAGTGCGTATCCCTGCCTCGGGTTCTAGCACGTTGTAAGCACGTTATCTAACTCACTTGTACGAATTTCTCATTATCATTTGGTGTGTTACATTTCAAGCATATTCATAAGGCACTTCATTTAGTTAACTTAGACTACTTTGATTTCAATGCAAGGACTTGTACGTGGATTGCCACCAGCAAAGCCCACTTAACTCTATATGCACCGGTCGCTGGCACCATAAGCCATTTTGGACATCCAAGCCGTGGTATTTCTCAACTAGCGTAGGGTGAGGACTGGCACACACCCCGTTAGTCTCTTGAAATACTCCTGCACTTACGTCCCCCGGGTGGCCGAGTCCGCACCTAGGCAGCCCGTAAGCCATATTTTGATTCTGCCTAGGCCGGCATATCCCCCCTTTAATCATGCCGCGGAATCCCTTTTTCTTTACGGTCACAGCATTCGCCACCCCTCGCTCGTGCCGTTTGTCCACGACCATTTCGTATTAACTTGTCATAGGCTAACCCATAGCCACAATACGTTATCGACCAGGTTGGCGTCCGTGCAGTGCGGGTAGCGAGCCCCGTTGCACGTGCCCGTCACACCTGTCGCTAACCATTCCTTTCCTTCTTATCTTTTATTCATTTCTTCATTTCTTTCTTTCACTTGTCCATTCGTTCATTGATTCAATTTCGTATTCATCCTTTCGTTGATTCATTCATTCACTTGTTTATTCGTTCATTCTTCATTTATACATTATGCAACTTCCCGTACGGGAGTCGCCTTGGCGACCCATCGGTCCCATAGCCTTTCAATGTTGCTAAATTCTACTTGGAGCGACTATGTTGATAGTCTTCATGTTTCATTGTTGTAAACCATTCATTGTTTTATTGTTGAACGCATAAGGGACGTGAATGTAAGCTTGTGCCTTAGCACGAGCGTGGAGCGCAGTGCGAGAGTTCTCGTATTTTCCATATTTCTTTCCATATTCTATACAAGCATACAAGATGGGATTAATCCCTTAGCTAGGTGCATTGGGTCATTTATTAGCATACGCAGTGTTATCGCTTAGCGATTTCAGTGATAGTGTCCGTATTATTATGTGTTTAGGCTAAGCAGAGACGGGTTCATCGGAGCCACCTACCTTAGCGATGTTCGCATCGGTCGAGCGATACTCCGAGCACGCCTTTGATAGTCTAATTCTGGATTCATCTTTGACGGGCCATTGTAAGTCTTGCATCGATTCGTATCGATACTTCATCGGGTTGACGCAGCTTTTCGAGTCGACGGCTCGTTTGAGTCGTTACACTTGCCGTTTGAATCGGCGTTCTGCTAGGGCGAAGCGGGTCACTACATAATACACCACTCAAAACAAGTCTCGTCCTCGAGACTTCCTGAGTGCAGGTCATCCTACCATTCCTTAACTTGCGTCGTCGTGTTTCTTAGGCAATCCCTATCGAACGTCTCCATCGTTCGATGTCATCGAACCATGCTCGGTACCTTTTCAAGTTCCGTGTCGCATATGTTTGGTCGATTTTTATTAGATAATCTTCTCATTCATTTTAGAGTTGATGGCACTTATTCAATTCAAGTGTTTCTTCGACTCGGTTGCTTTTTGACATATCATGGGACTGAAACGGTCGTATGAGGTGCGTTGAAATTTGTTAAATACGAGTGTTGCAGGCTGAGGCAAACTTACTTTCGTTTATGCGCATCGCAACACCCACTTGCAGCTGCATTCGAGTTCATCATATCGCTGAGTTTGGATCGTGCACGTATCCAAGGCGTCCCTCGAATACGTACATTTCAACCAAGCTTAGCGACTAGCGAAGTCGGACAAGCTACTTGTGATAGTTTTGATTTGCCGATCGCTTTGCTAACTTCGATTTAAAACCGAACTCATTAGTGTATCACATATCATTTATCTCGGTCCTCGAGATGATTCGATTCGCTTCTCAAGCACTCTTGACAATGAAATCAATATGATTTCTTCTTAGCGGGGTCGACTAAGTCTAAGTAATTTTAGTCCGATTCAAGACCAAGTATTGCACTATCGTCGAGTACGTCTTCTGATCAACGATTCAATTCGTTATCCCAACTTTACTTGTGCATCATCCATCCCTATCATTCCCTTTGTTTGGGGCCAATCTCGTCGTCGCTCACGCACACTCCCAGTTCCCCGTCCTACTCTAAGTCTTGTTGCCACAAGTCTATCGTCCGTCCAGACGATATTGTAATGTCAATCGCACAGGTTCAATCACTCAGCATAGGTCGTCCGCCTATCCGCTAAGTCAGCTCATAGCGCGCTAAGTCATTCTCGAGTCCACCTTCGCGTCAAACCACAAGTCGAAGCAATCAGATTGCCACGCCATCCAAGTTCAATCACTCCCGCTGTATGAATCACCATATCAGCGCTCACGCGGAGTGATCGTCATAATCCGGCGCGATGCATGTACGAGGCTGGAGTTGCACTCGCATAAGACAAGAACATCAACGTTGTGGTTGTCAACGAAGCGAATCCAAGCATTCACATTTTCATCCAAGCCAAATCAATTCGATAGTCTGACCGTCATGCGTTCAACTAGAAAATCCTCGAGCCAAATCTATCTTTTCCTCGACACATTTTTAACATCCCAAGTATAGCATCCAACGGAATAATAACATTTGCACGATCGTCATTCGCCGAGTTAGAGTACCCCCGAGTTATCGCATATCGATCTTTGATACGCCTCAATACCATCGACGATATGCGTAACCTGACGATCTTTCTTTGCAACCAATTTCGAGTCGTGCGTTGATGTTGTTGTCCGAGTGGATATTCCACAATTTCCTTCGATATTCAAGATCAAGTTTGATTGCTATTCCTCAAGCTAGTTTCAAGATCGTTGTCCCAACTCAAGTCACAATTCATTTGAATCAATCCGAAATCGTACGCGCGATCCTCTAAGTTTCCTCGATCAAGACCATTTCGTTTTCATTTATCGTTTTCTAACTTGCGTTTCCCATGGACAAGTTGTCCGAACGATATCTCGTTCGGGACATTCGAAGTCACGACCAACTAAGCGTGACGCGTTCTAAGGCTTTGCACGATCGTATCGCCTCGCCGACATACCCGTTCTATCCGTATATCCTTTAGTCTCGCTCGAACAATTTCTATGACGTCCATACACCACTCAGGGTTTGAGCCACTCGACACTCATTCTTATTCTTCTTCGAACCTATTACATACACCACTCGGATTCAAGCCATATGATCTAGTCCTCAATCACGTTCGCGTCATGTGCTAAGACATCCTTCAGATTCGTTCGACGAATCTCTAGCGTAATCGTTTATGTCGCCTCGACGTACTAAGTCGTTCATACTAATCCTCAAAATCTAAGCCAATCTTTCGTGAACGCCTAAGCGTTAGTTTGATAGCGTTCCTATCGATATACACTCTAAGTGTATCTCCGTTTCCGACCGAGCGGTACTTGATATCGCTCGCCACTCGATTACACCAGAAGTCGAGGTGCACGACACGCGGCACAACATAACCAAAAGGTCGTGTGCATAGCTATCCCGTACGGACTATATTCGAGTTCGCATGCTCACTTATTCTCGTTCGAGCGATAATCGATCTCACTCGTAACTCGTTTGCACCAGAAGGTCTAGGTGCGCGATACTCTGCACAACTTAGCCAAAAGGCTGCGTGCATAACCATCCCATTCGAATAATACTTTGGTCTCGTGTACTCGTTTGCTGTCAGCGTAAGCTCATTCAAGCACGCACTGCGTTTGCTAACTCTTAGCATCGGTTCCTTCCAACTCAAGTCCGTCGTGGTGGCACAAAGGCCTTCGCCTATCGATCCCGTCCAACTGAGTACTCGTACGAGCTTTTGAAAATATTAGACTTATTGTATGGAACATCCCAAGGCACAACGAGAGAGAGCGTACACTTCTTTTGTTTCAAAACCGAGCTTTCAAAACTGAGAGAATCGAAATGAAGTCCAAGGACGTAAAGCCGTGCTCTGATACCAATCTGTCACGCCCCGCTCCCGCAGGAGCGATCGTCCTCGCTAAGGCATGATATCGCACGGGCCTAGGTTGCGCCCGTGCAAGACCAAGTCCAGAAACGGCCGATTTGAGCTAGGCCACAGAGTCGCACAGAGTGTCCCCATTTGCAGCGGAAAGTAAATAAACACAAGTGGAAGCGAATTCAAACTTTTTATTGATTTTCAAGAAGTTTACAAGCGGCGCTAGGCCGATATTAGAAATCTCTCAAGCTCTCTCTCCCTGAAACCTAAAAGGCGTGCCAAGTGGCTTACAAGATGGAATAATTTATGGCGATGTTCCAATACATTATGTCCTGTATATGGTGCTCCAGCTCCTTGCAACGCTCCAAGGCTCCAGAGATAGCTCCGCGCCTTAGCACGTTCGAGGAAAGCTCCGCACCCGCCGACGATACCTGCATCCTGCAAGTAGACTGTGGGGTTATCAGTACATTGTTATGCACTGGTGGGGAGGCTAGCTCGCCCACAATGCTATCATTACCAAACACGTTTTATTTACTTTTGTGCATCTCTATCATTCATTGTCTTTCTAATCTTGCCTTAGGATCGTTTTCATGGCATATTTCATAACCTATCCCGTGTTGCCAAATTCAAGTGTCGTATGGAAATACATGCACGACTTACCCATACTTACCGTCCGGCCTTCCCTGTTCAATGTAAACCAAGTTAGCCGACAATTTATATGAAATAACTTAACGTAATTCAAGTGAACTTTCAATGTCAAGTGCGTGTCCCTGCCTCGGGTTCTAGCACGTCGTAAGCACGTTATCTAACTCACTTGTACGAATTTCTCATTATCATTTGGTGTGTTACATTTCAAGCATATTCATAAGGCACTTCATTTAGTTAACTTAGACTACTTTGATTTCAATGCAAGGACTTGCACGTGGATTGCCACCAACAAAGCCCACTTAACTCTATATGTACCGGTCGCTGGCACCATAAGCCATTTTGGACATCCAAGCCGTGGTATTTCTCAACTAGCGTAGGGTGAGGACTGGCACACACCCCGTTAGTCTCTTGAAATACTCCTGCACTTACGTCCCCCGGGTGGCCGAGTCCGCACCTAGGCAGCCCGTAAGCCATATTTTGATTCCGCCTAGGCCGGCATATCCCCCCTTTGATCATGCCGCGGAATCCCTTTTTCTTTACGGTCACAGCATTCGCCACCCCTCGCTCGTGCCATTTGTCCACGACAATTTCGTATTAACTTGTCATAGGCTAACCCATAGCCACAATGCGTTATCGACCAGGTTGGCGTCCGTACAGCGCGGGTAGCGAGCCCCGTTGCACGTGCCCGTCGCACCTGTCGCTAACCATTCCTTTCCTTCTTATCTTTTATTCATTTCTTCATTTCTTTCTTTCACTTGTCCATTCGTTCATTGATTCAATTTCGTATTCATCCTTTCGTTGATTCATTCATTCACTTGTTTATTCGTTCATTCTTCATTTATACATTATACAACTTCCCGTACGGGAGTCGCCTTGGCGACCCATCGGTCCCATAGCTTTCAATGTTGCTAAATTCTACTTGGAGCGACTATGTTGATAGTCTTCCCGTTTCATTGTTGTAAACCATTCATTGTTTCATTGTTGAACGCATAAGGGACGTGAACGTAAGCTTGTGCCTTAGCACGAGCGTGGAGCGCGGTACGAGAGTTCTCGTATTTTCCATATTTCTTTCCATATTCTATACAAGCATACAAGATGGGATTAATCCCTTAGCTAGGTGCGTTGGGTCATTTATTAGCATGCGCAGTATTATCGCCTAACAATTTCAGTGATAGTGTCCGTATTATTATGTGTTTAGGCTAAGCAGAGACGGGTTCATCGGAGCCACCCACCTTAGCGATGTTCGCATCGGCCGAGCGATACTCCGAGTGCGCCTTTGATAGTCTAATTCTGGATTCATCTTTGACGGGCCATTGTAAGTCTTGCATCGATTCGCATCGATACTTCATCGGGTCGACGCAACTTTTCGAGTCGACGACTCGTTTGAGTCGTTACACTTGCCGTTTGAATCGACGTTCCGCTAGGGCGAAGCGGGTCACTACATAGGATTTGGGTACTTGACTAATGGGCTTTGGGCTTAGCCATGAATAATGACTTAAAAATTACAAGTCATGACTTGTGGTCAAAATCCTTCCATTCAAACTCAATATTCCTAATTGGTTTCCCAGACTAGAGTATGGTTAACTAAACTTGACCTAGGATCTCATATCTAGTCAAATCCAACTTAACTAGGGTTAGGTCACAAAGTCAAAGCTAGTCAAAGTCAACCTAGTCAACCCTTATTCAAACAATTCCAAAATAATTTCTAAAAATTCCCATAAATTCAAATAAATTCTAATAAATTTAAATTATCCCAAAAATGTCAAAAATACCCTCAAACTAGAAATGTGGTAGTGACAAATCTACCCTCCTTAAAATAATTTTATCCTCGAAATTGAAAGGCGAAATACAACAGATGAGAAGGATAGGAAGTATACCACACGGTCCAAAAAGATAAGGGTATCGCTCGCATATCTCATCCTCCCGCTCCCAGGTAGACTCTTCTGGAGAATGATGCCTCCATGCGACGCGTACCAAAAGTATCACCTGGTTCCTCAGAACCTTCTCCCGTCGATCAAGAATCTCCACTGGCTGCTCTGGATAGCTGAGAGAAGGCCCAACCTCTATCTCTGAATGATCGAGCACATGGCTAGGGTCGGCCACGTACCGTCTCAACTGTGATACATAAAATACGTTGTGGACCCCCACTAGTACAGGCGCCAAGTCTAGCCTGTATGCAACGTCACCGACTCTTCCGCTGATAACGAAAGGGCAGATGAAGTGCGGGCTAAGCTTCTCGCCTCCACCAAAATGTATCGTACCATGGGTCGGAGATATCCTCAAGAAAACCTGGTCTCCGACCTAATCACAAGCAAGGTCTCAATTAATATAATAAACAAACATGATCAAAAATCACAAACAAAGAAACCTAAATCTAATCCTACTCTAATCTGTACCTCAAACTCCAAGGGCCTCCGGTGGCTATTGGCCCAGTGCCGATGTCTGTCCTGTGCCACGCGGAGTCTGTCCCTGATGAGCTTCACCTTCTCGGCTGCATCAACAACCATCTCTGGCCCCAGTAAAGCTCGCTCACCAACATCATCCCAAGATAAAGGTGTACGGCACCTACGCCCGTACAGAGCCTCGAAAGGTGACATCTCAATGCTGGCCTGGAAACTATTGTTGTAGGTAAACTCCACCAAATGAAGATGATCCTCCCAGGAATCTCCAAAGTCTAGGATACACGTCCGCAACATATCCTCAAGAGTCTGAATAGTCCGCTCTGACTGTCCGTCCGTCTGGGGTGGTATGCAGTACTAAACTTGAGCTGAGTGCCCAAGCTGGTCTGCAGACTCCTCCAGAAATGGGAAGTAAAACGGCTATCCCGATCTGAGACGATGCTGACCGAAACTCCGTGAATCCTGACTATCTGTCGCATATACATCTCCGCCAGCCTCTCTGTAGACGTACCCACCTTGAATGGCAAGAAGTGGGCCAATTTTGTCAACCTGTCAACGATGATCCAAATTGCGTCTTTCCCTCCTGGAGTACGCGACAATCCTGAAACAAAGTCTATCGTGATATGCTCCCATTTCTACTCGGAAATGGGCAGCGGCTGCAATAATCCACCGGGCCTCTGTCTCTCTGTCTTGACCTGCTGACAGACCAAACACCTAGACACGAAGCGAGCTACCTCCCGCTTCATTCCTGACCACCAAACATGCTCCCGCAGATCTCGGTACATCTTGTTGGCACCCGGGTGTATAGAGTACTGAGATCTGTGGGCCTCCTGCATAACCTGCTCTCTGAGATCTCCACTAGGCACACATAACCTGGAACCGTGCCTCAAGGCACCATCCTCTGCAAGAGAAAACTCGCCCTCCAGCAATCCTGCTCGAACCTGCTCTCGGAGACACCGCAGAGCAACGTCCTCAAACTGTGCCGACTTGATCCTCTCCACCAAGTCTGACTGAATCTGCATCCCCATAGCTGCATCTGCACTCCGGGCACGATCACCTCAATCCCAAGGCTCTCCAAGTCGACAAGCAAATGCCGATCCATGGTCAAACACATGGCTGTCGGATACCTACTCAAGGCGTCGGTAACCACGTTGGCCTTTCCTGGGTGATACTGAAGTAGGATGTCAAAATCTTTCATCAACTCTAGCCATCTGCGCTGTCTCATGTTCAACTCCTTCTGAGTGAATACATACTTTAAGCTCTTATGATCTGTGAAGATCTCTACCCTCTCACCATCCAGATAATGCTTCCACAACTTCAGAGCAAATATCACTGCTGCCAGCTCCAGGTCGTGGGTAGGGTAGTTCTTCTCATGGGGACGTAATTGCCTGGAAGCATAGGCAATCACCTTCCCATGCTGCTGTAAGACGCAACCCAGCCCCTTCTATGAAGCATCACTATAAATAGTGAAACCACCTGATCCTGAAGGCAATGTCAGAATCGGAGCTGTCTTCAGCCGCTTCTTCAACTCATCAAAAGCTGCCTGACACTCCTCTGACCAAACGAACTCAGTATCCTTCCGGGTCAAACGAGTCAACGGCTCTGCAACCCGGAAGAAATCCTGCATAAATCTCTGATAATATCCTGCCAGCCCCAGAAAACTCCTGATCTCTGCAACTGAAGTCGGCACTGCCCATGCCTCAACTGCTATAATCTTCTTGGGGTCAACTGAGATACCATCTCCAGTCACCACATGCCCCAAGAAGTCCACCCGATCCAAGAAGAACTCACACTTGGAGAGCTTCCCGTAAAGTTGCTCCTTCCTGAGAGTCTCCAGCACGATCCTCAAATGCTTCTCGTGCTCCTCCTCAGTCTTAGAATATACCAAGATGTCGTCAATAAACACTACCATAAACTGATCCAGATACTGGTGGAATACCTTGTTCATAAGGTTCATAAATACTGCTGGTGCATTGGTTAGCCCAAACAGCATAACCAAAAACTCGAACTGCCTGTACCGCGTCCTAAAAGCGGTCTTGGGAATATCCTTCCTCTTTACCTTCACCTGGTGATATTATGACCTCAGATCAATCTTGGAAAATACCCGAGCTCCGCTCAACTGGTCAAATAGATCATCGATCCGCGGTAGTGGGTATTTGTTCTTGATCGTGAGGTTGTTGAGTGCCCTATAGTCAATACACATGCGTACTGACCCATCCTTCTTCGGCACAAAAAATATTGGTGCACCCCAAGGCAACGAACTCAAGCGGATGAAGCCCTTGTCCTGCAGCTCATCCACTTGTTTCTTCAGCTCCACCAGCTCACTATTATTCACCCGATAGATATGCTGAGAGATGGGTTCCGCTCCTGGAACCAAGTCTATCGAGAACTCTATGTCCCTGTCTGGTGGCAATCCCGACAACTCCTCTGGGAAAACATCCATATACTCTGCTATCAAGGGGTGTGGAATCGCCTGCTCCTCGATCGAGACTCCACAGAAGACTCCGATGCTCTGCTCTGTCTGACGTCTGGAGTACTCGAACTCTGGCTCCCCCGGTGCTCTGAAGAGAACTCTACCCCCTCTGTAATTAATGATGGCGTGGTGCCTGCTCAACCAATCCATGCCTAGTACTATATCGTAGTTCGGCAATGGCATTACGAGCAGGCTCACCTCTAACTCACGGCCTCCCAAAACTACTCTCCGACCCTTACATACATCACTCACGAGGATAATGCCACCCCCGGTCGTGATCTTGTAAGTCCTAGGCAATGATTCAGCTATGATACCGTGTCTAATCGCAAAAGATACTGATATGAAGCTATACGAAGCACCGGAATCGAATAATGCAAATGCTGGACTGGAGTCGAGTAGAATCGAACCTGCAATCAGCTCTCCTATCGCCTCTGCATCCTCTGCTGCCATGGCGAAAGCTCGCCCCCGCTGGCCTCCCCTGGCCTGCTGCTGGTGCTGGACGAACCTCTGCTGCTGCGTCGGCAGGGCTGGTCCCCTCTGCTGGCCTGCTGCTGCTCTGGCTCCTCCTCCCTGGGCTGCTCGTCTCCCAGACCTAGCACAATCCCTCAGCTGGTGATTTGTCGCTCCGTAAAGAAGGCACCTCCCAAGTCTCTTTTTACACTCGTTGAAGATATGCCCAGGCTTCTTGCAGAAGGTGCAACTGACTGTCTGGTGCCTGGGTGCCTGATGCTGAAACTGCTGGTGGTGAACTGGCCTCTGCTGAATCGGCTGTGGCTGGAACTGCCTCTGCTGCTGATGCTGAAAGTGGGGCCTCTTGGCCTGGCCCCCTCTGCTGCTGCTGCCCCCAACTGGGTCTTGCCCCCTCTTGAGTCTAAGCTCAAGATCATCCTCTGCTAGCAAGGATCCCGTCAAGATCTCCTCGAACGTAGCATCCCGGTTGCCCTTGGTCAAGGACTTGACCTCCTTGACTAGACCCTTCCAAAACCTCTGGGCCTTTGCCGTCTCGCTCAAGCCCTCCACAAACCTGCCAAGGCGGCCGAACTCCCGGGCGTACTCCTCCACTGAGAGACTCCCCTGGACTAGGCTCTCGAACTGCGACTCCAAGGCTCTGAGTGCTGAATCTGGAAAGAACTTCTTCTTGAAGAAGCCCTTGAACTGCTCCCAAGTCTGCCCAGGTACCCCCACCCTGGGGTCTGACTGATACCAGGTGCGAGCAAGATCTCGCATCCGGCTAGCTACGGCCTCGATCTGAAGATCTGCTGGTATCCTGGCCAAGCGGAAGATCTCCTCTATATGCTCGATCCACTCATCGGCATATAGGATCCCTTCGGTCCCCAAAAAGTCTCTGGGGCTCATCTTCTGAAACTGCTCAATCCCCGGTGTCCTCGGCTGCTGTACCACTGGTCGAGCTGCGGCTGTCGTGACGGCCAACTCCATGTCTCTGTCCTGTCGAGCCTGCTGTCGGTCCATGAACTGCTAGAAATACGCGAACATCTGGGTTGCGTCCACGTATCCTGGAGGTGGTTGCTGGAAGGGATCCTCTGGAATGACCAGGTCCTGCCTCCGAGTCGGTGGATGCATACCCCCTGCTGCGGCTGCCGAGGTCTCAATACGAGCTGAGGTGGCAGGAGCTGCAGTCCCCTGGCCTCGCCGTACTGGCTGAGAGGTAGAAGTCCCCTCTATAGCATCCTCATGAATGGCACGCTGCGATCTAGTCTCTACCATCCTGAAGATAGACAAACAAGAGTATCAATTTCTGAGAAAGAAGCGAAATAACAAAGGCGAACAATTATAATTCAAAGGATCAGCTGACAAAAGGATTTAGATGGCAATAAAAGAAATTTTCCTAAAGTGATTGAGTACCTTAAAATTAACGTCCTATATCCTACTGCAGGCTGTAGTGATACTCTAATTCGAATACCACTACACTTCTAGTCTAGACCTGCATGGGCTACCACTAAAAACGTGTCACGACCCACACCCTAGAGTAAGGGCACGAGACGTGGGTACGTCCAGCCTACGCCGCAGTGTCGGCGGTAGAACGCTGTCCTAGGTCGACAACCATCTAGCAATATATCTCTAAACAGTTCATACTCCCCGAATGGGGGTGACATAGCAGTAATAACTCAACCATAACTAAGGAAGAGATAGCACGATATGAAATAGAACTCAAGGAAATAAATAGACAAAAAGTAGTCTAAGATAATCCCAGCAATATCCAGAAGTACATGGTCTCAGATATAGAATGAAAGAATATATACAACTCTGAACTCCAAATAAAGTCTAGCTAAAACATGCCTCAAGACTACATAAAAGATAGATAAGCCTAACTAATCTAGTCTAGGCAATCGGGGTGATATCCTCAGCTAGAGCTGGGTCCTCCTGAGGGTCCAGCTCGCAGGTGTCATCTAAGGCTGCCCCGTAGTAAGTATCCAGACCAGCCTCCTCCTCGTCCTCTGTAATATTTTCAACAGGTCCAGTCAGGACAGGAGCGAGTACAGTACATCTCAACAGTTCATAGCAGGTTAGAAAATATAATCATGCAGTAAAGTAAGATACATGTACTGAAGAATACAGTATGTAAACAGAGAGAAAGAACTGTAATAGAAATATCTACTATAAGTAAGGAACTAACAGTGGCTAGTGAGTCAGAGTACAGGATAGCACATGTGAACGGGACAGATTTATACATGATCTACACTAAAGAGTTGTACATGATCTACACTACTATAGAATTGTTCACATGACTACTCGTACTCCCCCGTTCCCCAATTAATACACAAGGATCTAAGCAGGTTATATTATTGTACATGATATCACATGGGACCCTTGAAAGGGTGCACATGATAGTATACATGAAGGCTCTGTGAACATGAGAGTACATGGTTTACAAGAGTGTACATGTATGGTGAAAGCACAGGAGTACATGATAAAAGTGAAACGCACATGACACAATGTACCCGATGCTCCCGAGGGGGATAACATCGCATGAAGAGATCCGTATAGTACTAATCCGTGATAATGTCGTGACAGGACAAGTAAAGTAATTTAATGCAGGAAATAATTCTAAGCAGGATATGAAATGATCAGAGAATGTACTCGTCTGGTATCTGAGTGTCCAATATGAAAGTACTGTCCGAGGAGTGGTGTCTGGCTCCTAATCAGAACAGCACAAGTCACAACAAGTCCAAAATGGTAAAATGAAGTCCTACTATGCATTCTACATGATTCTAGGTCAATCTAGGTCAAAGTCAACTCTTGGTCAACCTTGGTCAACCAAGAAGTCAAACCTAAGTCAACTATGGTCAAACTAGGTCAACCAAGTCTAAATTAGGTTAAACTAGTCTACACTAGTCTATTCTAGGTCTAAATAAGCTATACAAGACCATTCTAGACTTTCTAGGCAAACAGATTCACATATATGCTATAGGCTGTATCATGCCTATAAGCCACCCCTAACACAAGGCTATATTTCATTATCTCACGCAGATAATACTACACCTATGATATATTATCTAACACATTCATAGACATACACTAGCATTAAGTTACCTATATACCTATACATAGGTATAGGCACATTCACATAGATATCTATATTACATACCTTACTATAGGTTATAATACATATATACAAATAGATATACATTACTTTATATATATACATTACATAGGTTATAGTGCAATTATTAAGAAACAACACATTATATATATATATATATACATAAATATATATATATATATATATATATATATATATATATATATATATATATATATATATATATATATATATATATATAGCTCAACATATATACATATAAGTAAACATTACATATATTATATATGTATACCTACTATATACATAAACTTACCTATATGAAGACTAGGGAATATATATATATATATAGAGAGAGAGAGAGTGTGTAAGTGTGTGTGTGTAATGTGAGAACATGTATGTGTGATACATGGGTGCATGTGAGTGATAGAGTGTTTTAGTGTGTGGGTGAAAACATGAGTGCAATGGTGTGTGTGAACAATACAAGAGGGCTGCATATGTGAATGAAAGTCTGTGTCAGGAAAAATAAGAGAACAATGCACAGTAAATCAGCAAGGAGAAAGGGGATCAAAGTAATCAAAACTGAAACCCAAATAAATTTCAGAAACTGCATAACAGTTTCCAGTTTTCCCAATCCTCATTTTGACTCCCACACACCACCAAATCACACAAAAATCGATACTCAGCTAGTAAACCCATAGGGGAACAATAACTGGTACTAAAACCAATGTTTAAACAGTAAAAATATAGGTTACAAAGGTGTCAAGTTTGGATTTTAAAAACTGGAAATCTGAAAAAGGTATTTTGTATCATAGATTGGGAAATTAATAATTAACTAATGAAAAATCATTAAAAACCAAAATAAGGAGTTGGTAATTTAATTATACAATGCATACATGCTATATGTGGTGTTTGTGTCCAAATAAAAGGACACAAACGTGTCCAAATAAACCAGGACATGAAACAGTGCACACAGGCACTGTTTCAGTGCACTGTGTCGTGCACGTATGCACGCGTGTCGTACACACGACACAGCACAAATTAGGCCACGTGCTCGTGCACACGTGTACACCTATACTAGGGCTAGGACTAGGTCTACCTGCACCATGTCCTAGTGTCCGCGTGTCCGACTTATACGTGCGTATCAGTGCTCGAATACACGTGCGCACTGCACAGGTAAATTCCCGTGCGTCGAGGATTTCTTCCTCGATACGCCACGTGGGTAATGAAATTTGACACGTGGAGTGTCAGTGGGTGCCTCAAGACTTCCCCAAAATCTCGTGCCAAGACTCGTCGTGTCGTGTCCGGCACAACCCCCGAACAGCAGGGCATGCTGTCCCGAGCGCGCGCGAGCGTGTTCCCGTGTCCAAAACGACACGAAACGTGCACGAATCCATCTCAGTGCACAAGAATCGTGTAAGAGACACTGAATAGCAAATTTTCATTCAAAAACATTTCGAAAATAACACAAACAATACCTCAGTGGCATTCCATCAAACACCTAGGACAGTGCATTGATACGTATCCAGTTTGGACACGAAAGGACACAAAAACTTAGGGTTTCCTATTCCTACTGTTAGGTTAGGTCTAGGGCTCCCTAATCATGAAGACAAAATGAAATTTCAAGAAGAAATGAGAAAGTTACCTATTGATGAACTTTCAAGAAAAATCCCCAATCAATAGCTCTTCTCTTGATGTCCCAATCCAAACAAATCAACCTCAAACTGAAATAAAACTCAAATAGCAGCAATAACAGTAATATTAGGATCCAATGCAACTTGTTTGGGAGAAAAAGGATCAAAAATAGATTTTCTATGGGTTTTTAAACATGGAGACTCACCTCTTTCTTCTCTTGCAATAAATTCCTAAAGAAGAGGCTAGCCCTAGATTTTAGGAGAGATTATATAGTGGGGGAATCCCTAGGTGGGTTAAGTTAGCTAGACAAAATTGTTAGGGTTTGGGCACTTGACTAATGGGCTTTGGGCTTAGCCATGAATCAATGACTTAAAAATCACAAGTCATGACTTGTGGTCAAAATCCTTCCATTCAAACTCAATATTCCTAATTGGTTTCCCAGACTAGAGTATGGTTAACTAAACTTGACCTAGGTTCTCATATCTAGTCAAATCTAACTTAACTAGGGTTAGGTCACAAAGTCAAAGCTAGTCAAAGTCAACCTAGTCAACCCTTATTCAAACAATTCCAAAATAATTTCTAAAAATTTCCATAAATTCAAATAAATTCTAATAAATTTAAATTACCCCAAAAATGTCAAAAATACCCTCAAACTATAAATGTGGTAGTGATAAAGTTTGTTGACAAGTATTCCTTGCACTGACAGTGTTACCGGGCCAGACCACTACATGTCCGTCCCGTCTGCCTTGTATTTATTTGCTAATCGGTACCGGATCCCTGTTGTACTTTTTTCGGCGGGAATTCGTAATAACTTTTTTTCCCGATGTGCGCTCCTCCGACGGAGCACAGACAAATTAATCTATGTACGATAGGTTAAATCAAAGATCACTTTGTCAAGCTAAGGATGATCGGTCATTCTCCGATTCCTTCACCTACAACAGTTTGTTACAAACTAGCACCGACAGAAGCAAAGTCCTGGACCGGGCCTTTTGATCATCAAATCAATTATTGTAGGTAACTGTTGCAGATGGAGGAGCCAAAAGACTTATCGGTTGGCCACTACGACGTCGAAATCGACTGAATGAAGTTTTCACATTTTGTATATGGATGACCCATTTTGTAAACATTTTGTATATGGATGACCTATTTTGTAAACATTAAAGTATATCATTTTGAAATGTGAAGTCAAATATATGTTTTTTATTTTTTACTTTTTCCTGTCTGCTATACGTGTGTGTGTGAACTATCCTACTTGTGTAAAATATCCTACTTATGTCAAATATATGTGAAGTACTTGTGTGAAATATGAAGTCAAATATATGTGAAGTCCTGTAAAATATCCTACTTGTGTAAAATGTAAAGTCAAAACTCACACACAGTGAGTTTTCATCAGGACTGCCAGACCACTGGCAGTCCTCATTTACACTAGGACTGCCAGTGGTCTGGCAGTCCTGATCAAAACTCACTGTGTGAGAGTTTTGAACTCACACACAGTGAGTTTTCATCAGGACTGTCAGACCACTGGCAGTCCTCATTCACACTAGGACTGCCAGTGGTCTGGCAGTCCTGATTCACACTAGCACTCCTAAAAATTACACGAAGAATGACCATTCTTCGTGCTAAATTACATGAAGAATGGCCATTCTCCGTGTAAATTAAGACGAAGAATGGTCATTCTCCTGTGTTTTAACACTGGAATGACCATTCTCCGTGTAAATTAAGACGGAGAATGCCATTCCAGTGTTAAAACGCATAAGAATGACCATTCTCCGTCTTAATTTACACGAAGAATGGCCATTCTCCGTGTAATTTAGCACGGAGAATGGTCATTCACACTATGACTGCCAGTGGTCGGGCAGTCCTGATCAAAACTCACTGTGTGCGAGTTTGATTAGGACTGCCAGACCACTGGCAGTCCTCATTCACATTAGGACTGCCAGTTGTCTGGCAGTCCTAATCAAAACTCACTGTGTGAGAGTTTTGAACTCACACATAGTGAGTTTTTATCAGGACTGCCAGACCATTGGCAGTCCTCATTCACACTAGGACTGCCAGTGGTCTGGCAGTCCTAATCAAAACTCACTGTGTGAGAGTTTTGAACTCACACACAGTGAGTTTTCATCAGGACTGCCAGACCACTGGCAGTCCTCATTCACACTAGGACTGCCAGTGGTCTGGCAGTCCTGATCAAAACTCACTGTGTGTGAGTTTGATCAGGACTACCAGACCACTGGCAGTCCTCATTCACATTAGGACTGCCAGTGGTCTGGCAGTCCTAAGCAAAATTAAGAGAGTTAAACATCACAATTTCCAAATTATAGAGTTAAACATTAAAATTAAGAGAGTTAAACATCACAACATCACAATTATGAATGTACATGACAATTAAACATCATAATCAAATCAGTTAAACATCACAATATCCAACAAGTTAAACATCATAATATCCAACAAGTTAAACATCATAATATCCATAATTTTCTCAAATCATAATCATCACAATTTCCAAAATAATAGAGAGTTAAACATCACAATATCCAACAAGTTAAACATCACAATTTCCAAAATACAATTTCCAAAATACAAGTTAAACATCATAATCAAATCAGTGATCATGCCGGGCCTTCGTACGCGCCTCCCGATTTTGCATGAAAGGAAAATCGACAGTGTCGTCGATATGCTCCAACTGGTTCACGATATTGACACATTCATCGTTCTGGCATCCCGATCGGAGGGATTTCGCCAAAGCCTTCACCCGAGCAGCCTGTCAATGGTAACAAAACATCAATTAAGAGAGTTAAATTTGAAAGTATTTACAAACTATAATTTATAAACTTACCATCTTGACCAATGAAGCATACAGGACATTTTTTGAAGGCAGAGGTCCTAGAGCTCCAACGGCAACGGGCCCCGGCTTTCTAGGGTTCGACAACCTAGGATATCCGACTGCCAAGTAGTATGACATGTAGTCGTCGCTGCAGTCGTGCATCTCTTGCACCGGTTGTCGAAGTTCTTCCCCCAACAAATGTCGTTGCCACTCGGAGTAGCAGTCGGTCACCCAGTCGAAATAGGGCGGCTTGTAGTTCAAAGGTTGGGTCCCACACGGAGGCTCCAATAACTTTAATGTGCGCTGCGGCACAGTTTGTACGAGGCCAAACTAACGAAGTACTCTATCAGGCATGTAAGGCTCCGTAATATCAAAGCATGTGATCATACCATGAAATAGAGATACTGGTTGCAGATGGCGATTTTGTTGCCGAAGATCCCGGTATGGGTGCCAAACTATCTGTAGGACAAAAGTTAAAAGAAAATAGTCAACAAATAAACATACCATAAATAGTCTACGCTATCTACGTGCTATCAACTAACCTCTTCGGCACCAAATTATCCAGAGCATCACGAATGGAAACCAGCGTTTCATGACTTTTAGTTTCCAGCTGAGTTGGCTTCCATTGACACACTCTAGGAAGGTGCTCCTCATAGCGTGGGTTCAGCTCACCCCTCCTGAGCATCGAGAAGTGCTCGTATATCCATGCCTATACAATTTGTAAATAAATAGTCAGTAAATTAACAATAAAATCTAGCTAGTATATTATAATGTTAGAAATTTTCTTACACGGAGTAGAGTCTGGCATCCCGCCATGGTCTTGGTTCCAACACGGGATGCTATACCAAGCTCGCGGTAAAGGTTAGCAAGTATACCGCTGCCCCAGGATATGGCTCCTACGTCGTCTATAACAGATAGGTTCGCAAGATACCTAACATGTATAGAGGTTCCCGACTTGTCTGGAATGGCAACCGATCCAAGTATGAAGAGCATGTATGCCCGGGCCACCCTCTCAACGGTTTCATCATCCCAATCCTGCGGGCCTTTGAAATTCTCCACCAACCATGACAGAGGAATTCCGTAGGACTTCTTGAAGCCCGGCAGGGTTGTAAAGGTAGTGGCCTCCATCCCAAGGTTCGCTTCTATAAAATTAACTATACGATCGTACCACTCGAGATCCTTCTCAGTACATAAATATTCATTTGTCATGGCGCGCCCCTCCACTGGCAACTCCAGTATCTGATAGACGTCGTCCAGGGTAATGGTCATCTCCCCAGCTGGGAGATGAAATGTGTTGGTCTCCGGATGTCATCTCTCTACAAAGGCCGATATGAGAGCACTGTCCTGCGTCTTATAGGCATATCTAGCCAAATTTTGTAGAGCGGTAGGAAATATTTTGCTCTGGACGTCCTCGGGTAAATGGTTAAGAGACCAGGTAACACACTTTCTCCCGTGGCTCACGGCCCTAAGAATACGAGAGCTCTCCTGTATGTCGTATAAGATAATAAAAATACGATTATAAAATATATATATATTTTATATATATATATATATATAAACGTAAACTTAAACCATGTCACGCCCCAGAACCAGAATACTGGAGAGCGAGGGCGAACATAGCCAGCTACGTATATTGAAATGAAGTCCATCTCGCTATACGGTCACGGCTGTCTAGATATGAGGGTTTACTACAAGCCAACGGTCTCTTAAGGTCATGCCTATTGTCTCAATCTCAAGCAAGTAATAAAATTACAAGATGTTTGATCACCAAATATACAATAAAAGGCGTCCCAAATATTACATATCAGCTGATCATGAAGCTAGTCGTACAAAATGCAAGGACTAGCAAGAGTTAAGTCATACATGATCAACCCTAGGATTTGTTAATCATGTTTACAGCCCGTAGGCAGACAGTAAGTAAATGTGCATCGAGCTAACAGGTGTTCGTCGGCTAAACGCCTCAAAAGAATAATTTACAATAGAGTGAGCGAAACAAAATTAAAAAACCCACTCGTAGCCCGGGTTCCTTCTAGTCGCAACCATCGGGCTGGAGGTTCGGTAGATCCTCGGGTGCTGCTCCGAAATCTGGCCACACAAAACCAGCTGGGTCAAACCCCAGAAAGAGCAAGTGCCACAAGGGAGGCCACGAAATAAGAACAAAACCAGCATATCAGAACATAAAAAATTGCAAGAAAGTACAACTAATAAAAGTACAACAGGACAATAAACGACTAGGGACATGGAACCATTCTGGGAGCCAGGTTACAACCCGTAAACCAGATAAGGACCGGGGTTGTAACCCTTCGTCTGAATAGCACCCAATTATTGTTAAAGCAAGTGGAACAATCAGGTTCAGGAGTACCAGGGTACAGGGACTTAGACGAGACTTAGACTAGGCTGGACATCATACATTCACAAGCAGCCAAGAAATTACTACGGCTTACTACTTTAACTAACTAGGGTTATTACAAGTCTAATTACTAACAAGATGCAAGTGAGAATTTCTCAGTCCCAAGCCCTGCAGACTATCCAGTTATCCTTCCGCGGGTTGAGAGTATGGTTGGGTACATCGTCCGGGAGACGATATACCCTTAGGTGACTTAGAGGGTGCAACACATAGCAGTGTGCTGGAAATGTGCTCTACTCGTCGGCAAGCTACAAGTCCAATTAAAGCGCCCAGATAACGAGATTGCATTTGACTGGAAATTCTCCATGAACTATAGTTAGAACTAGTCATTAGCCTAATCCATGTTCAGTGTAAATCTCTGACCGTGGGAAACCCGGGAGTCACGTCCTAGACATGATGTAAGATAAGACGAGTGGATTTCACAAGCAAGCAAGCAGGAACACCCATGGTGTCAGAGTTGGTTACAAGAGTCAAGTAAGCCGTCGCAACAGCGTCAAGTCAAGTCAAGTTACAAGTTACAAGTCAAGAGTACGCCGCCACGGGCCACTATCAAGTTATCAGGTTACAAATCAAGAATGCACCCCATCGGATCATTTTCCAGAAAATTAGAAGGTACTAGGATCATGAATCACAGAAATCACGAAAACGTACTAGTCAGAGCAAATACTGAAAAATCGTGTCAGGTCGTATTGGGTTAAGATAGTCGTGCTGTGTGGAACAAGATCTCAAAATCCAATCCACAAACGAGAAGCCAAGCTTAAAGAAATAAAACCAAAACTCCTAGAGCCAATGGGTTGCGCAAGGGGTCAGGGGGGTTGGATTGCACAGGGTGTCAGCTGCGCAGGGTGCCAAGTGCGTAGGGGCACAGGGCGCAGGGTTGGGTGGCGCATGGGGCCAAGTGCGCATGAACCAATGGCGTAGGGGGTCAAGTGCGCATGAACCAATGGCGCAGGGGGCCAAGTGCGTAGAGCCGAGTGCGCAAGGGAGGTGCGCGCAGGCGGGTGCGCGCAGGGGCGCAAGGCCGAGGGTGCAAGGGCGCATGGGGGTCGGGTGCGCTGGGCGCACGGCCGAGTGCGCAAGGGCGCACGGGGGTCGGGTGCGCAGGATGCACGGCCGAGTGCGCAAGGGCGCACAGGGGTCGGGTGCGCAGGGCGCACGGCCGAGTGCGCTAGGGCGCACGGCCGGGGGCGCAGCCAAGTGTGCAGGGGGCACAGGCGCAGGGGACAGCGCTCTAAAGAGCGCGTGCGCCAAGGGTTGCCGCGGCCAGCGCTAAAGGGCGCGGCGCAGAGCAGCGCGATGCAGCCGAGGGCACGGGGCGTAGGGCGGCAAAGCGCGCGGGCCAGCAGCACGCTAAAGAGCGCACGCAGGGGAGGGGGTCTTCTTCTCCAAGGCTGAGATGAACTCTCAAGAATACCCAAAACTTTAATCTTTCATATCTTGGCCAAAACAAAACAAAATCTTGTTTTTCAAAGTTCTAACTTGGGTGAAATTGAATTCTCTCCAACATAGGAATATCAAAACCCACATAAATCCAACTTAAATAGATCGAAACCATGTAAATCCAAAAATAGTCAAAACTTAGATCTAGGAAAATGGAAGCTCCAAATCCAAAAATGTCAAGTTCTAATGTTGATCCCCATGTCCTAATCTAGCTAATGGACAAATAAAATATGGTGCTTATTTGTTGGCAAGGTGCACTTGCCTATGGGTGTTGGTGGTGTGTAGAGGAAGGAAGAAGAAGATGAAGGAAAAATAAATGAAAGTAAAGAGGAGAGAGAAAAGTTAGGTGGGATTTAATGGTGGAGGTTGTGGTGTGTTGAGGGTGAAGCATAGGCTAAGGTGTTCCAAATAGATATTAAACCAACCCAAACCAATCGTACTCCACAAAATAAAACCAAGCCCACTAAAACCTAGCCGAGCCGAAACCCAAAAATACGAGAAAACCCAAAAATTCCACAAGTCCAGAAAATAAAAATATTTGCCAAAATCCGATTACGAGTATTAATACGAAATACGGGAAACGGGGGTGACAACTCTATCCACCTTAAAAGAATTCCGTCCTCAGAATTTAATCAAGGAGCTAGAGATTGCCACAACAAGCTACACTAAGCAGTTCAATCATACAATCATACATTCAATCAAGAAATGAAAAGCATAAGGCATAAGGAAGATATTATACCTTACGAGTCAAACAAGTAGGGATATCGTGATCAGATATCATCCTCACGCTCCAACGTTGACTCACCTAGAGAGTGATGACCCCAAGCAACACGGACTAAGCTAATAGTCTTGTTCTTGAGTATCTTCTCCCTCCGGTCCAAAATAGACACGGGCTTCTCCTCATACGAAAGGTTGGTACCAACAACCAATTCCGAATGGTCTAGGATATGGCTCGGGTCCGAGATATACCGTCGTAATTGGGACACATAGAATACATCATGTACCTCACTTTACGACGGCAGAAGAGCAAGACGATAGGATACATCTCCTACTCGCTCCAGGATATCGAACGGCCCTATATACCTAGGACTAAGCTTTCCCCGCACGCCAAAGCGAATGAGGTCGCGGTTAGGCGAGATCCTAAGGAATACATGGTCGCCGATAGCAAACTCTAAGGGACGCCGATGGGCATCGGCCCAATGTTGCTGGCGGTCTTGGGCAACTCGAAGATGTTTCCTGACGTTTCTGACTACTTCAACTGTCTGTGCAATCATTTCTGGACCGAGTATTTGCCTCTCTCTGATATCGTCCCATGCTAGCGGGGATCTGCACTTCCTACCATACAGAGCTTCGAACGGAGCCATCTGAATACTGGCCTGGAAGCTATTGTTGTACGAGAACTCCACCAGGTACAGGCGATCTTCCTACGACCCACCGAAGTCAAGTGTACAAGATCTTAACATGTCTTCAAGGGTCTGGATTGTGCGCTCTGACTGGCCATCTGTCTGCGGATGATATGCTGAACTGAACTGGAGACGAGTCTCCAAACTCTCTTGCAGGCTACGCCAAAAGTGTGATGTGAATCTTGAATCTCGGTCCGAGGTGATACTGACGGGCACACCGTGAAGCTTGACAATCTGCCAGAGATACATCTCTGCCAACTGAGCCGTTGACTGCCCCACTCTGAATGGAAGAAAATGAGCCACCTTCGTGAGCCGGTCAACTATAACCCAAATAGCATCTCGACCAGTCGGGGATCTAGGCAATCCAGTCACAAAATCCATGGTCACGTGCTCCCACTTCCATTCTGGAATTGACAAGGGCTGAAGAAGTCCAGCGGGCCTCTGATGTTCAGCTTTAACCTGCTGGCAAACCAAACACCGAGAGACGAACCGGGCTATCTCCCTCTTTATGCCATTCCACCAGAAATGCTGACGAATATCACGGTACATCTTCGTACCACCAGGATGCATAGAATACTGCGAACTATGAGCTTCTGCCATAACTTTTTGTCTGATATTCCCACTGGGTACACAAAGACGAGTGCCGTGTCGAAGCGTACCATCTTCATGAATGCACAACTCTGGTCTTCTTCTTGCCTCACACTCTGCTCTGAGCCGCTGAATCTTGGAATCTGTAGACTGTGCCGTCCGGATTCTCTCAACTATGCAGGACTGAACCTGTAGACTGGCCATCAATGCTACACTGGTAGAAAGAACCACTTCAATTCCCATCTTCTGAAGATCGGCCAGTAACTCTGGTTGCGTCGTTAGGAGGTAAACTCCGGCTCTCCAGCTCAACGCATCTGCTACAACGTTGGCCTTCCCTGGATGATATTGCAAGTCTACATCGTAGTCTACCAATAGCTCAAGCCATCTTCTCTGCCGCATATTAAGGTCCTTCTAGGTGAATACATACTTCAGGCTCTTGTGATCAGTAAATATCTCCACTCTATCTCCGTACAAGTAGTGTCTCCATAACTTAAGTGCAAACACTACTGCAGCCAGCTCCAAGTCGTGGGTCGGGCAATTCTTTTCATGATCACGAAGTTGACGTGATGCATAAGATATTACCTTCCCATGCTGCATCAAGACACACCCCAATCCTCTGTCTGAAGCGTCGTAATAAACTGTGAATCCTCCGGTCCCATCTGGAAGTACGAGAATGGGAGCCGTTATCAAACCTCGCTTCAACTTCTCAAATGATTCCTGACAATCTGTTGTCCAAGCGAACTTCACATCCTTGCGGGTCAACTGGGTCATCGGCGCTGAAATCCTTGTAAAATCTGAAATGAATCGCCGGTAGTAGTCGGCTAATCCAAGAAAGCTGCAAACCTCTGCCACTGAGCTAGGTACTGGCCATGACTCGATAGCCACAATCTTTTGGGGATCCACTTCCACTCCACCTCGAGTAATGATGTGACCCAAGTACGAAATACGATCGAGTCAAAACTCGTATTTACTGAACTTGGCGTACAACTGATGCTCTCTAAGCGTCTGAAGGACGACTCTGAGATGCTGCTCATGCTCTGCTTTGCTCTTGCTGTAGACCAGGATATCATCTAGGAACACGATCACAAACTGATCCAAGTAAGGCATAAAAATGCGATTCATGAGGTCCATGAATACGGCTGGCGCATTGGTCGCTCCAAAGGGCATAACAAGGAACTCCCAATGTCCATACCTAGATCGGAAAGCTGTCTTCGGGATGTCCTGCTCTCTAACTCTGATCTGGTGGTATCCTGACCGCAAGTCTATCTTCGAGAACACGAAAGCCCCTCTGAGTTGATCAAACAAGTCATCTATCCTCGGGAGAGGGTATCTGTTCTTGATTGTCACTGAGTTCAAGGTACGATAATCTACACATAGCCTGGACGTACCATCCTTCTTTTTCACAAGAAGCATCGGGGCTCCCCAAGGCGATCCACTTGTACGAATGAATCCCTTGGTCATGAGTTCTTCTATCATCTTGTACAAGATCTCTAGCTTTGAAGGCGCCATTCTGTAGACTCGCTCTGATACTAGTGCTGTCCCGGGGATCAAGTCTATAGTGAACTTGATCTCCTGCTCTGGCGGCATCCCTAGAAGTTCTTCTGGGAAGACATCTGGAAACTCTTCAACTATCCTGGGTAACTGCACTGCTGCTACTGCCATCCGCAACACTGAGGAAAATGGCTCCACTGCTCCTCTGGAAAATAAGAACTCTGGCTCGCCTGGAATGCTGAAAACAACTCTGCCAACATGGCAGTCTATCCTAGCATACTGGTTCCTCAACCAATCCATGCCTAAGACTACATCATAGTCTGCCATAGGGAATTCTATAAATCTAGCGGGGAACTATCTACCGCTAACTATGACCCGACACGAGGAAAATAATCGATCTACTTCCACAAGACCATTACCAGTAAGTATATTAAGCCTCACAGCTAATGGCTCGGGATCCAATCCTATCCGTGTCGCGAATCGTGCAGACATGAATGAATGCGATGCACCAGAATCAAATAATACCAATGCTGGAGAGGAGTTGACGAGAATAGTACCTACCACTACCTTACCTGGCGCAACTTCTTCTTCCATAGCCATCATCATGGCCTGACCTCTAGCTACGGGTCCTCTCGGCTGGAAACCTCTCTGCCTGCTCTGCACTTGGGCTTGGGTATACTGTTGCTGGTTCTGCTGATGAAATGCCTGGGCCTGAGGAAACAATGGCCTCGGGTACTGCTGCTGCTGCACAGGTGCTGGTCCCCTAACCGATGGACTGGTTAGGTTGGAAGAGGAAGAACTTCCCCTATTCGGGCAAGCTCCTATCTTGTGATCTACCGCTCCACAAGCTAGGCACAATCCTTGTGCCCTACGACAATCTGCCACTACATGGCCTGGCTTCCCACAATGAGAACATCCCATCGCGGAAGTCTGCTTCTGCTTCTGCTGCTGCGGGTACGTCGGGGTCGAATGCTGAACCGACGTTACTGAGGCCGCCAGCCTCGAAGTTCCAATAGTCAAACCCCTAGCTGCCGGGACTGGAGCTGATGATTGGTGCATCTGACTGTGGGATCGCTTCCTACCTCCGGTCCTATCCACGATTCTCTGGGAGGTGTACTCATGCCTCCTAGCTGCCCTCAATACCGCATCGAACGTCTGGTGCTCGAACTGCTCGACTGCCAACAAGATCTCCAAATGCAGTCCCTGCTGGAACCGCTGGGCCCTATCAAACTCGGTTGCCACTAAGGTGGGGGCAAACCTACTATGTCTAGAAAACTCAGATGCATAACTGTCGACCGTTCTGCCTCCTTGCTTCAAGTTGGTAAATCTCGTCTGTAGGTCGTACCGAGCCACAGCATCAAAATACTTTGTCTGGAATCTCTCTCTAAACACTGCCCAAGCAATGTGTGCCACTAATCCCATGGCTTGTGCTGCCCACCAACTGCGAGCTAAGTCCAGCAACTGCAGGCATACCACCGCCACCTTCTCATTCTCAGGTGTTCTAGCTGCTTCCAGAATCACCTCGGTATCCTGAAGCCAAGCGTCCACGGCAATCGCATCTTCACTGCCATCGAAGAAGGGAGGGTTCAGGCGCTTGAAGCTGTTGGCCGCGCTGTTCCCTGGATGACCGCCTCTGGTCAAAGCATCTGCCACTACCTAGTGCAAGGCGTCTCCTCGACGATCCTGGGAAGCTATCAAGGTCCTGATGAGACCTACCAAGGTGCCATCATCCGGCTCGGCAGGCTGAACAGACTGAACTGGGGGTTCTCCTCCAGTAGGCACAACTCTGGAGGCTACTCCGGAGTGCTGTGCTTGATCTCCTGGTTGCTGGTCCACATGAAGTGCTCCACCTTGCTGATCGGCGGGGTCAAGTACAGTGCCGTTGAAGAAAACAACACAAGGAAACAATAAGGAAGGACCAGAACAGATCAACGATACAAGCATGTGATCAGGTCAAGATTCCAGAGATTCAGAGGATATGAACGGAGATCAAGGACGAGTACTGATTGAGACATCTATTAGGTAAACCCTCACATTTCTTGTATGCCAAGACCTGTATGGGCTACCACTTAAACCATGTCACGTCCCAGAACCAGAATACTGGAGAGCGAGGGCGAACATAGCTAGCTACGTATATTGAAATGAAGTCCATCTCGCTGTACGGTCACGACTGTCTAGATATGAGGGTTTACTACAAGCCAACGGTCTCTTAAGGTTATGCCTATTGTCTCAATCTCAAGCAAGTAATAAAATTATATGATGTTTGATCACCAAATATACAATAAAAGGCATCCCAAATATTACATATCAGCTGATCATGAAGCTAGTCGTACAAAATACAAGGACTAGCAAGAGTTAAGTCATACATGATCAACCCTAGGATTTGTTAATCATGTTTACAGCCCGTAGGCAGACAGTAAGTAAATGTGCATCGAGCTAACAGGTGCTCGTCGGCTAAACGCCTCAAAAGAATAATTTACAATAGAGTGAGCGAAACAAAATTAAAAAAACCCACTCGTAGCCCGGGTTCCTTCTAGTCGCCACCATCGGGCTGGAGGTTCGGTAGATCCTCGGGTGCTGCTCTGAAATCTGGCCACAAAAAACCAGCTGGGTTAAACCCCAGAAAGAGCAAGTGCCACAAGGGAGGCGACGAAATAAGAACAAAACCAGCATATCAGAACATAAGAAATTGAAAGAAAGTACAACTAATAAAAGTACAACAGGACAATAAACGACTAGGGACATAGAACCATTCTGGGAGCCAGGTTACAACCCGTAAACCAGACAAGGACCGAGGTTGTAACCCTTCGCCTGAATAGCACCTTGCCTCTACCCGATTATTGTTAAAGCAAGTGGAACAATCAGGTTCAGGAGTACCAGGGTACAGGGACTTAGACGAGACTTAGACTAGGCTGGACACCATACATTCACAAGCGGCCAAGCAATTACTAAGGCTTACTACTTTAACTAACTAGGGTTATCACAAGCCTAATTACTAACAAGATGCAAGTGAGAATTTCCCAGTCCCAAGCCCTGCAGACTATCCAGTTATCCTTCTGCGGGTTGAGAGTATGGTTGGGTACATCGTCCGGGAAACGATATACCCTTAGGTGACTTAGAGGGTGCAACACATGACAGTGTGCTAGAAATGTGCTCTACTCGTCGGCAAGCTACAAGTCCAATTAAAGCGCCCAGATAACGAGATTGCCAGTGACTGGAAATTCTCCATGAACTATAGTTAGAACTAGTCATTAGCCTAATCCATGTTCAGTGTGAATCCCTGACCGTGGGAAACCCGGGAGTCACGTCCTAGACATGATGTAAGACAAGACGAGTGGATTTCACAAGCAAGCAAGCAGGAACATCCACGGTGTCAGAGTTGGTTACAAGAGTCAAGTCAGCCATCGCAACAGCGTCAAGTCAAGTCAAGTTACAAGTTACAAGTCAAGAGTGCGCCGCCACGGGCCACTATCAAGTTATCAGGTTACAAATCAAGAATGCACCACATCGGGTCATTTTCCAGAAAATCAGAAGGTACTAGGATCATGAATCACAGAAATCACGAAAACGTACTAGTCAGAGCAAATACTGAAAAATCGTGTCAGGTCGTGTTGGGTTAAGATAGTCGTGCTGTGTGGAACAAGATCTCAAATCCAATCCACAAAAGAGAAGCCAAGCTTAAAGAAATAAAACCAAAACTCCTAGAGCCAATGGGTTGCACAAGGGGACGGGGGGGTTGGATTGCGCAGGGTGTCAGCTGCGCAGGGTGCCAAGTGCGCAGGGGCACAGGGTGCAGGGTTGGGTGGCGCATGGGGCCAAGTGCGCATGAACCAATGGCGCAGGGGGCCAAGTGCGCAGAGCCGAGTGCGCAAGGGAGGTGCGCGCAGGCGGGTGCGCGCAGGGGCGCAAGGCCGAGGGTGCAAGGGCGTACGGGGGTCGGGTGCGCAGGGCGCACGGCCAAGTGCGCAAGGGCGCACGGGGGTCGGGTGCGCAGGGCGCACGGCCGAGTGCACAAGGGCGCACGGGGTTCGGGTGCGCAGGACGCATGGCCGAGTGCGCAAGGGCGCACGGCCGGGGGCGCAGCCAAGTGCGCAGGGGGCACAGGCGCAGGGGGCAGTGCGCTAAAGAGCACGTGCGCCAAGGGTTGCCGCGGCCAGCGCCAAAGGGCACGGCGCAGAGCAGCGCGATGCAGTCGAGCGCACGGGGAGCAGGGCGGCGAAGCGCGCGGGCCTGCAGCACGCTAAAGAGCGCGCGCAGGGGAGGGGGTCTTCTTCTCCAAGGCTGAGATGAACTCTCAAGAACACCCAAAACTTCAATCTTTCATATCTTGGCCAAAACAAAACCAAATCTAGTTTTTCAAAGTTCTAACTTGGGTGAAATTGAATTCTCTCCAACATAGGAACATCAAAACCCACAAAATCTAACTTAAATAGATCGAAACCATATAAATTCGAAAATAGTCAAAACTTAGATCTAGGAAAATGGAAGCTCCAAATCCAAAAATATCAAGTTCTAATGTTGATCCCCATGTCCTAATCTAGCTAATGGACAAATAAAATATGGTGCTTATTTGTTGGCAAGGTGCACTTGCCTATGGGTGTTGGTGGTGTGTAGAGGAAGGAAGAAGAAGATGGAGGAAAAATAAATAAAAGTAAAAAGGAGAGAGAAAAGTTAGGTAGGATTTAATGGTGGAGGTTGTGGTGTGTTGAGGGTGAAGCATAGGCTATGATGTTCCAAATGCATATTAAACCAACCCAAACCAATCCTACTCCACAAAATAAAACCAAGCCCACTAAAACCGAGCCGAGCCGAAACCCAAAAATATGAGAAAACCTAAAAATTCCATAAGTCCAAAAAATAAAAATACTTGCCAAAATCCGATTACGAGTATTAACACGAAATACGGGAAACGGAGGTGACATAGGTACGTCGTCGTCATCATCGGAAGAAGACGGAGGATTAGGAGGACCTCGTTGCTTCGAACGAGAATGGGGGTGTGGTTGTTCTCTTTGTTGCTGCGGTTCTGAAATTCTGATTGGTCTCTCAAGAGGACGAGGCCGCTCACTACGTTCCCTGCGCAAGGATGCGGTGGGGGTCGCTTTCTTTTCGGAGCGGCCACAGGACTACAGGACAACATAGGGTTAGTATTAAATAATGGATGTAAAAGAAATTATGAAGTTGGCCTTCAGGACTGCCATGCTCCTGGCAGTCCATCATTCTATCAGGACTGCCAGGGAGATGGCAGTCCTATTTTATAACTAGACTGCTAGGGTTCCTGCAGTCCTATTTTATAACAGGACTGCCTACTGCATGGCAGTCCACTTTGGCAGTAGGACTGCCCGTTCGTCTGCAGTCCTTAGAGACGACGACCAGATGAACAGTTAGGTTACGTTTAAACGATAAAATATAAAAAAATTCGATTTCGAAATGTACTTTGAATTGTTCAAACCTAATTTATAATAATATTTAAGAGATTTCTCAAAGAATCGAAATGTACTTTGAAATGTAAAATAAATTATACAATAATTAGGAAACATACCTAGCTTGTGATGACGGTTTCTTCTTCGGTGCCATTGATGATCTTGGAAGAGTTAGGGTTCTTGAGAGAGGGTTTTGGAGAGTGGATTATGGAGAGAGTGTTAGGGTTTTGGAGAGCAGAGAATTTTTTGAGAGAGGGTTTTGAAGAGAGAATTTTTAAATGATAATAAAATAAAAGAGAGGGTTTGGGGGGTGGGATAGCTGCAAGTAATTTTCGGGACGTCTCCCGTAAAAGTTTTTCAAACCTGGACTGTTCCCTAGTAAAATGACGCCCCCAGTAATTTACGTGATGCCCTTCGAAAAAGTCAAGAAAAATTCCCCCACTCTCTAAAAATTCCTCTTCTTCTTCCATTCCTTTTAGAAAACCCATCTTCTCCTCAAGTCCTTTCTCTTTCCTCTTAGAAGACACTCTCCCTCCACTCCCTAAAAGCCTCTCCTCGGCGTCCCAAGTCTCTTCGGTGGCCTACGTCACCTCTCCAAACCCTATCATCGACATACAATAGAAGAAGAAGCAGCAGCACGACTGGAGCCGACATCCCGCAGAGTTGTCACAGTCGTGCCCCCACCCCGCATGCCTGTTTTCTTCCCGCATCCACTGTCGAGGACTTATCCGGTGGAGAGAGCCTCCACCAAAGCAAACTCTTTTAGCTAATTCAAAAGTTCCCAATTTCTTTCCAAATTCTCCGTATTTCCAGTTCGATCATGGTGAGATTTCGAATTCTTAGTAGAATGGGCTCTAGATCCAGCTTCAATAGGCAAAATTAGGTAAAATTTTGTTTTTATAGGAATTTTGAAGCCAGATCTTGGGGGAGTGGGAAGAAGATGTGGGTTTCGTTAGGGTTTGTGATTTTGATCAGGGTTAGGGTTTCAAATTGATATCTGATTTTTTTTTATTTTTGTTTGTAGCATCGATCATGTCTCTAAGAAGGATTGGTGACATCGAGGCGTCGTCATTCTTCATGGCACCAAGGTGGTGGTCATTTTTTTTTTGCGTTTACTCTTTTCATTTTTTTATATCTTCGATTATATGTATGTCATTTTCCAAGTCTTAGAAGGGATTTCAGTGAGATAGACTCAACAACCATGCCATTTCTTCATTGTTTCATGATGCTCTTGTGTAGGTAGCTTAAAATTTGCATGAAAGGAATATAAAACTTGGGATACTTTGTTCGAGAGTTTACATCTTCCTCGGGACAAATTTTTCTATGATTTTATTTACAAATCATCTTAATATGTAAATTCTAACATGGCTAATATATTGGTCAAGCACACTGCTACATCTTTCGTGCCAAAATTCATGGTCGTCTTGTGCTCAAGCACAACAATGGCTAAGGTCATTTTTAACAATTAATAAAAAAACATAAATTGCAAAAATTCATTTTTTAGTCTAATAAAATAATAAAAATAATAATTAAAAACATAGGGGTTTTACATCCTATCCAACTTACAAGAATTTCGTCCTCGAAATTTAGGATTAATAGGGTAGATAGGGTTGAGGGATAGGAAGAGTTCGTCAATACCAAAATGCAATTAAATTTTGGAAGAGGCGACAAAACGGCGTTCAACACCATCATGCAATAAAAAATTATGGAGTCGATATATACAAAAATATATCATGATTATGGAATTGAATAAGGGTTTCTAATGAAGGTAGCAAATTTTTGAATATCCAATTTTAGAGAACAGTAAGGAATTGAGTAGGCCAAAGAGAGTAAATTAGACATTTAGGAGACGTGATTCCTTAAGGGAGAACTGGATACTAATCGTCTTGGTCGAGGGTTTGATTAAGTGATGATTAGAATCACTCTCGTGCGTTCAAGAGGGGTTGGAAGGGCACAATGAAATTTCTAGGATTGGGGAGAAGAAGAGTTTAAGGTGAGGATATAGCCACATGTGTTGGTCGGTGTCTATCTAAACTCGTGTTGAAATAACTGATAGGAAAACGAAAGGTGATATCTTGCATCTATCTATCATACACAGTGCCTGGTCTTTCTAATATAAGTAAAGTAAAAACAATAAAGAGTTCAAGGACGATGCTATCGAGTACGAATACGTGGTTCATGTGCGACGGAAATAATTCAAATAAGAGCTGTCAATGCTGTCGCGGATGAGACCCTAAGGCAAGTTTACTATGTCTCCATCCACGTAAAATAATATGTGATAAGCGAACCAAAGTGTAATAGGTTGATCAGACCATCATGCACCGGTTCTGATTAGACAATATGTTAGTGTGTACACCCAATAAAATATGTCATGATCAAGCTTAATAACGAAATATGCTTGCAAAACTGAAGCGACATTAGCAGCATGAGATAGTCAAAATATGAGCAAGGGAGGTACTAATGAAGAAAATTTTAACTAGTCCAAGATCTTTTAAAATCAAGGCTCGCCCGAAGTTTGGGCCTATATAGTTGTCCTAGTATTTCTTCATTTATGGCTTGGTAGACTAGGTAAGGTAGGGTCCTATGAATTTATAGTCTAAGTGAACTTACCAATGTGGTTCACAAGGAAAAAGATTTGTTAGGTGGTGAGGTATTCTACCCAACTTACAAGAATTAAACGAAGGGTGTTTTAGGACATCTAACTAGTAGGGTCAATCTCTAGCAAGCACGAAGTGAAGATAATAATTATGATGGAAGGAATCAAGCAAGATGCAGTCGATGAGTCGAACGATAGATAAAATCTAGGAAGAGGTCAAGTATGTAGATGAGATCCTAGACTCTAATCCTATACGCAGGCTTGCTTGGTACGGTAAAGTAACCAAACAATTTATCTTGACCTGCATGGGCCACCACAAAAACATGTAACGCCCCAGTCCCAAAATACGTAAGACTAGGTACATGGACATGTCAGCTGTATACATACGAAGTATACTCCAATATATAGAAATCTCGTATGAATACATAAGCTGTAAAATGTAGTAAACCAAGAGTAATCTAATCTCATCCACGAAATATAAGAATAAAAGATGTCATATAATGATAATAAATTGTCATTGATACATATAGTTGGGCGGAGACAAATCTACTACCAACTATGAAAAGAAATACAAGATATACAAAAGAATAATTTTGGCTAGCGAAGCGAAGACGATCTAAGTGCAATCATCCTCGAAGAAATAGAGATGGTCACAGCTAGAGCTAGAGCACCTGCGAAAGACAAGAACACACACCTGGAGAGATAACCCAGTCTTCAGAGGGACGTAACATGACACATAATATCATGCCATATAAACTGAATAAATATTGCTCAAATAAATAAGTCAATTGAATTATAACATGGTCCAACACGCACCCATTGAACTAGCGTACCATCCTCCCAACCAAACAAGGATAGGAGATGGTAAACTAATTTACGGTAACGTATATTTCCATGCTATGAATCCAATATGGTATTCAGACCCCAACAAGGTTCAATACCTTCTCATCGAAGTAGTAAGTCACACCTACAACCAAACAAGGACAAGATGAGACGAAATAATTTGCGACAAGTTATTGTTCCAAGCCACGGTCAGATACAAGTACCCAAACCAAGAGTACTCATACCTAACGGATAGGGTAGCCTAACCGTTCTAAGTGAATACAGTTTTAAGAACAGTTCATGGTCGCATGACTACCGGGTCAAGTCAAGAAAGTACCAATGCAGTACCTCAGTAGCGAGTCACAACACCATATACTATTCCTCAGTATCGAGCGAGTCTATAGCATATAGTCTACCTATTGTTCCTCAGTAGCGAGCGAGTCTACGATAGATAGGGTGGTAGTCAACTTCCAATCATGTTCTCCCCGCCCAATGCCAACTCATAACTGCTAAGTCTTCTAGCATGCAATTCTAATAGCAGTTATTTCCTAACGTACGGCTTATACGTACTGGTGGCCAGCCAATCACGCATGTCCGAGTCCTATATGTGACTCAGAACAACGTAGTATAAATGTGTCAAGGTCTATGTATGCAACACACAAGGTGGTCCCTTAAATCTAGGTTTAATGTGTAAGAAAAATAATACATAGCAGGAGAATATAAATGAACAGTAAGTTCTAACAGGTTATGCCATGTATCACAGTTTATTTTGCATAAAAAAAATAATGAATAATGCATGAAATATGAGCTAAAATAATTAAACAGCAAATGGCAAGGTGTCTTGCCTGAGGGTGGTGCGAGATGTAGCAAAATCCAACAGTCAAAATCGTCAACACAAAAGTCAAAATCCACAAGGAGCTCCGGATGCTGAAAAAAACATCACGAACGAGTTTGGAATAAAAGATATGCCTAGTAAACGCCTGTCCAAAAGTCAAATTCTGGAACAGGGGCAAAATCGTAATTTTGGGTCAAAATGATGTCCGTCGTTGGACCCGCCTAGCACCGAAATGCACGCCAGAATCTACGGTCTCTAAAGTCGTCAAACTACATGTCTATGAATTTATTTTTCCGAAATGAACTCAACGTTATGTCCAATTTTGGATTCCGAGGAGCCGTGCACAAAATCGCCCGTTGACTGGGATTGTGGGCCCGCTAAAATGGCGTCCCGATCAACCTTCTCAGAATTGAACCAAACTTGGCTCACAGGACCAGAAAAATATTTCGAGTCCAATGGTGCAAGTTTCGTCACGATTTGATGAGTGTACATGAAGTTGTGACTTAATTTGCAAAGGGTCGATACGGGGGTATCTCGACAGATATGCACTGATTTCGTCACACACATGCAACAAAATCGGGTTCTGTCAGTTCCCACACGTCGACAACATCCATACGTGCCTTTCGATGCATATAGTGTGCGACCACGTCGCCCGGTTTGTCGGGACGCACGCCGTATCGGGTGTTTTTTCCACTTTTCGAAAACAGAATTTATAATTTTTCGTGAAACTTTAACAACGTGTAACTTTCTACATAGTAGATGAAAAGTGAATCCAGAAGGTGCGTTACAATCTCGGTTATGTTATCTTTGAATGCCTTCAATTAGTTTTTACGAAAGTTTAATGGACAGCGAGAAAAGTGGCCGACAAGTTAATTTTTCAGTTTTTAATATTCAGAAAAGTAGTTTTTCTCCAACTTCGTCTCGATTTTTCGAGCAAGTTGGATGGCCATGTCAAAATACACCTGGGGGATCTTGAAGAGGGTCATGTGGACTTTCTACACGAATTTACGGATCAAAAATCGGAGTAGAATTGACAGAGAAATTGATCGGAGAAGTGGAATACCTTAAAGTGGGAATCTGTTGTTGTTGTTGTTGTTGTTGTTGTCGTTGTCATTTCCGTCGCCGCTGTCGCGGGGTGTTACTGTGCTCGCGGAGGGGAGGAGTTGGCCGAGGGTGGAGGAGAGAGGAGGAAGAAGATGGAGAAAAATTAGGGTTTGAAAGGGGATTTGGAGTTACTAATATATATATGTGTATATATGTAAGGAGCAAAAGGGGTTTGGACATTGTGGGTTGCTAATGCTATATTTGCTTTGTACAAAGGGAGGGGGGTCACGTAGCTGCTGCTACCCACTTTGTTTTTGTATGTGGTGGTCGGCTGCCACATTGGTGGGGCCGACCACCACATGGGTTTTGTATTTTTTTTTCTTTTTTTTTATCAAATCTTATATATATATATATATATATATATATATATATATATATATATATATATATATATATATATATATATATATATATATATATATATATATATATGTACAAAATCTTCTAAATTTTTAATATTATCTATCCATATCATTAACGTATTTAAATATATGTACAACTTTTTATTAAAAAAAAATTTGACAATCAAATCTCAATATTAATAAGTAGTAAAAGTAAATATTGAATTTATCCCCATAAATAACATTAATTAAAAATAAAATAATAAGAATATCAAATGGTGGTTTCGTGAGCATATACCCTTACAATTCCACCATAAATATATTTAAAAATCTAAATACCAATTTAATTGTTATCTAACCAAATATTGAATATATATTTAAACATATCTACATAAATTGAATTCACAATAAATCCACTCAAAGTAATAATAATGTCTTAATAGAATAAACATGTTTAATAAATCTCTACAAAATAAATTTAATAATAATAAATTAATAAAAATTGCTCCAATGGGTGAACTGTACCACACACCCTTATCCGGGTCCAGGAACATGTACAATCTTGTAAAATATTATTTAATAATAAAAATACCCATAATTGTACAAACTATTAAATAATTTGAAATTGTACATCAAATTCTAAAATAATTTAGAAAATATTTGTATATACATAAAATATGCCTACATGGCCACATTTGGTCACACCACATGCTTACATGGGCTTAAATTGGTTCGGGCCCAATTCGGACTGGTTTGGACAAACCGGGTCATCAAAAAATCAATATATAAAATAATATTTAATTAAAATAATTTAAAAAAGTCCATTCACAACTTGGCCTGGTTTTTCTAGTTCAGACTGAACTATGGCTAGGCCTCCCACGACATGGCTAATATGCTGGTCAAGCACACTGCTACATCTTTCGTGCCAAAATTCATGGTCGCCTTGTGCTCTAAACACAACAATGGCTAAGGTCATTTTTAACAATTAATAAAAAAAACATAAATTAAAAAAATTCATTTTTTAGTCTAATAAAATAATAATAATAATAATAATTAAAAACATAGGGGTTTTACAAAACCGACTGAGCCTTCTGATTAGGTGGAACAGACAGACGTTGACCGACCATTGGTAGAACCCGAACGAGCTAATTAGAAGGACGAGGAATAGTACCCCTAAAACCAGGATCAAAATCGAGGGAACATGAAAGATCAACGACCAAGGCAGATATCAGGTCAAAAGATCATAGATAAAGAGTAATATGAAGGATATCAACGAAGAAGAATTGTGACTGAGATAACTGCCCACATATCTGATAAATCAGACCTGCATGGACCACCATTAAAACCTATGTCATGCTCCAGAACCACAATACTAGCAAGTAGATACGGACCAGGCCAGCTACATATACCAAAGTACTCCAGTACCCTAAAATACAGTTAAAGTTGTAGATATAGGGGTCACTAGTACAAGCCAACAGTCAATCCTAGGCCAAATAATTCTAGATATTTCAATCACAGATAAGAAAGTAAAGTACAAGAGTATGATCAGTAAGTATATAAGACAGTAAAGCGTCCAAAACTATAATATATAGATGATCATGAAGCTAGTAATACAAAATGAAGAACTAGCAAGAGTGTAAGTTATACATGATCAGCTATAGTTGTAGTTTAGAACATATACAATCATGTCTAAGCCCGTAAGCCAAACGTCAAGTCCAAAAAATGAGCTAAACATGTGCTAAGTGGCTAAACGCCGCAAAAGAATATATACAGAAAAGAGTGGGTAAAAGAAAGAATACATACTTAGGCACCCTGGTGCTTCGGGTGGTCACCATCGAGTGGAAGGTCTAGTAGATCCTCGGGCTCCTCTACCAAATCTGGTCAAACAAAACCAGTAGGGTCAGACCCTTAATAGCAAGTACCATAAAGGAAGCCAAACTATAAACTAAAACCAGCATACAAATCATAACAACACTAAACTAAAGCAGTAAAACGAGACAAGAATAGTGTAAATGGTACCATGGTGTATATGAAAGAAAATTAGAAACAAGTAAGGAAAAATAGCATGTGAACATGTAAGGGTGAAACTGAGCATGTCACTACAAGAAAAATAATATTTGTTGACGGTCTTTTTATTGACGGTCGGTAATCCTCGTCAACTATTTGGTTTTACTTGACGGTTTAGGCATTGTGTCAAGTAAATCCCTCTTTTGTGTTAAATATAGAATATTGTACCCCTTTAGTTGACGGGTTTCGGGAAACCGTCACGAAATCCACCTTTTTTCCTTGACGGTTAGGTTAAAGACCGTCAACTAAAGTCAGGGAGAAAAAAATCCTGCAGCTATTTCAGCTGCCATTATCGTAAATATTTCAAAAAAATTATGTTAGTTACGATTTTTGATATATTAAGAAAATAGCTATAGCACTGTTCAAGAGCCTGCATCTCTTTGAAAAAAAAATTTCCCCACTCTCTAAAAATTCCTCTTCTCCTCCCATTCCTATTAGAAAATCCATCTTCTCCTCAAGTCCTTTCTCTTTCCTCAGAAGACACTCTCCCTCCACTCCCTAAAAGCCTCTCCTCGGCGTCCCAAGTCTCCTCGGCGGCCTACGTCCCCTCTCCAAACCCTATCATCGACATACAATAGAAGAAGAAGCAGCAACACGACTGGAGCCGACACCCCGCAGAGTTGTCGCAGTCGTGCCCCCACCCCGCATGCCTGTTTTCTTCCCGCATCCACTGTCGAGGACTTATCCGGTGGAGAGAGCCTCCACCAAAGCAAACTCTTTTAGCTAATTCGAAACTTCCCAATTTCTTTCCAAATTCTCCGCATTTCCAGTTCGATCATGGTGAGATTTCGAATTCTTAGTAGAATGGGATCTAGATCCAGCTTCAATCGGCAAAATTAGGTAAAATTTTGTTTTTATAGGAATTTTGAAGCCAGATCTTGGGGGAGTGGGAAGAAGATGTGGGTTTCGTTAGGGTTTGTGATTTTGATCAGGGTTAGGGTTTCAAATTGATATCTGATTTTTGTTTGTTTGTTTGTAGCATCGATCATGTCTCTAAGAAGGATTGGTGACATCGAGGCGTCGTCATTCTTCATGGCACCAAGGTGGTGATCTTTTTTTTTTTTTTTTTGCGTTTAATATTTTCATTTTTTTTATATCTTCGATTATATGTATGTCATTTTCCAAGTCTTAGAAGTGATTTCAGTGAGATAGACTCAACAACCATGCCATTTCTTCATTGTTTCACGATGCTCTTGTGTAGGTAGCTTAAAATTTGCATGAAAGGAATATAAAACTTGGGATACTTTGTTCGAGAGTTTACATCTTCCTCGGGACAAATTTTTCCATGATTTTATTTACAAATCATCTTAATATGTAAATTCTAACATGATTGTAAGTTCGTATGAAAGGAACAAATTATTCTTCTGTATAAAACTTGTGTCATTTTTTCTTAGTATTTGTGTAAATTCTCTGAACAAGCTTGTGCATATAGTTCTTTTAGACAATAATCCTGAAGAAATCCCAATGGTAGGCTATTGTATTTGTACTACTAAATTATTTTAAGAATTTATAATGAGCATAGCAATGTTCTTCTAGACCAATTTATATATGCAGGGGGTGAGAATGGAGAATTATGAGTTGGTGTTAGAAGTCTTATAAGGAAGTTGAGTAATATGTCGTCATATGTTATATTGAGCCACAACTTGCACCTTGGTGTCTGGCAACTTCATCTCATGTAATTGGGTATCTTATCAATCATTAATTTCTATGTTACTTATTATTGGATTCAGCAGTACTATAATTAGTGTGGGTGATTCATTAATTTCTATTTCACGTAGTATTCACTTATCATGGCATGCTCACAAATAGCACATTTTGCCTTCAATATTGTTTTAGTATTGACTAATTTTAGTTCGTGTACCTTTAAAACTTTTTTTTGGTAATATGCATAATAAGTTTGTACAATGGGACTTATGAATTTTATAGACAAATGCATTGAAAAGAAAGAAAGAAAAAAATTTGGTGGTTGGTTACATTTTAAAGCTTCACACATTTTCTTTGTATATCTTGTCATGGATTACTTCATCCTTTTTTCTAGCTAGGCCATTCTTAATAAATTTTATGTGTAAATGCCTCTGTTCTGTTGAAGCCATTTTCAATAACTGGCAATAGAATCTTAGCTGGTGAAAGTTTTTTGTTGATAATGCTGACTATGAAAAATCATAATATATCATTTATCAAGAATTAGTTGATGGTCGCATAGAGAATACTTGAGCATGGAGGAGCAATGAACTCTACAATTACACATAGGTTGCTCGCTACTTCCTTTTACCATAGAATACTAGTTCGTAAATTAGAAACTAATGCAATTTCCTTTCATTATTCATAATCTCTCATGAATTGTTTCTTATCTCTACTCTATGACACTCAGTTGCTAGGGTCTACTTAGTTTATACTTTATTTTCGAATACTCTATGCTTCTGTCATGAATTTATAGTCTTTTGGTGCTTCTGTCACGAGTTACTTTATTTTCGAATACTCTATGTTATACTACTTCAAGGAAGATCCTTTGTGCACATTGAGAGCACAGCTGAACATGAAGCTGCATCTCATTTTAATCCTTTAGCAACAAAGGCAGCAAGTATTGGTCTCTCTTCATTTGGAGATGGCCTTTTGGGTTAGACTTTTTCTTGAACAAGTTCAAGATGCAAAACAAAAAATTTCCTACATTTGCTGCACAAGCCTACTTTAGCCAAGTTTCAGTCTTCACATAGTCTAATCAAGCTTAAACTTTAAACATTCTCTTCAATGCTAGTGTTTTGCATTTAGTCATTTGGTGATGTGTTGGCTAGTAGGTGACATCTAAATTATTTTCAATGTTGTATGCAATTCAAGTAGACTTTAGTAGTTGAAATCAAAGGCTATATTTTTTTATGTTTCAGATCTTATTTTTTGTCTACTAGTTTTTCGGGAACAATTGGCTAATCATGTTTACGTTACTTGTTTTCTCTTATTGATAGATCTTCTGTCAATATGGAGTGCAAATATGATGTCTTGGAATTTGTAGGGCACTCATATCAATAAGATCTGCACAATATGGGCTTGTGATTTGTATATAAGATTGTGAACTAATTCAAATATTGAATTGTTAATTTGATGCATTTGCATAAATAATATTTCTATTTGAACTGTTGATCAAGTTCATGTGACTAATAGTTCACTTATTTTTTTGGTACAATTACTGCACAATCCTGCAAAAACCGCTTTATCAACATTATATACGTGCAGGTTGCAATATTCGTTGTCCTAGCAATGGTACTGCACCGGAAGCCTGATGTTCTAAATAACCTTTTGCCAAAATTGAGGGACAACAACAAATATCAAGGACATGAAAAGTTCGCAATTCTTGTATAGGTTTTTGGACAAGTGTCATATTGTTTGTGTTTCTCTTTGAAATATTTGATCCAGGAAGCGAATCTTTTATGTTTGTATTGATGAGAAATTCTAATCCATAGGCTTCTCAAGGTGACCTAGTAGCTGGGATGAATGCCTGGGTCCAACACCTAAGCGATTGTCAACACACAGTCCAGGGACTTGGCGTTACAGCTAGTTGAGAGGTTTGACCACAAAGGCAGACTGATATGCCTGTGTTTGATGCTTGTGAGTCTAATGTTCTCATTCATTTTATTGCAGCCGCTGATACATTCTTTATGGTTCCTTTACTACCCAAACGCCTCAGAATGGTGATGCACTTTATTGTGGGCTTATGCCTTTGACCAATTCTCACATTTAACCTGTTTGATATATAGCTTTCTAAAACATCACTTGTAGGTAGAGAGCTTTGATTTTACATCTCTGGACTAGACACTGGATTTTGATAGGAACTTTTGATAAGACTACATAAAACTGGCCCTTGATAGGATCAACTTGCAAGAATAGTAAGTTAATTCAAAACTTAAGACAACTTGTCATTTTCTCTACTGCAGAATGTTCATTTTATTCTCCCTAGCATTCATTGCCAAGTGAGTCTTCTCAGATGTTTATAGTTCCATTTTATCACCCATACTTCTATTGTTCCTAGTTCTGTCTCAGATAATTGATTATGAAATATTTCTTCTATAATTTTACTTCACCAGAGTGTTTAATGATCATATGGTTATAAAGCTGAACCGACTCTGCAAAAAATCTAGCCTGAATACATTTCTAACATATCCAATATATGTTATTGAATCTTGGTAGCTTTCAGGTAGACCGAAAATTAGTTAAACAGACTGTGATGACATCAGTTTACGGTGTCACTTATGTTGGCGCCCGTGAGCAAATAAAAAGGAGATTGATTGAGAAAGGTCAAATCACATATGATAGATTGCTGTTTAGTGCATCTTGCTATGCTGCTAAGGTAAGATTTTTGTTTACTATCTGGACTAGATGCAAATATTTCCATTTTACAAATTGCAAAAGCGTAACACTTCTCTAATGAAAATAACCCTTTTATTAAAGGTCACATTGAATGCATTGGGGGAGATGTTCCAAGCTGCACGTGGTATTATGAAATGGCTTGGTGATTGTGCAAAGGTGTGTTTTCTTACAGCCATTAGTTTCTTAATAACGTCATTGATACCTATGGATCATGGTGATACCTTTGAATCATGGTGCTGCCAATGATAATATGGTATGATGTAACATGTATTTGGAGTGACTTAAAAGACTACTCTGTAATAATGTTGGGATAGTATTGGAAGACTTTCCATTATTCCCGAGGCCAAATATATAGGAAGAGTTACATGGTAGGCTAGCTACTCTAAAGGATGTGGCACTAAGGAGATATAAATAAAGATAGAAACTAAATAATGGCACTGACACGGAGGACCTTTTGTCCATGCATTGGTTACAAAATGAGACTGTTTCTTAGAATATACATGTTTTTCCTCCAATGATATAATGTCTACAAATTTTAATGAACAATGCAAGTCAAACGTAGGGAAGGCTTACCATGTAACTTTGGCGAAGGTGTAACAAACATCCCAACCATTTATAGGGTACTAATGCATACTATTATCTTTAATCTGGAAATTGAACAATATATAACAAAAATTTGCATCACACAGATGATGGTATAAATTACATGGAAGGATATGAAGCAGATCTGTTTGACCACCATGGAAGTCGACTTAACAACAGGAGATGCAAAGAAGGTATATCTTTTTTTATCAAACAAACTTCAATTTGTCCTGTACTGGAACTTGATTTTGAATTGGGTTATTGTTTGATGTCTGATTAGGCTATAAAGGAGAATATATTGTTGCAAATCACAAATGCCACACAAATGGTGAATTTCAATTTAAAAAAACAGTTATAAATCCTAAATCCTGAATTTAATCTTTCTTTTTTCACCATTTATTTAAGGTATTTCTCCCCCTTTAGTACTCAACATTTAATTGGATACAAGGATTCGATGAATGATGGTTTGTGAAGCAGCGGGCTTCGGTTTCGGGTATCTTGTGTTTGTGAAGCTATGGGCTTTGGTTTCGAATATCTTATGTTTGTGAAGCTGTAGGCTTCGGTTAATGGTATTTTGTTGTATTTTGGCACTTTAGTCTTTGGTGATGGGGTTGGTATTATGTATCGAATGTGGTTCTATGAACAAGTATCTTTTTGTTGATGTACTCATTGAATATTATACGAACATGTTTGTTTTTGTTAATGTGAAATGTGTTATAAGTTATTTGATGTTTGTGAGAGTTTCTGAATTTATATTATGCGTTTCTGTAATTTATATTATGTGTATATCTGGTAACATAAATGGGAACCAGCAGGAACCGGCAACGTAAATGAGAATTGATAAACATGGTCTCTTGATGGCTAAAAAAGGTCAACAAAAATAACCTATGTTGACGGTCATTAACTGTCAGCTAGGCCACAGTCAGAAAAAGTATGCGCCTATATTGACGGTCAAAAAATTGGGTTTAGTTGACAGCTAAAACCCGTCAACTAAAGTCACTTTAGTTGAAGGCTAAAAACCGTCAACTAAAGTCACTCCGACAACCGTCAACTAAAGTGGGGACTTTTGCTGACACTGGCCTAGCTGACGGAAGGGAAACCGCCAACTAAATCCTTTGGTGACGGAAAAAACCGTCACCAAAAGTCATTTTTCTTGTAGTGTGTAGCATGTAATAAAGTCGAGCATGTAAAACAAGTAGTGAAATCGGACATGTAAACAGGAATAGTAACATGTATGAAATCTAGATACTGAAATAACAAGCTAAAACAAGACAAGACTAGATAAGACATGAATGGACTCCATCCATCAATCACGGTCAAGCAATGAATACGGCTTGATACATTAGCCAACTAGGGTTCTCACAATCCTAATTACTAATATATGCATTTTGAGAAATCCAATCTGGTTGTCGGCCCTATAGACTACCTAACTTATCCAGGCGGAGGATGCAATGATATCTAATAGTGGATACATCGCCGGGAAGACAAATGTATCCTAAGTAGTATGCTCCACATGACGACGAGCTAATAGAAGTATAATATATTGGATTGTCCCATTCGACGGTGTGCTAGAAATGTGCTCATCATGACAGATAGCTACAAGTTCATGGTAAGGGGCCGGAACAAAGGGCTTGTAGGCAACCTTGAAATTCTCCCCTCCCAATGGATCTAGATAATCAAGCAAGTTGTATAGTTCCTAACATTTTCATTCAGGATTCCGGGTGTGGCATTTCGCAGAATCCATCCTAGACGTAAGACATGCAAGACTGGACTTGATAAAACAAGCAAGAGAGTGCACTATAACAAGCCACAACAAGACAAGACAAGTATCGAGACAGGAGTGCGCTACGATGAGCTACTATATCAAGCTAGACAGGACAAGTGTCACGACCCGTACCCGAATATACGGGTACGAATACGTGGGCCACGTCCAGCCTACGCCGCAGTATCGGCGGTAGAGCGCTGTCAAGTACCCTATACTAACTACAACATCTAAAGATCCATAACTAGAAATGTACTCATGTCACATCACGAAAACTCAGAAAGATAAGACAGAAAATAATAACAATATCACTAGAACAACTAGAATCTACAAGGATCATAAGACATGAAAATAAAGAAGGAACAACAAGATTAACTAAGGATAACTACCAGGCAACTCACATAGAAGAATAGTGAGATCCACCTCAGCTAGCAACATCATGAAGTCCAATACCGAGGGCACAACTACTTCTAAAATTTTGTCAACATATCCAGTCAGGATGGAACGAGCACAAATCTCAAATAACAGTTCTAATTAGACGATATTGAAAATGTAGCAGTAAATAGAGAGAATATACAAGAAATCATGAAATGTACAAGTGAGTATCATGGCAAGGTAAGCTGTAAATCTAGAGCTAGAACAAGGCAAGTAAAACTGATCATGGCATGTACAAGAATCAAGAATCATATATCTAAGTGTGTGAGTACTAGCTACAACATGTGGCCGGCTTGGGTCTGCACAAGATCATGATCTAGCCAACCATACGTGTGGCGTATGATTGGCATTCACAAGGTTCACATGATATACAAGGCGGATATTGACCACACATCTACACTAATACTCCCCGTCCCCGACCAGTATAGTGGATCCAACCATGACACATCATGACACGCGATTCTCCGAGAGGGTAGCTAGCCTTCGCAGGAATCGTGTCTATACAATGCACAAGGAACAAGAAAGACTTGCACAAGATATACCAAGGAAAGTGAGGAATAACATCTCATGACGGGATCCAGAGAAATACCAATCCGTGTGAACAATGTGTCAAGAGAACAAGGATATCTACACTAAATACAAAAAACATAAACGATATCATAAAACAGAAATATTATCAGAGAATGTACTCGCCTGAGATCTGGTAGAATATGTCAACTGGCCCAAGAACAGTGCCTCGAGGACCTATAGGTGGAATATTGTGTTAATATAAGGGTTTGGAATTAAAATCAAGTCATACTAAGTCAAACTAGGTCAAGGCAAGTCAAAGCAAGTCAAACTAGGTCAAGGCAAGTCAAGGGTTGACTTACAGTTGACTTTTGGTCAACTGGTCAACCCTAGGTCAACTCTAGGTCAAACTTGACTAACGTTGACTAACAGTTAACTTTGGGTCAACTGGTCAACTTCGTTCCAGTTCTAATAAATTTTAGGCTACGGTTGACTTCTGGTTGACTTCTGATCAAAATAGTCAACCGTGGTCAACCAAGGTCAAAACTAGTCTAACCTAGGTCAATGTTGACTCTACTTCGATGTTCAGTCAAAGTAGTCAACCAAGGTCAACAGGGTCAAAGCTAGTCTCTATAAACATCTATAGGGTCAACACATTCAATTTCAGTGGTCGTGAAATCACTGGAATCGATAGATCTCAAAATACAACAAAAGGAGAGATTATAATAATAGGGTAAAAACCTACAGATGTTGTCGGATGGTGAAACAACCATTACCAACGTGTCCAGAATGGTCGAAATAGCTAGAATAGCCTGTCCAAAGGTCCAATTTGGACATAGGGGCAAAACGGTAATTTTGGGCCAAAATGATGTCCGCCGTTGGACACACTTTGCACCGAAAAATGTGCCAAAATAAAAGTGCACAAAACCTAACAAATTATATGTCCACGAATCCAGAATGACGATACGAACCCAACGGTATATCCAGTCCGTTGACCCGATCTCAAATTGGTCCGTTGACCGGGACATTGAAATTCCGATTTGCACGGAAAAGCGTGTCGGAGCCAATGTCCTCAAAATTCAGCAAATTATATGTCAACGAGTCCAGAATGCTGATATGAACTCAACGGTATATCCGGAATTGGATTCCGACGAGCCGAACTCAAAATGACCCGTTGACCCGGATATTGGTATCCGACTTGCACCGAAATGCGTGTCGGAACCAATGTCTACTAAAACCTAGCAAATTATATGTCAACGAGTCCAGAATGACGATACGAACTCAACAGTATATCCGGAATTGGATTCCGATGAGCCGGCGTCAAAAAGTTCCGTTGATCCGGACTGTGGGGCCCACTTTGCACCGAAATGCGTGCCAGGGCCCACATCCTCCAAATCTAACAAACTTTATAAGAAAAGATGCCATAACAACGCCACGAGTCTACTGGTGGTGTCAGAAATTGAATTCGGAGTCCCGGGTTCAAAAATAGAATTTAACAAGTTGGAAATTACGAATTCGGACGGCCAACTTTGGCGTCGAATTCAACCAACCAAACGTGCTCAAAATGAAATAAAACTTAAAGGAGACAGGAAGAGGGTTATACCAGCTGCGCACAGGAACTGGTAGCACACAAAACGGAGCTGCGACGACGAAGATACGAACCCGTGAAGTTGGCGTCACGAAACTGTCCAAAACAGTTCAATTTAAAACGTCAACTTGGTGGCCAGTTTTGAGGTATCAAACGACGAAATTAACGGACGAAATTTGAGGGGAGTGAAGGTGGATATACCGAGATTGTGACGGAGCGAAGAAATCGCCGATCCAACGGTCGGATTGTTTGAAAAATCTGTGCGAAGTCGCTGCCTCGAAACACGAATTCTGAAACTTTTTCGCGCGCGTCGACGGAACTCCGTGCAAAACGCACAAAACGCCTAGACGGCGCGTCCCGGAGGACGTTGGCCGCCACAGGGTGGTGCCTGGGGGTCGCCGGCCACGGCGACGGCGGCCGGCGGCAGCGCGCAGCTGGCCGCGGCAACGCGCGCACTGTGCTGCGCTATGCTGCTACTGCTGCCTCGCGGCTGCTACTGCGGTGGCGCGCCGGCCACGGGGTGGCGCACGGCGCGGCGCAGCGGCGGTGGTGGCGCAAGCCCGCCAGCGACGGTGGCGGAGGTTCGGGTTGGCTTGGTGGTGATGGCGTTCATGGAGGTGGTGGTGGTTGCTATGGTGTTAGAGGAGAGGAGGAGAAGATGGCCATGGTGATGGTGTTGGTGGTGTGTGGAGATGGTGTGTAGAAGGAGAAGGAGATGAAGAAAAACTTGAGGGGAAGGAGTGTTCGGCTGTGTACAGGAGGGATGGAGAGGTGGTGGTTTGTTTGTTAGAGAAGAGAGAGAGAAGTATGTGTGTGTTAGTATATAATATAGATAGTGAGAGAGAGAGAATAGGGATATTTAGAGAGAGGGGGGTGTGAAGTCAGCCACACATGGGGGGGCTTAGCTGGTAGGTGTGGGGAGAGAGTGAGAGAGAGAGAAAGATATTTATATATATATATATATATATATATATATATATATATATATATATATATATATATATATATATAAGAGAGAAATAGAGATATTTGTATAAAGAGGATATTTTAAAGTAGGGAAAAAAATTCGTGTATTGATATTAATGAAGGGGTAACAAGGAGCTGGGGTTGGGTTCAGTGGAGCCGAATTGGGCCAAAATGGACTAGGTGCAATAAATAAATTATTTTTAAGTATTTATAATCATGGACAATTAAGTAGCATGTAGGGCTCAAATAAATGGGACACAAGTGTCAGGCGGGTAGTAGGCTTCGTGTGGGCCATGCCCCTATCTGGGGTCGACTAGGTTGGGTCGATAGGGTATCCACAATTCAAGTCGAAAAATAAATGTGACACCGTGGGGTGAATTAAAATCGGGTCACGTGTCAGGAAAGTTGTGTGAAGAAAATGGGACACAAGATGATGTGTCTGAGTGGGACACGAAGGTCATGGGTGAAGAGCGTCTCGAGTAGATCAGGCATGACAAGTTGGTTTCAAGAAAAAGACTAGTCTGGTGCTCCTAAATTAAAAGTCATGGTAACGTGCTTATGAGGATCAAGGAAAAGAGTGGAAAATTAATTAATAATTAAATGGTCTAAATTGACTCGAACTTGCGCGAAGCAAAAAGAGTACAAGAGAACAAGTTGGAATGGGACATGATATATCAACATGAAGGTAATCTCGTCTACTTCAAACTTCAAGAAGAAAGTTTCCAGAGACTGGCATCCCTGACGCTCCAGAAGTCAAAGGCACGGTAAAGAGCATTTAATCAAATAATAATATCTATTACCACTAATTGAATTATAAAATTAAAAAAAAAATAAGCCCTAAATTCAGGGGCTTACAATCCTACCCACCTTATAAAAATTTCGTCCTCGAAATTAAAATCATCCTATAGGTCAAGCTAAAACATGCAACTGCTATGGGTACAGTACTCAATCTGCTACCTTTGTGATCACCTATGCTGTTTCTCTCTACTGGTATTTTGGTTCAGGTTCATCAAGCTTCTTCCATAAAAACTATGTCTATTCACCCCTTAGAATCTTCATATCAATAAGAACCTTTACATATACTCTAAAATATAGGTCATCCTCGAGATACGTATATATATATATATCACAATGATTGGCCATCAACCAAAATTCCAATCTCAATAGCAATTTGTTTGTTTCCTTATCCCGTCCTAAGTATCTTTATCCTATTAATCACCAGCTCCTTGAAATTGTACATTCAAAACCTATTCTGGGCATTGAGCCTTCTCTCTTTTTACTCAAGAACTCCTGAATATAAATCCTCAAATTCAAATTCTGAATTCATTTACCGATTTATTTATTACCCATGTACATATGTCCTTGTTTTGTTCCTGCTATCTTCCGATCCTGCACGCAATGTTATCTCCTTCTATTTCATTCTACATATCGATCTATCATCCAATCATAAGTAAATGGTTTGTAGATAACCAAAAATCACTTGGTCATCACAGTCTTACAATGTTCAACCCTCGAATCTAAGCACAAGATTCTAGTCCTAAATCCGTAGTCACCAAATATAATATTTCATTACTCCATCTTAGATACCTTATCATCAATCTATACTATCAAACTAATCATCCTTAATGGTTTTCTAAGTCCACTATAATCAGTCACTCGTATCTGTCCTATAAGCTTAACCCAATAAATCCCTAGGAAAAATATACTCATCACAACCACACATAATAACATATTATAATTACACTACAGAATTTGTTAACAAGGTCTGGCTATCCAATCATCACAAATAGAAGGTAACAAGGGCCTAAGACTGGGTCTAACAATCCATATCAATATTCAAGCAAGGTAAGGGTCAAGCAAGACAGGAAGATTGTCGAAATATTTCCAAGAATAGTACGAGGCCAAACGAAATGCATAGGACGTAGTCGAAGTAAAACTCAAGAACCATATACCTCCGTAATTACGTCACATGAAGTTACTATCGCGCTAGTGTGCATCTGGCTGCGATTAACTTCCTTGTTCCATAATACGACGGATGGCTGCAGTGCACAGCTGCCACGCCAGATAATATAGATTCCTGAACTTAACTTGGCTAATATTCGTGAAATATTTCCAAACAATTTTTTGCAAAATAAGGGAGAAGATGTTAGTCAAATGCTTAGGGAGTGGTCCAAGTAGAATTCGAAAAAGCATATTTAACCATGATGCCATTATCCGAAGTCATGCCTCGCCAGTATTTCTCTGGATGCAAACTCTCGATTCCGTAATACAAGGATAAATTATTTTTTGAACTTTCCTTGAATCAACTCATGAGGCACTTTCAATAATTATCGGGAAGGATAAGAAGAATTACCCAAGTGGTTAGCGAAGAAGAGTTTAGTCAAATCATAGGAAGATGGAACACAACAATCATGTTGAGAAAATCCTAATTAAGCTGTAGATAGACAGAGTTGACCAAGACGAAAAAATGATGATAAGAATTTGTTCTTGCTCATCCGATCATAATGAAGTGATCCGATTTAAGATACAGTTTGATAACCATACACGTCTCCCTGAAATTATGTTGCCAGAATTTTCGCCACGCCAGTAAGCATAGCTGCAATAAACGATGGAGTCAATAACTTGGGTATACACCCTATAATTATGTCATCTAGATTCCTTACCACGCCAACTGGTATGGCTGCAAGAAAATCTAAATTCCATAACTAGGATAGTATAACCAACATCAGGCTCCATGTCCATGTCGTGCTAGCTAGTATGACTGCGATAAATTCTAAACTTCATAAATAAAGTAGACATTTATCGTTCTCATCGAATATGCTTATCAGAATATCTTAACTCAATTCATAAAAACTGATTTCAACAAAATCAAAATCGAAGTCAACAACGAACGAACATCAAGATTCAAAATTTCACGACGAATCAAGGATAAGTAAATGGGAACTAGCAAAAACAGATTCCGATGCAGGGTTTAGAAGAAAATTCTCAGAAGATGTCCAAAGGTACTATCTAGGTCAAGATAAAAGAAAATCATTGGAAATATAATCTAAAACAATCTCAACCTGATATGAGACTGACAAATCATATTCTCGTCTCAACCTAGAAGATATATAAGTTCAACTTATACCTTCCCTCTGGGGTCCACAAACTCATTCCAAGAAAGAATAAAGTTGATAACGGACAGATGTTTCAGAAATCAGGATGGACAGGAACAAATGGGAAAAGTTTCTAAAATTTCGAAATAAGATTCCCAGGGGTCATCCCTGGAATCTACCAAGAGTTCATAATATGTGACTGAGTACCAAAATTCTAAAATATTCCATGACTCAATCTAAATCCTAGGACCGGCTCGTAGTAGTACAGATAAGCTCAAGTACTACCACGACTTTGCATTAATAGCAAAGACTGACCTGCATGGGCCACCACTAAAAATGTGTCACGACCCGCACCCGGATATACGGGTACGAATACGTGGGCCACGCCCAGCCTATGCCGCAGTATCGGCGGTAGAGCGCTGTCAAGTACCCTATACTAACTACAACATCTAAAGATCCATAACTAGAAATGTACTCATGTCACATCACGAAAACTCAGAAAGATAAGACAGAAAAATAATAACAATATCACTAGAACAACTAGAATCTACAAGGATCATAAGACAGAAAAATAAAGAAGGAACAACAAGACTAACTAAGGATAACTACCAGGCAACTCACATAGAAGAATAGTGAGATCCACCTCAGCTAGCAACATCATGAAGTCCAATACCGAGGGCACAACTACTCCTAAAATTTTGTCAACATATCCAGTCAGGATGGAACGAGCACAAATCTCAAATAACATTTCTAATTAGACGATATTGAAAATGTAGCAGTAAATAGAGAGAATATACAAGAAATCATGAAATGTACATGTGAGTATCATGGCAAGGTAAGCCGTAAATCTAGAGCTAGAACAAGGCAAGTAAAACTGATCATGGCATGTACAAGAATCAAGAATCATCTATCTAAGTGTGTAAGTACTAGCTACAACATGTGGCCGGCTTGGGTCTGCACAAGGTCATGATCTAGCCAACCATACGTGTGGCGTATGATTGGCATTCACAAGGTTCACAAGATATACAAGACGGGTATTGACCACACATCTACACTAATACTCCCCGTCCCCGACCAGTATAGTGGATCCAACCATGACACATCATGACACGCGATTCTCCGAGAGGGTAGCTAGCCTTCACAGGAATCGTGTCTATACAATGCACAAGGAACAAAAAAGACTTGCACAAGATATACCAAGGAAAGCGAGGGATAACATCTCATGACGGGATCCAGAGAAATACCAATTCGTGTGAACAATGTGTCAAGAGAACAAGGATATCTACACTAAATACAAGAAACATAAACGATATCATAAAACAGAAATATTATCAGAGAATGTACTCGCCTGAGATCTGGTAGAATATGTCAACTGGCCCAAGAACAGTGCCTCGAGGACCTATAGGTGGAATACTGTGTCAATATAAGGGTTTGGAAGTAAAATCAAGTCATACTAAGTCAAAATAGGTCAAGGCAAGTCAAAGCAAGTCAAACTAGGTCAATCTAAGTCAAGGGTTGACTTACAGTTGACTTTTGGTCAACTGGTCAACTCTGGTCAACCCTAGGTCAACTCTAGGTCAAACTTGACTAACGTTGACTAACAGTTGACTTTGGGTCAACTGGTCAACTTCGTTCCAGTTCTAGTAAATTTTAGGCTACGGTTGACTTCCCGTTGACTTCTGATCAAAATAGTCAACCGTGGTCAACCAAGGTCAAAACTAGTCTAACCTAGGTCAATGTTGACTCTACTTCGATGTTCAGTCAAAGTAGTCAACCAAGGTCAACAGGGTCAAAGCTAGTCTCTATAAACATCTATAGGGTCAACACATTCAATTTCAGTGGTCGTGAAATCACTGGAATCGATAGATCTCAAAATACAACAAAAGGAGAGATTATAATAATAGGGTGAAAACCTACAAATGTTGTCGGATGGTGAAACAACCATTACCAACGTGTCCAGAATGGTCAAAATAGCTAGAATAGCCTGTCCAAAAGTCCAATTTGGACACAGGGGTAAAACGGTAATTTCGGGCCGAAATGATATCCGCCGTTGGACACACTTTGCATCGAAAAATGTGCCGAAATAAAAGTACACAAAACCTAACAAATTATATGTCCACGAATCCAGAATGACGATACGAATCCAACGGTATATCCAGAATTGGATTCCGTTGACCCGATCTCAAATTGGTCCGTTGACCGGGACATTGAAATTCCGATTTGCACGAAAAAGCGTGTCGGAGCCAATGTCCTCAAAACTCAGCAAATTATATGTCAACAAGTCCAGAATGCTGATATGAACTCAACGGTATATCCGGAATTGGATTCCGATGAGCCGAACTCAAAATGACCCGTTGACCCGGATATTGGTATCTGACTTGCACCGAAATGCGTGCCGGAACCAATGTCCACTAAAACCTAGCAAATTATATGTCAACGAGTCCAGAATGACGATACGAACTCAACGGTATATCCGGAATTGGATTTCGATGAGCCGGCATCAAAAAGTCCCGTTGATCCGGACTGTGGGGCCCACTTTGCACCGAAATGCGTGCCAGGGCCCACGTCCTCCAAATCTAACAAAATTTATATAAAAATATGCCAGAACGATGCCACGAGTCTACTGGTGGTGTCAGAAATTGAATTCGGAGTCCCGGGTTCAAAAATAGATTTTAACAAGTTAGAAATTACGAATTCGGACGGCCAACTTTGGCGTCGAATTCAACCAACCAAACGTGCTGCAAAATTCTAATGTCTGTGGTTCGTATTACGTATTTGGAATACGTGTACATATTTTATCTTGTATTGCATGATTCTTTTTATCTTGTATTGCATGATTCCTTGCTTAGCTTCCTTCTTGGCTTTGGTTATTTCTTGGGTTGGCTTGGCTCGGTTTTCTTTGGTTCATTATGAACCAAAGATGAACCCCCTACCTACCACCACCATTAGTATTTATTACCCATTCTCCTTTCTCTCTCTTCATTACTCTTCTTCTTCCCCACCATTAATTCTTCACCTACCAGAGAGAGGGAAGGAGAGGTCTAGGCAAGTGCAACTTGTTTCATGGAGAAACTCCAATTTTATTGCTTCATTCCTTCCTTACAGCTTTCTAACATACTTTAGTACTTGGCATTTTTACTTTCCATGGCTAGATTCTTGTAGATCTAAATTTACCTTATTTTCAGAATTCTTGGGTTTTGATCTACTTAATCTTGTTATTTCTAAGTTTGGATGGTTCCATGTTGTAGAGAATTTCGTTCTGCCCCATTTTGATCTATGGAAGTTCGAATTTGGGCTCCGGATGATGGAGTTATGGAGCTTGAGAACTTGGCTCTTATGGTGTTCTTCTTTTCGGAAATTCTGGGGAAGATGAACTGTGCTTGACTTGACCGCATGAACATTTCATGCGGCAAATGTTCTCCCAGCCGCATGCATTTATTTGAGCCGCATGAGATCCTGAGCCATATTTAGCCGTATGAATATGAATTCCCTGACCGCATAAGTCCTCAGTCCCTTCCAGCCGCATGGGGTCCAACTCGTCCTCAGCCGCATGCGCCTACCCCCTTCTTTGCCGCATAAAGTCCTGCTTACCGTAGCCGCATAGGCGAAGCATCCCTCGTGAGCCGCATAAGCGTACACTTTTAGCCACATGGTTCCGCTCCTGTCCCTGCCGCATGCGCTTCCCTCTTTCCGTAGCCGCATGAGACCCCTCCCTTCCTGACCGCATAAGCTCCTGCAATCGCATGTGCCGCGCGCCCGCGCTGCCTTGAGACCGATCTATCCGAGCCGCATGAACTCGAATTTTGGGCCGCATGAACCCGTATCAATTCAGCCGCATGGACTGTTCTCTTCCCAGCCGCATGAGATCATTCCTGGCCGCATATGCCTTAGCCGCATGGCTCTCCTATAGCCCTGTGTATTGATATTTTATTATATATTTTACGCCCATTTTATATCCTTACGTCTTTTGTCCTGAACTGTATAATCACGATTTAATTAGCATGATTGAAATGACAATTGTACATGACATGGTATGGCAAGTGACTAGTATGACATGATAGTGGCCCGTCGTGGCGCACTCCTGACAAGTAAACCTGACCGGATATCTTGATAAGCTGTTGCAATGGCTCCATGACATGACATGACCTGTATAAATAGCATGGATACCGTGGGCGATTGTGCTTGTACAAATAAACCAGTCCAGTCTTGCATCATGTCTAGGACAGGGACTCCTGAGTACCACGGTCAGGAGTACCTACTAAAATGGACTAAGGTTAATAACTAGAATTACACAGTAGTCATGAAGAGATTTCCCAGCTACAGGCAATCCCGTTACCTGGGCGCTCCTGGGATCTGTAGCCTGCCGTCGAGTAGGGCACATTTCCAGCACACTGTCATGTGTTGCACCCTTCAAGCTACCTAAGGGTACATGCATTTCCTGGACGATGTACCCACATGAATTCAACCCCTAATATTTCGACCTAGGTAACCTGGATGGTCTGCAGGGCTTGTGACTGTGGAAAAATCTCACTGCATCTTGTTAGTAATTAGGCTTGTGACAACCCTAGTTAGTTAAAGTATCAAGCCGTAATTCTTGCTTGGCCGTGATTGATTGGATGGAAGAACCAGTCTAGTCTTGTCTTGATCCTGTTGCATGTCCTGATTTTCTTATATTATCTTGCCAAAAAATGGTGGGAAACCAAGTTCCGTTCAGACGAAGGGTTACAATCCCGGTCCTTGTTTAGTTTACGGGTTGTAACCTGGTTATCTGAATAGTTCCATGGTTACCTCGTCGTATATCATCCTGATTTGTTTTTCTTATTTCCAGTTTTATTATTTATTTATACTCTTGTGCTGATTGCTGGTTTTAGTTCCTAAGTGAAGCTTCCTTTGTGGCACTTGCTCTTTCTGGGATCTGACCCAGCTGGTTTTGTGTGACCAGATTTCGGAGCAGCTCCAGAGGATCTACCGACCTTTCAGCCAGATGGTGGCCACTAGACGGAACCCTGGCAACGAGTGGGTTTATTTTTGATCTCCCACTTTATTATAAAAAATTCTTTTGAGGTGTTTAGCCGACGAGTACCTGTTTAGCTCGATTGTACTTTACTTACTGTCTGCCTACGGGCTGTAACATGATTGACAGATCCTAGGGTTGATCATGTATGACTAAACTCTTGCTAGTCCTGACATTTTGTAACGACTAGCTTCATGATCAGCTGAATATGTAATGTTTGGGACGCCTTACTATTGTATATTTAATGATCATACATCTTGTAACTTTACTTACTTGCTTGTGATTGAGACAATAGGCTTGTTCATGACCTTAAGAGATTGTTGGCTTGTAGTTAAACCCTCATGTATCTAGACAGCCGTGACCGTATAGCGAGGTGGGTTATACTTCAATATACGTAGCTGGCTATGTCTGCCCCCGCTCTCCAGTATTCTGGTTCTGGGGCGTGACATGGTTTAAGTGGTGGCCCATGCAGGTCTTGTAGATCAAGATATGTGAGGGTTTACCGAATAGATGTCTCAATCAGCATTCTCCCTTGATCTCTGCTCGTATCATCTGAATCCCTGGATTCTTGTCCTGATCGTATGCTTGTATCGTTGATCTATCCTGGTCCTTCCTTATTGTTCCCTATGTCGTCTTCTTCAGCGGCATTGTTCCTGGTCCTACCGATCAGCAAGGCGGAGCACCTTCCGTGGACCAGCAGCAACCCGGAGATCAAGCCCAACATTCCGGAGTAGCCTCCAGAGTTGTGCCTTCTGGCGGAGAGCCACCAGTCCAGCCAGTTCAGCCTGTAGAACCTGATGATGGCACTTTAGTAGGTCTCGTCAGAACCTTGATAGCTTCCCAAGATCGTCGAGGAGATGTCTTGCACCAGGCAGTGATGGATGCTCTGACCAGAGGCGGTCATCAGGGTAACAGCGCGGCCAACAGCTTCAAGCACTTGAACCCTCCCTTCTTCGACGGTAGTGAAGATGCTATCGCGGCAGATGCTTGGCTTCAGGATACAGAGGTGATTCTAGAAGCAGCCAGGACCCCAGAGAACGAGAAGGTGGCTGTGGTGCGCCTACAGCTATTGGATCTTGCCCGCAGCTGGTGGGCGGCGCAGGCCATTGGGTTAGTGGCCCCTATTGCCTGGGCAGTATTCAGGGAGAGATTCCAGACCAAGTATTTTGATGTTGTAGCTCGGTACGATCGACAGACGAGGTTCACCAATCTGAAGCAAGGAGGCAGGACGGTCGGCGGATATACGGCCGTGTTTTCTAGACTCAATCGGTTTGCTCCCACCTTGGTGGCAACCGAGTATGATAGAGCTCAGCGATTCCAGCAGGGACTCCACCTGGAGATTTTGTTGGCAGTTGAGCAGTTTGAGCATCAGACCTTCGATGCAGTATTGAGGGCAGCCAGGAGGCATGAGTATACCTCCCAGAGGATTGTGGATAGGGCCAGAGGTCGGAAGAGATCTCACGGCCAGATGAATCAGTCTTCAGCACCAGCCCCGGCAGCCAGGACCTTGACTATTGGAGCTCCGAGGCGAGCGGCCTCAATAACGTCGGTTCAGCATTCAACTCCGACGCACCCTCAGCAGCAGAAGAAGAAGCAGTCTTCCGCATTGGGATGTTCTCATTGTGGGAAGCCAGGCCATGTGGTGGCAGAATGTCGCAGGGCGCAGGGATTGTGCCTGGCTTGTGGAGCACCAGACCATAGGGTTGGATCCTGCCCGAATAGGGGTGGTTCATCATCGTCCAACCTTTCTAGCTCTTCGGGTGAGAGGACCAGCACCGGTCCAGCAGCAGCAGCAGCAGTATCCATTGCCGAGGCCCTTGCGGCCTCAGACCCAAGTGTTCCAGCAGCAGAACCCCCAGCAGTATGCACAAGCCCAAGCCGAGAGTCAGAGCAGGCAGCGAGGATTTCAGCAGAGGGGACCAGCACCCCGAGGGCATGATCAGGCTATGGCGATGACCGTGGAGGAAGGATTGGCACCAGGAGAGGTAGTGGCAGGTACTATTCTCGTCAACTCCTTTCCAGCTTCAGCTTTATTTGATTATGGTGCATCGCATTCTTTTATGTCCGCACGATTCGCGATACGGGTAGGATTGGAGCCCGAGTCATTATCAGTAAGGCTCAATATACTTACTGGTAACGGACTTGTGGGAGTCGATAGAGTGTTTTTCTCGTGTCGGATCGTAGTTAGCGGTAGAGAGTTCCCCGCTAGATTGATAGAGTTCCCAATGGCCGATTATGATGTGGTCTTAGGGATGGATTGGTTGAGGAACCAGTATGCTAGAATATAATGCCATATCGGCAGGGTTGTTTTTAGTATTCCCGGAGAGCCAGAGTTTTCTTTCTCCCGAGGCGAAGTTGAACCTTCTCCTCCAGTATTGCGGATGGCAGTAGCAGCAGTACAGTTGCCTCGGATAGTCGAAGGGTTTCCAGATATTTTTCCCGAAGAGCTTCCAGGTATGTCGCCAGAGCGGGAGATCGAGTTCACTATAGACTTGATTCCCGGGACAGCTCCAGTGTCAGAGAGAGTCTACAGGATGGCGCCGTCAGAATTGGAGGTATTGTACAAGATGATTGAGGAACTCCGAACCAAGGGATTCATTCGTGCTAGTGGATCGCCTTGGGGAGCCCCTATGCTTCTTGTGAAAAAGAAGGATGGTACGTCCAGGTTATGTATAGATTATCGTACCTTGAACTCAGTGACAATCAAGAACAGATACCCTCTCCCGAGGATAGATGACTTGTTTGATCAACTCAAGGGGCCATCAGTATTCTCGAAGATCGACTTGCGCTCAGGATATCATCAGATCAGGGTCAGAGAGTAGGACATCCCAAAGACAGCTTTTAGATCTAGATATGGGCATTGGGAGTTCCTTGTTATGCCCTTTGGAGCGACCAATACGCCGACTGTATTCTTGGACCTCATGAATCGTATCTTTATGCCTTATTTGGATCAGTTCATGATAGTGTTCCTAGACGACATCCTGGTCTACAGCAAGAGTGAGGCGGAGCATGAGCAGCATCTCCGTGTGTTTCTTCAGACTCTCAGGGAGCACCAGTTATATGCCAAGTTCAGTAAATGCGAGTTCTGGCTCGATCGTATTTCGTACTTGGGTCATATCATTACCAGAGGAGGAGTAGAAGTGGATCCCCAGAAGATTGTGGCTATTGAGTCATGGCCAGTGTCCAGCACAGTTGCAGAAGTTTACAGTTTTCTTGGATTGGCCGGCTACTACCGGCGGTTTGTTTCGGATTTTGCTAGGATATCAGCGTCATTGACGCAGTTGACCCGCAAGATGCACAGTTTGCTTGGACAGCAGAGTGTCAGAGTTCTTTTGAGCAGTTGAAGCGAGGCCTGATAACAGCTCCTATTCTCACGCTTCCCCATGGAACCGGAGGATTCTCCGTGTATTGTGATGCTTCGAGCAGGGGTTTAGGATGTGTTCTGATGCAGCATGGGAAGGTAATAGCTTATACGTCACGATAACTTCGTGATCATGAGAGAAATTATCCAACCCATGACTTGGAGCTGACAGCAGTAGTGTTTGGACTTAAGTTGTGGAGGCACTACTTGTATGGAAATAGAGTAGAGATTTTTACCGACCACAAGAGCCTGAAGTATGTTTTCACCCAGAAGGATCTTAACATGCGTCAGAAAAGATGGCTAGAGCTGCTTGTGGATTATGATGTCAACCTGCAGTATCATCCTGGGAAGGCCAACATTGTTGCAGATGCATTGAGCAGAAGGGCCGGAGTTTATTTCCTGACAGCACAACCCGAGCTGTTAGCAGATCTTCAGAAGATGGGTATTGAAGTTGTCCTCCCTTCCAGTGTGGCATTGATGGCCAGTATGCAAATTCAGTCCACTATAGTCGAGAGGATCCGGATGACGCAGTCAACAGATTCCAAGCTTCAGCGACTCAGAGCAGACTGTGAGGCAGGACGAAGACCAGAGTTATGCATTCATGAAGACGGTACACTTAGGCATGGTAAGCGACTTTGTGTACCCAGTGGAGATATCAGACAGAAGATCATGTCAGAGGCGCACAGTTCTCAGTATTCCATCCATCCTGGCAGTACGAAGATGTACCGTGATATCCGTCAGCACTTTTGGTGGAATGGCATGAAGCGGGAGATAGCTCGGTTTGTCTCTCGGTGTTTGGTTTGCCAACAAGTTAAGGCTGAACATCAGAGACCGGCTGGACTTCTTCAGCCCTTGCTGATTCCAGAATGGAAGTGGGAGCATGTGACCATGGATTTTGTGACTAGATTACCTAGATCCCCAGCTGGTAGAGATGCTATTTGGGTTATAGTTGACAGGCTCACGAAGGTGGCTCACTTTCTTCCATTCAGAGTTGGTCAGTCGACGGCTCAGCTAGCAGAGATGTATCTCAGGAAGATCATCAGATTTCACGGTGTTCCAGTTAGTATCACCTCGGACCGAGATTCCAGATTTACGTCGCACTTTTGGCGTAGCCTGCAGGAGAGTTTGGGAACTCGCCTCCAGTTCAGTTCAGCATATCATCCACAGACAGATGGTCAGTTGGAGCGTACGATCCAGACTCTTGAAGATATGTTGCGATCATGTACACTTGACTTCGGAGGTTTTTGGGAAGATCACTTGCACCTGGTGGAATTCTCGTACAACAATAGTTTCCAGGCCAGCATTCAGATGGCACCGTTCGAGACACTGTATGGCAGGAAGTGCAGATCCCCGTTAGCCTGGGATGATGTTGGAGAGAGGCAGATGTTCGGACCAGAAATGATTGCTCAGACAGTTGAGGTGGTCAGGCGAGTCAGAGATCACCTTCGAGTTGCCCAAGATCGCCAGCGTCATTGGGCCGATTCTCATCGGCGTCCTCTCGAATTTTCGGTCGACAATCATGTATTCCTGAGGATTTTACCTAACCGTGGCGTCATTCGTTTTGGCGTACGAGGAAAGCTTAGTCCTAGGTATATAGGACCGTTCGACATTCTGGAGCGAGTAGGAGATGTATCCTATCGTCTCGCTCTTTCGCCGTCGCTAAGCGAGGTGCATGACGTGTTCTATGTATCCCAATTACGACGGTATATCCCGGACCCGAGCCATATCCTGGATCATTCGAAATTGGTTGTTGGTACCAACCTTTCGTATGAGGAGAGGCCCGTGTCTATATTGGACCGAAGAGAGAAGATCCTCAAGAATAAGACTATCAAGTTAGTCCGAGTTGCTTGGGGTCATCACTCTTTGGGAGAGTCAACGTGGGAGCGTGATGATGATATCCGATCGCGATATTCCGACCTGTTTGACTCGTGAGGTATAATGTCCTTCTTATGCCTCATACCTTCGATTCCTTGCTTGCATGATTGATTGATTGCCTAGTTAATGCTTGCTTGCGATTAGTGTGGCTTGTCATTGCTCCTCTAGCCTCTTGATTAAATTCCGAGGACGGAATCCTTTTAAGGTGGATAGAGTTGTAATGCCTGTGGTTCGTATTACGTATTTGGAATACGTGTACGTATTTTATCTTGTATTGCATGATTCCTTGCTTAGCTTCCTTCTTGGCTTTGGTTATTTCTTGGGTTGGCTTGGCTCGGTTTTCTTTGGTTCATTATGAACCAAAGGTGAACCTCCTACCTACCACCACCATTAGTATTTATTACCCATTCTCCTTTCTCTCTCTTCATTACTCTTCTTCTTCCCCACCATTAATTCTTCACCTACCAGAGAGAGGGAGGGAGAGGTCTAGACAAGTGCAACTTGCTTCATGGAGGAACTCCAATTTTATTGCTTCATTCTCTTCCTTACAGCTTTCTAACATACTTTAGTACTTGGCATTTTTACTTTCCGTGTCTAGATTCTTATAGATCTAAATTTACCTTATTTTCGGAATTCTTGGGTTTTGATCTACTTAATCTTGTTATTTCTAAGTTTGGATGGTTCCATGTTGTAGAGAATTTTGTTCTGCCCCATTTTGACCTATGGAAGTTCGGATTTGGGCTCCGGATGATGGAGTTATGGAGCTTGAGAACTTGGCTCTTATGGTGTTCTTCTTCTCAAAAATTCTGGGGAAGATGAACTGTGCTTGACTTGACCGCATGAACATTTCATGCGGCAAGTGTTCTCCCAGCCGCATGCATTTATTTGAGCCGCATGAGATCCTGAGCCACATTTAGCCGCATGAATACGAATTCCCTGACCGCATAAGTCCTCAGTCCCTTCTAGCCGCATGGGGTCCAACTCGCCCTCAGCCGCATGCGCCTACCCCCTTCTTGGCCGCATAAAGCCCTGCTTACCGTAGCCGCATAGGCGAAGCATCCCTCGTGAGCCGCATAAGCGCACACTTTTAGCCACATGGTTCCGCTCATGTCCCTGCCGCATGGATTGTTGCCCCAGCCGCATGCGCTTCCCTCTTTCCGTAGCCGCATGAGACCCCTCTCTTCCTGACCGTATAAGCTCCTGCAGCCGCATGCGCCGCACGCCCGCGCTGCATTGAGACCGATCTATCCGAGCCTCATGAACTCAGATTTTGGGCCGCATGAACCCGTATCAATTCAGCCGCATGGACTGTTCTCTTCCCAGCCGCATGAGATCATTCCTGGCCGCATATGCCTTAGCCGCATGGCTCTCCTATAGCCCTGTATATTGATATTTTATTATATATTTTACGTCCATTTTATATCCTTACGCCTTTTGTCCTGAACTGTATAATCACGATTTGATTGGCATGATTGAAATGACAATTGTACATGACATGGTGTGGCAAGGGACTAGTATGACATGATAGTGACCCGTCGTGGCGCACTCCTGACAAGTAAACCTGACCGGATATCTTGATAAGCTGTTGCGATGGCTCCATGACATGACATGACCTATATAAATAGCATGGACACCGTGGACGATTGTGCTTGTACAAATAAACCAGTCCAGTCTTGCATCATGTCTAGGACAGGGACTCCTGAGTACCACGGTCAGGAGTACCTACTAAAATGGACTAAGGTTAATAACTAGAATTACACAGTAGTCATGAAGAGATTTCCCAGCTACAGACAATCCCGTTACCTGGGCGCTCTTGGGATCTGTAGCCTGCCGTCGAGTAGGGCACATTTCTAGCACACTGTCATGTGTTGCACCCTTCAAGCTACCTAAGGGTACATGCGTTTCCTGGACGATGTACCCACATGAATTCAACCCCTAATATTTTGACCTGGGTAACCTGGATGGTCTGCAGGGCTTGTGGCTGTGGAAAAATCTCACTGCATCTTGTTAGTAATTAGGCTTGTGACAACCCTAGTTAGTTAAAGTATCAAGCCGTAATTCTTGCTTGGCCGTGATTGATTGGATGGAAGAACCAGTCTAGTCTTGTCTTGATCCTGTTGCATGTCCTGATTTTCTTATATTATCTTGCCGATAAATGGTGGGAAACCAAGTTCCGTTCAGAGGAATGGTTACAACCCCGGTCCTTGTTTAGTTTACGGGTTGTAACCTGGTTATCTGAATCGTTCCATGGTTACCTCGTCGTATATCATCCTGATTTGTTTTTCTTATTTCCAGTTTTATTATTTATTTATACTCTTGTGCTGATTGCTGGTTTTAGTTCCTAAGTGAAGCTTCCTTTGTGGCACTTGCTCTTTCTGGGATCTGACCCAGCTGGTTTTGTGTGGCCAGATTTCGGAGCAGCTCCAGAGGATCTACTGACCTTCCAGCCAGATGGTGGCCACTAGACGGAACCCTGACAACGAGTGGGTTTATTTTTGATCTCCCACTTTATTATAAAAATATTCTTTTGAAGCGTTTAGCCGACGAGCACCTGTTTAGCTCGATTGTACTTTACTTACTGTCTGTCTACGGACTGTAACATGATTGATAGATCCTAGGGTTGATCATGTATGACTAAACTCTTGCTAGTCCTGACATTTTGTAACGACTAGCTTCATGATCAGCTGAATATGTAATGTTTGGGACGCCTTACTATTGTATATTTAATGATCATACATCTTGTAACTTTACTTACTTGCTTGTGATTGAGACAATAGGCTTGTTTATGACCTTAAGAGACTGTTGGCTTGTAGTTAAACCCTCATGTATCTAAACAGCCGTGACCGTATAGCGAGGTGGGTTACACTTCAATATACGTAGCTGGCTATGTCTGCCCCCGCTCTCCAGTATTCTGGTTCTGGGGCGTGACAAAAATGAAATAAAACTTAAAGGAGGCAGGAAGATGGTTATACCAGCTGCGCACAGGAACTGGTAATGCGCAAAACGGAGCTGCGACGACGAAGATACGAACCCGCAAAGTTGGCGTCACGAAACTGTCCAAAAACAGTTCAATTTAAAACGTCAACTTGGTGGCCAGTTTTGAGGTATCAAACGACGAAATTAACGGGCAAAATTTGAGGGGAGTGAAGGTGGATATACCGAGATTGTGACGGAGCAAAGAAATTGCCGATCCAACGGTCGGATTGTCCGAAAAATCTGCACGAAGTCGCTGCCTCGAAGCACGAATTCTGAAACTTTCCCGCGTGCGCGTCGACGGAACTCCATGCAAAACGCACGAAACACCTAGACGGCGCGTCCCGGAGGACGTTGGCCGCCACAGGGTGGTGCCTGGGGGTCGCCCGGCCAGGGGGTGGCCGGCCACGACGGCGACGGCCGGCGGCATCGCGCGGTTGGCCGGCGCTCGCGCGCAGCTGGCCGCGGCAACGCGCGCACTGTGCTGCGCTCTGCTGCTGCTGCTGCCTCGCGGCTGCTGCTGCAGTGGCGCACGACGCGGCACGTCGGCGGTGGTGGCGCAAGCCCGCTGGCGGCGGTGGCGGAGGTTCGGGTTGGCTTGGTGGTGATGGCGTTCATGGAGGTGGTGGTGGTTGCTATGGTGTTGGAGGAGAGGAGGAGAAGATGGCCATGGTGATGGTGTTGGTGGTGTGTGGAGATGGTGTGTAGAAGGAGAATAAGATGAAGAAAAACTTGAGGGGAGGGAGTGTTCGGCTGTGTACAGGAGGGATGGGGAGGTGGTGGTTTGTTTGTTAGAGAAGAGAGAGAGAAGTATGTGTGTGTTAGTATATAATATAGAAAGTGAGAGAGAGAGAATAGGGATATTTAGAGAGGGGGGTGTGAAGTCGGCCACACATGGGGGGGCTTAGCTGGTAGGTGTGGGGAGAGAGTGAGAGAGAGAAAGATATTTATTTATATATATATATATATATATATATATATATATATATATATATATATATATATATATAAGAGAAATAGAGATATTGTATAAAGAGGATATTTTAGAGTAGGAAAAAAAATTAGTGTATGGATATTAATGAAGGGGTAACAAGGAGCTGGGGTTGGGTTCAGTGGAGCCGGGTTGGGCCAAAATGGACTAGGTGCAATAAATAAATTATTTTTAAGTATTTATAATCATGGGTAATTAAGTAGCATGTAGGGCTCAAATAAATGGAACACAAGTGTCAGGCGCGTAGTAGGCTTCGTGTGGGCCATGCCCCTATCTGGGGTCGACTAGGTTGGGTCGATAGGGTATCCACAATTCAAGTCGGAAAATAAATGTGACACCGTGGGGTGAATTAAAATCGGGTCACGTGTCAGGAAAGTTGTGTGAAGAAAATGGGGCACAAGATGATGTGTCTGAGTGGGACACGAACGTCATAGGTGAAGAGCGTCTCGAGTAGATCCGGCATGACAAGTTGGTTTCAAGAAAAAGACTGGTCTGGTGCTCCTAAATTAAAAGTCATGGTAACGTGCTTATGAGGATCAAGGAAAAGAGTGGGAAATCAATTAATAATTAAATGGTCTAAATTGACCCGAACATGCGCGAAGCAAAAAGAGTACGAGAGAACAAGTTGGAATGGGACATGATATATCAACATGAAGGTAATCTCGTTTGCTTCAAACTTCAAGAAGAAAGTTTCCAGAGACTGGCATCCCTGACGCTCCAGAAGTCAAAGGCACGGTAAAGAGCATTTAATCAAATAATAATCAAATAATAATATCTATTACCGCTAATTGAATTATAAAATTAAAAAAATAAGCCCTAAATTCAGGGGCTTACAACAAGAATCAAGAGTGTGTCATGGCAGGCCACTATCAGGTAAGATAAACATGTATGAGAAATCCAGACAAGCATGGCAGTACATAGCAAGAACATGGCATAGCATATACAGGAAAGCAATAAGCAGTAAGAAATCAGAAAAATGAATCAAAATCCAAAATAACACAACTTGGATGGAAAATCAGGATACCAACGGTACACTCCGGTACACCGACGGTTTGCCAATTCTAGGCTATTAATACTCTGTCTGAAAAATCCTACAGCACCGATGTACCGTCGGTACAAACTAGTACACCGTTGGGGACACAATTTTACTAGAAAAATATTGTACAAGATCAGTATACCTACGGTACATACCGGTACACCGACGGTATGCCGATAATTGTAAAAGCAAATTTTTCGAACTAAAAAAAATCCACAAACCGGTATGCCGTTGGTATACACTGATATACTAGCGGCATGTCGTTTATGTCCGAGAAACAATACGAAAGGCTTGAACAAGTTCCGGAAACCAAATCTCGTCCCGAAAGTTGCTAAAATCAGTATAACCATGAAAACAATACTAGAGAAAGGTCGTGCATGGCATGTATACTAAGTCTCATGGCAATCACTCCGGTATCGTTCCTGATATGGACTTTCTGCTAAGTAAATATCGAGATTTCATAGGAAATCAAAACCTAGCTCATACCAAATTCTAAGACGGACAAAATGATAATAATCATGAGAGAAACATATTTAGTAAAGCAAGTACTAGGAAATACTGGACTATCAAGACAGTAAGAAAATAAAAACCACAATAAAACAATAATACGTCCAGTAGTTCGACAAGATGTACTTGCCTAATAAAGCTCCAAGTCGAATTCTTCAACTCCACCACCTAGAGGGGTTCAAAAACCACACTATGAGGTCTTAGGACCAAGCTCCAAGCTCCCGAGGAATACGGAATAGAAACGAGAAGGAATGAAGAGTAGAGAGAGAAAGTAAAAAAGAAAATTAATCGAAAAGAAACGTAATCGTATATATAGAGGAGGTGAATCAATCTCAATCGTCCAAAAGAAAACCAAGAAACCACTAGATAATAGAATGTATCAAAACCAAGAAACCAATGGACGATAAGACGTATTGTCACAATTCATCAAAATATCTAAACACTATTCACAAAAATAACTCGAATTGAAAATATCTTTAAAGTAGATATTTTTCTCGGTCGGTATACCGTCAGTATACACCAGTATACCGGCGGTATGCCGATCACATAGTAAAATCTCAAAAATTAAGTTTTTACTCGGTTCTTTGGAATCCAAGAAAATGCAGAATACAGTATAAAATACGTATCCGTATACAAATACGAATAATATGAGACGAGTCTCACATGGGTGCCATTTCGGGGTATTTTTCTAGAAGGAAAAATAATTAAATCCTCAAGGAAGCATGTTTCTTTTTGTCGCTCAGACTCGAACTCGGACATGGGCTCAAGGGCGCAAAGTGGCGCACCGTGCATGCACGGGCGCATGCGCGCGAATAGGCACGGACTTGCTTACTATTTACTGATTTTGGGATGATCTAAAATTGCAAACTCATTTTTTGAGTATTGGTATTTTAGTCCACATCGGATAGGAGAAGATGTGGAGTATCCATCCCTCTCTATAAATAGAGTCACTTGGCCTCTTTTTGGAAATACTCTGAAAGTGAAATGTAAAAGGAGTCTCGAGGGTCTGTTGAGTCAGGAAGTTCATTCGAGTCACAAAACGAGTTGACTAGAGCATTCCAGAAGTTCTTTGAGAACTTGCTGGTTCCTGGGAGTCGATCGCAGCGGACAAATCTTGCTTTGAGCAACAGTGGTCTATACCACCCCGGCAAGAATAATAATTTATTATTATATCTTCTTCTATTTTGTAATACATTTTGTCACAATTGCAATACGTTTGCAAGGAAGAACGCTCTCTTTCTATCAGTTTGTATTTGAGAGAGGAAGTTGTAATCTGAAAGGATAATAGTATTCAGTGGCTTCAGGATCATTTGTAGCGCAAACTTATTTGTTAGAATTTCCGAAATCCTAATTTTCATAACATAGAGCAAACTTGTTTGCGAGAAGTCTCTGCTTTTGATCGTTCTACTCAGAACAGAGAGCAAACTTGTTTGTGAGAAGTCTCTGCTTCTGATCGTTCTAACCAGAACAGAGAGCAAACTTGTTTGCGGGAGGTCTCTGTTTTCTGATCGTTCTTCCATCTAGATCTGTTTCGGGAATAACACTTCGGTCACAAGTTGGAATTATTTTTACTACTTTGAAAAGTTTTTAATGTTGTTAAAAATTTAGGCATTCGTATTGGACACATGAATTTCTAGGTTGGTTTGTTTATTCTGTAATTTTTTAAACTAAATATATGTTTATAAATTTAAATATTTTCAACTATTACTTGATTAACATTGTTAATTAATATTAACAAATACTAAAATATAAATTTGTTGGTTAATTTATTATTAAATTTACTTATAATTCTTTCTGAAAGAGTTCGTGGTAGAAAAGTTTTTTGTATTGAATGGTGATTTTAGAAGTACAGTGTGGGTATAGTTTCAGATTTATCACCCTGTTCCACGCGCCGCCGTGCCCTGCACGCCCGCCGTTCGCTGCCACCCACAGCCGGAGATAGTGGGGGGGGGGGGGGGGGGGGGGGGGGGGGGGGGAGGGGAGAAGAGAAGGGGCAATTTTGTCCAAAATTTTTTTCAGGGTATCAAGTTAGTACCTATAAAAGTTGAGGGTATCAAATTGAAAAACAGTGATAGTTGAGGGGATCAAGTTATAATTTAGCATAAATATTTTTATCAGTACATTTATCAATGCACATTTTATATTTATCAATACACATTTTAAGTGAAATGTACATTAATAAATTGTTGCTGGAAATACTTATAAATTACGTATTTATCGATGTATTAACATGTGTCATGCCCTTAGGCCTCGTTTGGTTCGCGGAAAGGAAAGAAAAATCAATTCTTTGGTATTTTCTTTCTTTTGAAAAATTGCAATTCTTATTAATTTTTCTTTCTAGCGTTTGGAATGGTCCGAAAAGTTGTGAGGGAAAGTGGATAATTTGGACGAAAATGTGAATACACAGGGTGAATGGGAAAACCATTTCTCACATATTTTCCTTTTCCTTAGGAATCAATTTTCTTTCCTGCTCAGTTCCTTTGGCATCCAAACACAGCAAAAATTTACTTTCCTAAGACCCTTGTTCAACGATCCAAACGTGACCTTAGAACACATGTTAACAAAATCCTATTTATAATGATGGTTATGCTGATCAACATTTTTTTTTTCTTTTTTGAACCCAAGACCTCCCAAATAACACCCTTATCTTTATGCTAACGACTTTGACAAACCATTTAAGTCTGGTTTCCTTAAATTCCTGATAGATGAGAATCAGATGAGGGATCCTACTAGTAGATCTAAATGGTGAAATTGATAGTAATTACCAAATTCTATTATGGTGAAATTGCACTTACAAATCCACGTATTTGGTTGGGGTACACAAATTAAGATTCAAAGTCCTTCATCGGCAAAGAAACATGGACACGAGATAACAAATCCCATGCATTGAATTAAAGTTGCTCATCACTTTTCTTATACACATATCGGAATTATTGATTTGTGTGTTGAGCGAGCAAACAATGTAGAGTGGTACAGTTCACTGAGAACTCCAAAGCATACAACTCAAATTCACAGGCCCCAAATAAAGAGCAAGGTCTAGCTTTCTATTCTCTCATTAGTTGGACCTTTTAGCTCAGAACTCATGTAAAGTAGTCCCATCTAAGGCCTCATTTGGTTCGCGGAATTGTCGGATTGGAAATGAAAAATAATTACTTTCTAATGTTTGGATGCCAAAGTAATTGAGGAGAAAAGGAAAGTGATTTCCAATGGAAGAGAAATTAGGAGAAAAAGTGATTACATCCATCCAAGCAAGGAATCACATTCCCACATTGAAGTATTCACTTCCCTTTCCAGATTCATTTGCATTTCCAAACATCGGAAACGAAAATCAATGAGAATTGTAATTTTTCAAATGAAAGAAAATGTTAAGAAATTGATTTCCTTTCCTTTCCATTCCGCGAACCAAAGGAGGCCTAAGAGTTAACCCATTAAAAGCAAAATGACAGAGCAAGGTCACAGCTAAAAGGTTAACCCGGACTAGGGGTGAACATTATTCGGTTTTGGACCGAAAACCGAACCGAACCAAACCAAATAAGAGGTTCGATTCGGTTTTAAAAAAAAAATTGGTTCGATTTCGGTTTTGAAAATACTAATTTTTTTTTATTCTGTTTCGGTCCAAAACCGAATAAGAAAATTATGTGTGCGCGCGCGTGTGCGCGCTATATATATGTAAGTATTAATATATATAGGTATATACTAAATATATATAGATATATACTACAGGTATATACTAAATATCGGTTTAATTCGGTTTTAGGCCAATTCGGTTCGGTTTCGGTTTTGCTTATTCGGTTTCGGTCTAATTCGGTTTTGGATTATTCAGTTCGGTTTAAACCGAATTAACAGAATACTCACCCCTAACCCGGACTGTTATTCATGGCAGAAAGTTCCTTTACATTAAGAAAATCAAATTAAGCTAAAATAAATATATATAAATAAATAAGTGATACCCATTGTGCCTCATAATATTTGGTACTGCTATGTAACTGTGTTCCTATTATTTATCTCCTTTCAATATAAATAAACTAAGATTAAATGACCTTGATCTATATAAGAATCTAATTCACTTGATCAACCAATATTCTACTTGTCCTCTACAAAATTCAGTGTGCAGATATGGTGTCACTTGTGCTCTGTTCTTCTCTCTTGGACCTTTAAGGGACACCAATAGCTACTCTGAATCAGAGTCAGATGGTAGTAGTAACTGATATGCATCTTTTGGTTCTTCGTCGGTGATGGACGAGGAGGGCCTCTCACTGTTTGAAGTGTCAGCCCTCTTCCTCCGAGTCCTAGTCATAGGTTTCTCATGGTCCAAGCCTTCAGCAGTGTCAGCTGTCACGTTTGTTTCCTCGTCCTGGGAAATAGAAAACAGAGCATGTCAGATATGCAAAATAATGTTATTAAAAAAAACCTTCCTATTCTTTGGATTTGGGCTAAAATAATATTTAAAAAATATTCCTCAAAAACAGTAATTGTAAAACTTATTACCAAACCATTGGTCCTTTTGAAATAGCATTTTAAAAACCTGATTTCACTAGTGAAACTTTTGAAAACGCGACTTCAATTTAAATAGCGTTCGGGTGGACTTTAGATTGTGGTTTGGAAATGCTATTTCAAAAGTAACATCATCATCGCCTTCTCCCATCCCAGTAGGGCCAGCTATGGAGCATAAGAAAGCTTCATACAATATTTTGACTAAGTTTTATAAACGGTTATCGACCTGAAGTCGACCTACTTATGGTGGTGTCAAATTCCTAATCAAGATAGCTATAAGAATGAGAAGATCATGATATAAAACCTAGGTGGCCAGTTGGTGCAGTTTAAACTCATACAACCAAGAAACACCCTCCAAATTTCCCTACACTATGAAGAGTCTAAACGAAGAGGCAATATAAAATTGCAACGTGGAATTGCATCATCTCTATGACACATTACACCAAAAAGTGAATAAATGACAAGCCCAATATGTAAAAAAATTATATTTATTGGCCGAGACCAATATGGTTTGGCATGTGTAGATCCGATACCTAACGATACTGACATTGGGGTTCCCTTTTCCAGTCAATTCGGCAAAACAAAATTGAATGAAAAAGACGAATCATCAATAGTGAAAAAGCATATAAAAGCAAGAAAAAAAAACTTATATTCGCAAATAATTCAATCGGCAAATGTGCCAACTATTTCATTCAATTACAAAATTAGTAATAAACAATACAGAAAATACTTAAAATTATGCCTAAAAGTATAAAATATTTTTCCTAAAATAATTATTTTCTTTCCGATACCAAAAATTCGAAGCCACCGATACTGATACTCATAGGAAGGGCCAATACCGATTCCGATACCGATCCAGCGATCCTCGGTAAAAATAACAGTTCAGTAATAAGTTTCAAAAGTACCTTTTTCATCGAATATTTTCAGAAAATAGCATTATTTTAGTAAAAAAAAAAAATCACATTTATTAACATACAGGATGTGCTACAGTATGCAATATTGATGCTAGTTTCTTGTCTGATACCCTTCAAAACCCTTCTAGATCAAAGCTATGTTCATGGCTTCTTAAGCCCAAATCCTAGTTAACAAATCTCTGAAATATCTCAGGAAAATAATTCATCAGAATTAATATAACGTTGCATAATTTATACTGTTGTGAATCGAACCGGGTGTGTATGTGTGTGTGTGTTTGTTGTAATACCCAACAAGCCATGCAATAATCCATCCGCACCTGCGACCCATGAATTGAGGGCTGCAAGATACACGATAGGCATGATAATAAAATTTAAAACATGAAACAAGGCAATGATGTCATTCTATTACATACCGACCTTTCATCTCCCAATAAACAGGTTATAAGCGTAGTGAAGCTCATGTACGGAAGTTTTCTCACCTTTTTGGCAGGCTGAGTTTTGTTGCTGCTTTGCAGCCAAATACTTCCAAATGATAAGCAGCCCATTAGAAGCAAACATGGACCAATCCTAGGGTCCTTCAGATAATCACTGAATCCAGCAATGGTCTCTTTTATTCCCTTTTTAACAAACGAATTGTCCAAGACACCCTTTGACCAGTATGGATTTGTGTCCTCTGGAATTAGCTCCGGTGACTTCTCAATCTGTATTATACAATATACATCACAGTTAAATATTTTATAAAGTAATGTAAAGTTAATCATGCATGAGCTGCATGATCTTCAGTGGTATCATCCAATTACGACTGTTACTAAAAGGAATGCAAAATATGAATTATGCCTATCTAGAAATGGCATCACACAATTCACATTGATCCATGTCACATATAGATCAGATGAGGTTCTAGATTGGCTCTTAGTTATACCTAACTCGAGTCTTGTTTATCTGAGCTTGTAACCAAGACTAAGTGAAGAGATGAGACATTTTAAGCATAATATAGATGGAGATGATGGGGTTGATTTATATCCTTGAAGCTAAAGCAAAATAACTTTATTGAATGGTAGTAAGACACCATAAAGCTAAGGCGTAATGAATTTGGGCAGCCAAGAAAAATGTCCAAACAATCAGCTAAACGAGAATTTCAAGATGAAAGCAGGAGAAAACACACTTTGAAGAGAAATGAGCTTATTCGCTGGAGATTGTAGGCATTGAATTGATGGCAAAAAAATTGTTTCAATGTTTTAGACTTGTCGAGGATTGATGGATGGGGAATGTAGGAGCCATAAAATTTTAGTTGACGGTTTTAACTTGTTTGTTTGTCTGTATGGTTGGAGAGAGAGAGAGGGTGTAGGTGGGAGGGGGTTACACACCCCAAATAATATTAATTAAAAATGCAAAATGATACAAGGATTGGGAATAGAACAGAAGAGATGGCCTTTAAATAGAGCCAAGTGGAGAAATTCCACTCATGTAATTGATCCCATAGACTTGGGATACAGGCTTTGTTGTTATTATTGTTGCATGTGGTTCACATTACTGTAGATAACCTCAGCCAAATATTGCCATATAGGTAGTCGAAGAAGAGTATCCTATGAATCTCTGTAGCTTGTTTCATTCTCTATGTGAAGCAAGAAGAGAGTAACAAATAACAATCATGCGAAGGAAGTTCACATATAACAATCATGAACAAGAAATAATGGTTCCCTAGAAAGCTTGGCTGTGGTCCCCTAATGCATTCCAATCAAACACATAAACACATCATAAGTAATGAAACAATTGTTCAATAGGTTTCCAGATACCAGACCAAGATGCTTTAAGAAATGAAAATATAAAGGGAACCATTATAAGGAAGCCATTTATCTAATGCTTGCTAATTGATTGATCCACTTACGAAATAGGGCAGATCACTGTTGTCGCCATTCTCAATTATCTGCGAGATCCATTGGATGATCTGGAAAAGATAGACGGGAAAACACAATTAATGAAGAGCAAATCTTTTTATTGACAGGTGCAAGTTTTGTTATAGATATTTCCTTCAACTTCAAAGATAAGTACGTGATATGATGAAATTTTATTAGAGGATTCAAAGCATTTAGTATTGTAATCCACAGAAATATCAGAGAAGAAACAAGAGAAGCATAAATTACAAAAAAAAAATGAATATTTTAGAATAAATTACAAATAAATGTTAAGAAATTTTATTCTACTTTGTTTCTTATCAAATATTTGTCTGGATTACCACAATGAACTCCAATATAGAGAGAAAATTTTAATTATTCAGCTGACAATTGTGTTAACTAAAAGTGACCATTGTAGACAGTACTCGATTATATTTTCCTCAAAAGATTAAAGCCGAAATGTGCTATGTTAACTGCATTTCATATGCATTGTATACTCAAAATTCATATAGTAAGGCTACAAATTCAACAGATTACATCAACAATAATGTGATACACTATAACAAGTAGAAATACCTCTTGAATATCCTCAGAACCATTGTACCTTGCCACTAGCTGGGATGCAAGATTGGAATCAACATCCTCTTGTAATGCATCCCAGGGACTCTTAGTCTTTTTCTTAGACATCATTTCCTTCTCTGCAGAGTTCCTTTTGTAGCGCACAATGAATAATCGAGGCACGTCAAATGGTGCATACCCACTTGGTCCACAAGTTTCATAGACGTTCTCCGAATAGAGATAGAATAAACAGTATTTCTGCACATAAAGTTGCAGCAGTTTGGTGGAGAAGTAATATAAGTGAATGGAGGAAAAAACTTGAACTGTGATTTAAGGAAGCAGTAAATTTTATACTCTAATAGTTGCAAAAAAATATGAATAACTGAAGTGTATCTTCTCTATACTGTACATAGATCCTAATTTTTGGAGTGAGTAACAAATATTTTATAGAGATCCAACAATGTTTGAAGTGTATCTCCTCTATATTGTAAATAGATCAAGGAACGCCCCAACACATATTCTGTTAGGATTTATTTTACAGAGATCCGATAATGTTTTACCCTGGATGTCGGCTAGCTATGCAACCCTCGTGCTTCATCCGGGCTTGGGACCGGCAGTGAAAATATAGGACATTAAGCACAACACAAATTGAGTTCCTGTGAATAGTGACTGATTTCCTTAAAGTCAAAACTTTCTTATCGTTTACATAAGATTATGTTAATTGTACAGTCTTGCTTATTTGGTGCCTATTTTGGATACAATCCAAGTGGTTGTCCTAATGGGTGTAACTTCACCTTTGAGTTATCCTATCCACAATAAAAGTTTCTCGATAACTATATAGCTGGTGCAGATCAATGTTGGATGTTTCTCCAATAAACATATTCATCCACTATAGCAGAATTAACTTATCCATCCACTATAGCAGAATTAAGTTAGCATCATATAGAGTGTGTTGTTTGTTACAGGACCTTAAGGCTTGCCGCTTGCATCTAGGAAGAGTGGGTGGAAACACTCCATAATCAAGGGTAAAGTTGTAGCACCTCCTCCCCCCCCCCCCCCCCCCCCCCCCCCCCCCCCAACACCCCACCCCAAAAAAAACCCTGCATTAGCATAAGCCTCATAGCTGTAGCCTGTAGGACACCTATTTTTAATGATCTAGATCATATAGTTGAACTTTCAGAAACCATAACCAAGTTGGCATAGGATAGACAAACCTTTTGAACTTCTCCATCAAGCCATGCAAATGTCAGGCGATCCTTTCTGAACGCAGTAACAGCAGCAGTCGCTGGAACCAGAAGATTATTTATAACAGAATTGTTTGAATCAACATCAGCTACCAGAATACTTTGGGCTCTGCGAATAGTCTACAATGACATTAGGTGCATGATATAAGACAAAAAAATAAAATAAAAATAAAAAATAAAACAAAAGAAGAAGCTAGTTTATAACAAAACAACTATTCTCTTTCTAAATCCCTAAAAAAAAGTTCTAAATTACCAGATAAAAAGTAGTAAATTAAAATCATACTCATACTCATGCATGCATGTAAAACACACACATAGAGGGAAGAAAAAGAAGAGAGAATTGATGGAAAACAGAGAAAGTAAAATAGTAACTTACTTCACGCATTTTTCTTAGTTCTAAGCTTGGGCGTCCAGCAAGAATTACACAGTACCATGTCACTGTATCCTTGCCAGCACGAGAGAAACCATTTGCATCACATCCTAACTCCATCGACGTTGCACTCCTTAGTTGTGGAAGTTCTGGGAACAAAAAGGAAAAAAAAAATCATTATTGGAAGAAGTTTTTTTTTAATAAAACTAGAGACAACAAACATATTTGGGCAAGTTGCTTTTGGTTGAAAACTATAAGCTAATCTTACCCACCATTTGGATCAGATGTCCTCTGATGTTCATTGCTACCTTGACTATGTATTTGGCACCAATAAACAAGGCTGATACTGGGTAGATATATAGTAATAAAGACTTTCAATTCCTTTATTGAGCTTTTCTTATGCTCCATGACTGACCCCATTCTGATGGGAGAAGTACACGCACTACTTTCATCACAGAAATATTAACAAACCAAACGTAAGAACAAGATTTTCCTATAGAAAATGATAAGCTATGCAAGGTATCCGATTTGAAGAAAATCAGTAGTTTATAAGCTTTTAAAATACAACCTTGATATTTATTATTCTCCATGATCTTCAAAAACTGTGAGCTATTAACATTTCCTGCATAGAAGGCATGAAGAATAAGCTGTTGTATACAACATGAAGCCTCTTCATGCTGGTGAAGAATATAAAACAGAGTGAGAAGCATGCCATGGTATACAACTGGATCTACACCAGAATCTTTTAGAAACACAAAGGCAGGGGCTGACTCCACGTGGAACCTGATTATGGAAATAAAACCATTAGTATCATTTAGTTGAAAAAAGTATTAACAGTCTACAAAAAGGAATGTATTGATTTAACATACATTTATCATGACTTGGTGATATGTAGGTCAAGAATAACGCAAAACTTACTCGAAAGAAGATTGATGATCATATTACTTATAGACTCGAGCTCTAATATATAAGGTAAGGCTTAAAACTAAAAGATTATAACTTATTACTGTTCAGAAGATAAAAATCCATAATGTAACATATTCGAGGTAGAAACAACAGTACTTGAACCAAAAGTTAATTCAAGTTATCTTTAAGATCGCAGAGTCTAACTCCATGGTAATCACAACCTAGATTATATGATATTAAATCATGGTAATTATGACCTAGGTTCCTATGCAGTCTCGCAGTCGCACCATGGTAATAACGACCAAGGTTCACAGTATCGGTATCGGAATCGGTATCAGACTATTCCTAAGAGTATTGGTATCGGCGATATCGGTAGTATCGGCGGTTTCGGATCGGAGTATCAGATTTTTTGGTATCCGAAAACAAATATTTATTAATAAATTATTTACATTTAAAAACATATATTATACATTTAGCCATTTAGGCATAATTTTAAGTATTTTGAGTGTTATTTCTTAGTAGTTTTGAAATTAAATGAAATAGTACTCACCATTACCGATTGGTTTACATACAATAGATTAATTTTTTTCTTTTACATGCTTTTATAACCTTATTATGCTTTAAACCCTTGCTGACTTGTCTTTTTCGTTTAATTTTCTTTGCCGAATTGACCGGAAAAGAGACCCCCAATGTCGATATCGGTCAGTATCGGATATCGGTCGGTATCGGATCGGGACATGCCAAACCGTATCGGTATCGGCCGTATCGGATCGGTATCGGCCGATACTTTAAACCATGATAACGACAATGTCAAATATCTACGACCCATGTATTCAGGGGAAGCGCTATATCATATTACTCTCAACCATTCCACTGAAATTGCATTAAACTAAAAAAGAATCTTGAATAAAACAAAACTTTAAAATGTGCTTCTAATGATCATTGATATAGATAGTCCAAAAAACAAGTCAGCATAACTCATCGTGATCTAGAGGTACCTACAAGTTCCACCATATGGAAGAATCTTCTTCTCTCCATAAAACCATTGCGAAGGAAGCATAAGCCCAATAGTCTTTAGCAGCTTGGCGCAAGAAAGGAGTAGCACGTTCTCCCGTTTTTGAGAAGAAAATGACTTTTACCTATAAAGCGAAATATAGTTGAATAAAATTGAAATTAATATCTTAGAATACAAGTAATCGTAACAGTAAATTCAAAAGTATGATTATCTGCACAAAACATGTAGCCATCAATTCTTATAGTGCACAACTGCACATCCTTGTTGATGTTATATTAACTTAATAAGATTTGAGCCTTATTACTTATGGCGCTCCCCCTGAGTTTTCAATTTCCTTCTATTAGTCTTTGTATGTCCTATATTGAAATGGTAGTCTAGTTGGTAAATTGACAATTTTATAAGAGAGGTAATGGGATAAAAACTCGCTATCCATATTAATATTTGTTGTAGTTGTCTTCTTTTCTTTTTATAAATTATATAATACTTCCTTATATTTCTTAATTTAATATTTTTCCCTTGCCTATAAAAATTCTGCTTTCACCACTTTCATTTTTGCAAACTCATACGAAGAAGATAGCACAAGTAGACAGAGTCTACTTTTATGTCAGGTAAAATATACTACAAACCAATATAAGCAAACCCTTAATCAAGTTGACCAATCTAAATGAGCAAAGTTATATTTATGGACCTGGATAACCATCAGATATACCACAAATCAGTTATCTTAGTAGCAACATAAGTGTGATGATAATAGATTAAGCAAGTCCTGAATTTAACATAAATCAGTTTTCCATCGGTTGCCTTGTGAAAGTGGCTAGTATTATGAAAAATCTTTTGTAATGGTTTCCTGCTACCTCATTATCAATATTAAAGTGCACTCGTTAGTATTTGTGGCATACATAAGGTTTGACTGGGATTGCCTGAAACATCTCCCAACCAAGACACAATGTTCTCCTATTATCTATCATTACCATCTAATTATTACTTACATAAGGAAAGCCAATTAACGGGGGAAACTCTCAAATCTAAGCAAGTAGAGAGCAAAAATATTAATCAAACAATGGTTTGGCGACGAATAGTTTATAATATAAGGCATCTAAGTTATTGCCTCAGCATGGCAGGTGAAACTGAAGCACAAAAAAAAAGCTGTCATAGAAGTAACCGCACATCCAAAAATAGGGAAAATTTGCAAAGAAAAGTATTTAGTACCACCTTATGTTGACCACTCTTTGCGATAAAATTGGGCACCTGAAATAGAAATTGGTCACACACTTGCACATAATTAAGTAGAAGCCTACAAAAGCAACTGAAATAAATAACAGCCTAACTAAATCATCAAGAAATAAGTTATTAACTGGATGTTTTTGACACAAATGGTGGATTGCATGTACTAAATGAAAATTCTTCACAGAAAAGGGTGACTGCCTGCACATATTGGTTTTCCTTAACCAAAGACAATAAAAATGGAAACCTGGCCAACAAGTTTAAACAACAGAAACAAGAAAAAATTAAGTTGAATAATTATGACATATTTATACAAACTGAGAAAGGTTGTAATATATATAATTTGCTAAAAGAAGCATATGGAAAAGATAAAATATTTTGCATATAAGTATTTGACGTATACAAGAACGATGAAAGTATATGGGAAAGTAACTAGTTTGAACATCATCAATGAAAGCATATGGGAAAGTAACTAGTTTGAACATACAGGAAAAATAACAGTATTAAGCATTAGGATTTGGGACGAAGACCGGTAGGGTTCGGTTGGACCTATTTGGGTTATAGCTTGCAATCAAATAATCTGAAAATATTGGAATGGGAGCTCAATTGTGAACAAAATATTATTAATACAAGTCACAAAATAGTTCTAATAAGATGCAAAAATTAGTCAACAAACTTAGAGATGAGCTATGGAATTTACTGAAGCACTGAAGAAGAACCTCACGCTTCTGGAACAACAAGGAACTTACAATCGTTCAACAATCTCAAATAAACTCAAGAAAAAATGTGGAAAGGTGGTGACGAGTAATAGATGAGAGCTTCTGGAAGTTTAAGTTTAAGATAATCTTGGGTTCACACCATTATACATAAACTCAATTCCTTTTATTCATTCATTTCCCTCCCCTTCTCAAGTACATAGCATGTTATTATAGCATTTGGAAGATACAGGAGATAAAAGAATAGTTCTTAAAACAAATCCTCAAATTTTACCCAGAATAACCAACTCAAACAAACCATAACAAATAAAAAGGAAATCAAATCCTGACTTAATTTATTAAAAATCAAAAAAAAAATACTAATAAATCAAAAAAAAAATCCTAGAAAATCTATCCAAATCTCATTAGGCCAGATTGGTCCTCCACCATTCTCCCTCGCTTCAAAAGGTTTACCTCGATGTAAATAGTGTACTTATTGGAAGTCTAAGAACAAAATATTTTGTATCCAAGATGGCAGGGGGTGAAGGCGGTATTGGAGGAGATGAAAACCATGGAAATCTTGAAATTTTGGAAGAACCCTGTCGTAGTGCCGTAGTAATGACACTCATGGTGGAGTAGAACAACACGGCTCCTGAATCAATGGGCATCTGCTTATCTCGAAAGTATCGAATGACATATTTAATTCTCCTAATAATGATATATAAATGTCAAAATTTATTAACAATTCAAACCTAGAGCTAGTCCCAGACATGGACCTAACCAGTGACTCAACTACGACATGCTCAGTAGGTTCTAGTGATCGATTTTCTAAGGTATAGGATCACCTTTAGCAATAATTTCTGCCTTAATATGGTTCATAAATTCATCAAAAAACTTTTTCATTTCGGCACGCATATCAATTATCTATCTTTTCATGTTTAGCATTGATTATAGCAACTAATTTGTTGCCAAAATTTTTGTGTATACACTTTTTTGGGTCTTACCTACGTACAAAAATATTCCTAAAGAAGGACTTTGATATCAATTTGACAACGGAGAAGACCGAAGGAAAATAAGGTTAGTATGAAAATTAGAGATTTAGGAAAAATTGGGCTCAAAAGCTTTTAAAGATACGTAAACAATCAACTACTATCAATTTATCACAAATAATTATAATAGAAATACAAAAACATAACAATCAAGTTGTAATAGATGGAAATACCCAATTTTTAGAAATATGTGGGTTGTGTTGGATCTCGATGATGGGGCTTTCGTACTCGATCCCAATTCCACGTTGGAGTCGGAGAAGAAGAAGAGATAAATCCAATTAGAATTTTGGCATCACACCATACAAAGTCACAAGTATATTTCTCTCAATTCATTCTTCAATTTCTCAATGAAGAACTTTTTAACTTACAGACTATTTGTAGACTCTAAAAAATCAAAAGAGGATAAAACAAATCTCTAAAGCCTTATCCCTAAGATAATTAAAATATCTAAAGCCTTATACATAAGATAATTATAATGAATAAAAGGAATTTGAGTTTATGAATAATTGTGTGAAGCCAAGATTATCTTAAACTTAAAGTTCCAAAAGTTCTCATATATTATTCGTCACCACCTTTCCTCATTTGTCCTATTAGAGTATGCTATTAATGAAGATAATTTATAAAACAAATCACTATCACCCATGTTCGAACCTAAAATTCTCACGCTACGTAAATGCATCAACAAGCCTAAACCTGGGGTCTAATACCAAATATGATGCAGTCGAAGACCGGTAGGGTTCGGTTGGACCTATTTGGGTTATAGCTCGCAATCAAATTATATGAATATTGGAATGAGAGCTTACTTGTGAACAAAATATCATTAATGTACATCACAAAAATATTTCTAACAAGATGCTAAAATTTGTCAACGAACTTAAAGATAGAGCTTTGGAATTTATTGAAGAACCGAAGAAGAATCGCGTGCTTATGGAACAATCTCAATCGTTCAACAAGCTCAAATAAACTCAAGTGTAAAGTTTTAAAGTGGAAAGGTGGTGACGAATAATAGATGAGAACTTTTGAACATTTAAGTTTAAGACAATCTTGACTTCACACCATTATACACAAAGTCAAATTCCTTTTATTCATTCATCCCCCTCCCCTTCTCAAGTACATAGCATGCTATTTATAGCATTTGGAAGATACAGGAGATACTAGACTAACTCCTAAGACTTATCCTCAAATTATCCGCAGAAGAACCTACTCAAACAAACCATAACAAATAGATAGAAAATCAAATCCTGACTTAATTTATTAAAACTGAAAAACATAAAACTAAATCCAAAAATTCCTAGAAAATCTATCCAAATCTCATGCATGACCATCCATGGACCTGAACCCAAGTCTAATTGTTATTAATTTCTTAGATTTTTAATTTATATTTTTGTTTGTTAGGGTTAACGAACATAAGGGAAATTTTATCTCTTTGAGTTGGTTAGAGATTTTAATTATCTTAGGGATAAATCTTTAGAGATTTGTTTTACCTTCTTTTGATTTCTTGAGAATCTATAAATAGTAAATCAGATCAGAAGTTATTAATAGATGAATTGAGAGAAATCTACTTTTGAGTTTGTACAGTGTGCCAAAATTCTAGAGTTAATCCATCTTTAATTCTTATTCGCCTCCGACGTATTCGCCTAGTTGGGTCTCGAGAACAAAAGCCAGCATCGAAATTCGACGCCACCAACACGCTATTCCAAAATCAGGTATTTCTATTAATTACAAGTCGATTATTATCTTTGTTGCATTTCTTCTTACAATTTTTTGTAAAAAAATTGATAGTAGTTCATTGGTTCATATTTCATTTAAAGTTTTCACGTCCAATTTGCCTTAAATTTTCATACTAATATAACTCTTATGGGTCCAGTGTTCTAAATTTCAGCCTAGGCGGCCGTCGGCCGCACCGAATGTAATGTTCCGCTCCGCACAGTGCATTATGCTGAGTCGTTGACTCGAAGAGTCGCGTTGACCCGATTAAGTATCGATGCGAATCGATACAAGAGTTATCTTGTCCCGAGAAACGCATCGAGTCAGATTGATGCAAAGAGTTACGTTGACCCGAGGAACGCATCGAGTAAGATCGATGCAAGTGTTAAGTTGGCCCGAGAGAAAGCATTGAATCGGTTCGAAGATTCTAAAAAATCGAATCAACGTAAGGCATTAGTATGATTCGGACAAGTATTGATTTTAGTTGGTTTCATGTGCAGACTATACGTTTACGCTGAAGTATAAGAGGTCGGCATTATGCCTTATTTACAACGGGGTCCGCAAAACCAAATCACCGCCTCGCAACGGACTGAGACATAGGCTCAGTAAGCCAAATCGGTCGTATAATTCAATGAAGCACGAAGTGCTCGAATGGCTAAGTTAGAAGAGTTGGCCGTGCAACAAAGTTATGAGATAAAACCGCATCGACTCGACGAAACGACAAGGCGTATCGGCTTAAGGTGGGGGACTTTGGCTTATCTTTCCTACTCCTTCATGCCTAAGTAAAATATATTGTTGTATGCTAAGTTAACCTATCAAGACTACGAGCGTGGCTCGATCGAGAGATGAACATACTGCGTGTCGAACACTAGATAGAACAATTGAAATGAAACGTACATCAAATGTACGAGTCGCTATGGAACATTGAATATCGCAATGGCGAGTGCCTCGATGCGCAAGCCATAAGAACATGGGATAACTGTATCGACAGTGCCTCAACGCACGAGTCATTCCGTGCCCCCGCGCACGAGTTAATATGCTAGAACATTGAAAGACTATATCGGCACGAGTGCCTCAGTGCACAAGCTATAGAACATTGAATACCCTATCGAGGCGTGCCTCAGTTGCACGAGTCGGAGGGAAGGAACATACATTGAACACTAAGGCATAGAACATGGAATTACGGTATCGAGGCGTGCATCGCATGCACAACTCGAAGAATAGAGAACAATCGTGTCAAAGCGTGCATACGTGCACGAGAATCATAAAAGATGGCTTCGTTGCGAAGAGAACAGTTGTGGCATGAATGTGACAGAACTGTCGGATGTGACATGATGCCTCAAAAATGTTCAGAACCTTCGGATCGTTCGTTTGACGAACATTGAGTTGGGACATGGTGTCATTGAACATTGAAACGGAGATTGAAGTGAGAATACATTGAAAGAATAGAGAAATGTGAGACGACGTAAAGTCTGAGTTTCGAACTCAAGACTATGTTTGGTTGTATGAGTTTGATGCGCACGTTGCATGGTCGAATGGACTTGAGATATTGCCCGTGCACAGGGTGGGATATGAATTCCCTCGAACGAGTTATATTTGCCGGGACACCGGGACCGTTCGGCCTAGGAGGGATGAATAATCATTGTTGGTGCACATCTTTTGGACATGACTTGCAATCTGCTACTGATGTGATAAGCCACAGTTGATGGTAAGTTCGACGTCCTTCGGATATTGGGCCAACAAATCCGTACGGGGAGGACGTCGAGTTATCCAGTTTGAGAAAAGAAAAGAAAAGAGAAACAAGTTAGTCCATTCCGGCACGGATACGCCAATGACCTTCATATAGTTAAGGAACGGTGAAATCTTTTGTGGGCAAGAGAAAACTTAAGTGTTGTAGCCAATCTGGCAAATTCAGTTGGGCTATTGAAAGCCTTTGTAATCTCAGTCCATTCATCAATAAAGAGAATTGTTTCGTATATTATGTTTTCTTCAGTTGCTAATATCAAATCAAAGATAACCATTTGAGAACTTGTTATCTTGTCTTATACAAGTGCAACTCCAGACTCGTACGACATCACGCCCCAGCGAGGACGAACGATTCGGATAAATCGATGCGATGACGAACAATTTTCCGGGTCGGGACATGACAAATTGGTATCAGCGCTCTAGACTCAATTTCCTCAGAATGCTTGTTTCGTTTCAATTCCAAAGAGTTGCCCACCACCAATCAAATTACTCTTGACTCTACTCGATGTCGCACTGGATGTTCCATACAATAAGTCTAATACAAATCGTGTAATTTTGCCGCATGTATTTTGAAAATTACATGATGTTTGCTAAGAAAGTCGTGAAATCCGTGAAATAATTGTTGCTGCAAGCGCAACAAGTCGCGAGATGTGAAGTGAAATGTTTGTTGCTGCAAGCGACATATGAATTGAGATGTTTGTTGTTGCAAGTGCAACAAGTTGAGAAATATAAATCGAAATGTTTGTTGTTTCAATGCAACAGTCGATATGAGAAATATTGGTTGCATCGATATAATGAAAGTCGTGAAATATTGTAGTATCAAATGCAATGAATGATGCATTGCAATGAACGTGAAAGTTGATATCGAATGCGTTGAACGAATTCGAGCATTTGCCTTTAAATGTCGGAAATAAATTGTTGCACGAGGTGCAACGGATGTCGGAAAATGAATCGTTGCACAAGGTACAACGGACGGAACTAAATCTTAAGTTGATAAGAAACGAATCAGTTCGGTTGCGCACCGAACTTGTGTTGGCAAATAAAAACATTGGCCGAGTTGTGTCGAATTTTGATTAACCAAAAGTTACGGTTGTGATCGGCATGATCACTGCGGAAAGCGTAAGTTGGAATAAACAGTTGATTCATACCGAGTATGATGCGAGGGAAATGACTTGATTTTCGAGTGGTATATGTCATACCACGTATGCGATGAATGACTCGATTCTGAGTAGTATATACTATACCACTTGTGCGATGAATTGCATCGAAGCGTTGTGTGAATTGCGGAAGGTTTGTCCGCGACGGACGGGCGAGTACCAAGACTCGATTGAAAATTTGTATGACGATGTGTTGATGCAAGTATTCTTTGATCATTGGTTGGAACGATAAGACGGAGACTCGTATCAGTGAGTGATACGTCGGACAAAAATTATTTGTAAGTCGGTCAAACGACCGAGACTAAGAAACGATTATGCCTTGGTGCAATAATCGAATCGACGGGATAGGAAACTTGAACTTATAATCGAATCGCACGACTGGCGATCTTGATAGAAATGTTGGGCAAGGAGAATCGTAATCGAATCGGACGACTTGCGATCTCGATAGAAATGTTGGGTGATGCGAATTATGATCGGATCGCACGATGTGCGACTTCGGTATAGAGTTGGTTGATATGGGTAAATAGTGCCTAAGAGATAGTTGGTTACGTTGCGGCGAACTCCTTTGAGTACGACTGAAACACGCAAAACTTAGAGGACGTAATCGTATAACTCGAGAGTTCGATATTGGAAAATCGGTAACTCGGTTACGCGATCAAAGTATAGCGGGATGCGGCGAATCGAAAAATGAGTTGATGCGTATGGAAAAGTTTGTAGTGAACTTGGAGGTATGCAATATGAACTAAAGTCGACGTTGATGCAGATTCAAAGTTGACCCTCGTGTTATCGAAATTGATATGACCTATCGAAATCGATACGCAAGAAAACGTAAGCACGATGTGAGAGTACACAACAGAGCGGGCTTACGATACCGTAATTTTTGGGAATAGCAATACGAGAATGTCGAACTGGTTGATCGTAAACCTTGCGATTGATCATGCAAGACCGTAAAGTTATCGACGATTGTTTTGATGCGTATAGCATCTCAGATGTCGACCGTGGGTAGATAGACTCGAACTCAATACGAGTAGAAGTTTCATGAAATACGGAATTATCATGCATGACTTTACTCGGAGGATAGTTGTGCCTCAGTTGCATAAATAGAAATGGTTTTGTCCGAATTTGGGTAGTCGCGTAGAAATCGTCGGAACGTGATTTGGCTCCGAAATAATATAGCATGGTTCGTAGTAAGTGTCCTTCGTTAATAATCCATAATTATAGAGCGTAGCTTCGGAGCAGCTGACCCTAGAAGACTTGACCGTCAAATCAAAGTGAATGTTGCAGACTCGTAAGATGACCCATGCAAGGTCGCATATGAAATTGCATCGGTAACAAATATAATGTGGTGCATGTTAATGATAAGTCTAGACGATTTTTGAGAATCGTGCTATGCACGAGAGTTATGTCGTTAAATTTGGATTCACCTTGCAATTGAGTTGTGTAAATCAAACTTATATTCGATGTTGCGAGACGGACAAATTGAAAATTTGGCCAGTGAATTCCTACTCGATAGGAATCGAACGTAAGACGCATCGTAAAGACCTTCGTGTCAAAGCGATTTTTGCCTTTGAGCATCGTCGACTCGAATTGAACTTTTGTGTCATGTCAATTTAAAGTTGTGCCGGGAGAATCTAAGCACGGTGTCTAAGTAAGTCACCTAGTGGGCGTAACCCTAAGTGTTGATGCATTTGTAAGTCAACAAATAAAATCGTATCGAGATAAGTTGCATAGCCAAACTTCGGAAATAGTTGGACGGCAACTTCGAACGCAAGGTGTTGCGAAGGATCGTTGCGATCAGATGCGCGACGGCTCGACGCGACGCATAGAATTGATAGTCCATACGAAACATACGAAATGAGAAATACGATTTTGAATCGCATCGCGTGCAATGACTTTATTGAATGAATCACGTATGTATCGAATATACGTATGCGATAAAATTTCGAGAACAGCTGCTAAAGATAAGTCCGATAGGAAGTACGAGATGGCAAGCATAGGACTGAAATTTACCTGTCAGCTTTGTTCCAATTTTCTACCACTGGGCTTGGCTGAAATACACATATTTTTGGGACTCCTTGAATAGGTGTACGATCCAAATCAAGTTATATACTGAATTCAAATTGAGCTGCAGGAAAGACTGAAAGTTAATGAAAGCTTGCAGAAAGTTAATGAAAGCTTGCACGAGTGTTTGAAACGGAACAACGATAGTGAGACAAGATCGTGAAACAATCTAGAGAAACACTTGGAATTGAGTGTTGGTTTCGGTTCGATGACGAACCTTGTTTTGAGTGGTATATTATGTAATGCCCCGCTCCGCACGGTGCATTATGCTGAGTCGTTGATTCGAAGAGTCGTGTTGACCCGATTACGTATCGATGCGAATCGATACAAGAGTTACCTTGTCCCAAGAAATGCATCGAGTCGGATCGATGCGAAGAGTTACGTTGACCCGAGGAACGCATCGAGTAAGATCGATGCAAGTATTAAGTTGGCCCGAAAGAAAGCATTGAGTCGGTTCGAAGATTCTAAGAAATCGAATCGACGCAAGGCATTAGTCTGATTCGAATAAGTATTGACTTTAGTTGGTTTCATGTGCAGGCTATACGTTTACGCTGAAATATAAGAGGTCGACATTTTGCCTTATTTATAACGGGGTCCGCAAAACCAAATCACCGTCTCGCAATGGACCGAGGCATAGGCTCGGTAAGCCAAATCGGTCGTATAATTCAATGAAGCACGAAGTGCTCGAATGGCTAAGTCAGAAGAGTTGGTCGTGCAACAAAGTTATGAAATCAACCCGCATCGACTCGACGAAACGACAAGGCGTATCGGCCTAAGGTGGGAGGACTTTGACTTCTATTTCCTACTCCTTCATGCCTAAGTAAAATATATTGTTGTATGCTAAGTTAACCTATCGAGACCACGGACGTGGCTCGATCGAGAGATGAACATAGTGCGTGTCAAATACTAGATAGAACAATTGAAATAAAACGTACATCAAATGTACGAGCTATGGAACATTAAATATCGCAAAGGCAAGCGTCTCGGTGCGCAAGCCATAAGAACATAGGATAACTGTATCGACAAGTGCCTCAACGCACGAGTCATTCCGTGCCCCCGCGCACGAGTTAGTATACTAGAGCATTGAAAGACTATATCGGCGCGAGAGCCTTAGTGCACGAGCTATAGAACATTGAATACCCTATCGAGGCGTGCCTCAGTTGCACGAGTCGGAGGGAAGGAACATACATTGAACACTAAGGCATAGAACATGGAATTACGGTATCGAGGCGTGCATCACATGCACGACTCGAAGAATAGAGAACAATCGTGTCAAAGCGTGCATACGTGCACGAGAATCACAAAAGATGGCTTCGTTGCGAAGAGAACAGTTGTGGCATGAATGTGACGGAACTGTCGGATGTGACACAATGCCTCGAAAATGTTCGGGACCTTCGGGTCGTTCGTTTGACGAACATTGAGTTGGGGCATGGTGCCATTGAACATTGAAACGAAGATTGAAGTGAGAAAACATTGAAAGAATAGAGAAATGTGAGACAACGTAAAGTCTGAGTTTCGGACTCAAGACTATGTTTGGTTGTATGAGTTTGATGCGCACGTTGCATGGTCGAATGGACTTGAGATATTGCCCGTGCACTGGGTGGGATATGAATTCCCTCGAACGAGTTATATTTGCCGGGACACCGGGACCATTCGGCCTAGGAGGGATGAATAATCATTGTTGGTGCACATCTTTTGGGCATGACTTGCGATCTGCTACTGATGTGATAAGCCACAATTAATGGTAAGTTCGGCGTCCTTCGGATATTGGGTCAGCAAACCCGTACGGGGAGGACGTCGGGTTATCCAGTTTGAGAAAAGAAAAGAAAAGAGAAATAAGTTAGTCCATTCCGGCGCGGATACGCCAATGACCTTTATATAGTTAAGGAACGGTGAAATCCTTTGTGGGCAATAGAGAACTTAAGTGTTGTAGCCAATCTGGCAAATTTAGTTGGATATTGAAAGCATTTGTAATCTCAGTTCATTCATCAATAAAGAGAATTATTTCGTATACTCTGTTTTTTTCAGTTGCTAATATCAAATCAAAGATAACCATTTGAGAACTTGTCATCTTGTCTTGTACGAGTGCAACTCCAGACTCGTACGGCATTACGCCCTAGCGAGGACGAACGATTCGAAAAAATCGATGGGAGGATGAGCGATTTTCCGGGTCGAAGCGTGACAAATTGGTTTCAGAGCTCCATGCTCAATTTTCTCAGGACGCTTGCTTTGTTTCAATTCCAAAGAGTTGTCCACCACCAATCAAATCACTCTTGACTCTACTCGATGCCGCACTGGGTGTTCCATACAATAAGTCTAATACAAATTATGTAATTTTGTCGCATGTGTTTTGAAAATTACATGATGTTTGCTAAGAAAGTCGTGAAATACTTGTTGCATCAAGTGCAACAAGTCGTGAAATAATTGTTGCTGCAAGCGCAACAAGTCGCGAGATGTGAATTGAAATGTTTGTTGCTGCAAGCGATACGTGAATTGAGATGTTTGTTGCTGCAAGTGCAACAAGTTGAGAAATATAAATCGAAATGTTTGTTGTTTCAATACAACAGTCGATATGAGAAATATTGGTTGCGTCGATATAATGAAAGTCGTGAAATGTTGCGGTATCAAATGTAATGAATGATGCATTGCAATGAACGTGAAAGTTGATATCGAATGCGTTGAACGAATTCGAGCATTTGCCTTTAAATGTCGGAAATAAATTGTTGCACGAGGTGCAACGGATGTCGGAAAATGAATCGTTGCACAAGGTACAATGGACGGAACTAAATCGTAAGTCGATAAGAAACTTAGAAACGATTCAGCTCGGTTGCGTACCAAACTTGTGTTGGCAAATGAAAACATTGGCCGAGTTGTTACGGTTGTGATCGGCATGATCACTGCAGAAATCGTAAGTTGGAATAAACAGTTGGTTCATACCGAGTATGATGCGAGGAAAATGTCTTAATTTTCGAGTGGTATATGTCATACCATGTATGCGATGAATGACTCGATTTTGAGTGGTATATGTTATACCACTTGTGCGATGAATTGCATCGAAACGTTGTGAGAATTGCGGAAGGTTTATCCGCGACGGACGGGAGACTACCGAGACTCGATTGAAAATTTGTATGACGATGTGTTGATGCATGTGTTCTTCGATCATTGATTGGAACGATAAGGCGGGGACTCGTATCAGTGAGTGATACGTCGGACGAAAATTTGTAAGTCGGTCAAATGGCCGAGACTAACGAAACAATTATGCCTTGATGCAATAATCGAATCGACGGGATAGGAAACTTGAACTTATAATCAAATCGCACGACTTGCGATCTTGATAGAAATGTTGGGCGAGGCGAATCGTAATCGAATCGCACGACTTGCGATCTCGATAGAAATGTTGGGCGATGCGAATTATAATCGGATCGCACGATGTGCGACTTCGGTGAAGAGTTGGTTGATGCGGGTAAATAGTGCCAAAGAGAGAGTTGGTTACATTGCAGCGAAACTCCTTTGAGTACGACTGAAACATGCAAAACTTAGAGGATGTGATCATATAACTCGAGGGTTCGATATTGGAAAATCGGTAACTCGGTTACGCGATCAAAGTATAGTGGGATGCGGCGAATCGGAAAATGAGTTGATGTGTATGGAAAAGTTTGTAGTGAACTTGGAGTATGCAATACAAACTAAAGTCGACGTTGATGCAGATTCAAAGTTGACCCTCGTGTTATCAAAATTGATATGACCTATCGAAATCGATACGCAAGAAAACGTAAGCACGATGTGAGAGTACACAACAGAACGGGCTTACGATACCGTAATTTTTGGGAATAGAAATACGAGAATGTCGAACTGGTTGATCGTAAACCTTGCAATTGATCAGGCGAGACCGTAAAGTTATCGACGATTGTTTTGATGCGTATAGCATCTCAGATGTCGGTCGTGGGTAGATAGACTCGAACTCAATACGAGTAGATGTTTCGTGAAATACGGAATTATCGACAGTAGTGCATGACTTTACTCGGAGCATAGTTGTGCCTCAGTTACACAAATAGAAATGGTTTTGTCCGAATTTGGGTAGTCGCGTAGAAATCGTCGGAACGTGATTTGGCTCCGAAATAATATAGCATGGTTCGTAGTAACTGTCCTTCGTTAATAATCCACAATTATCGAGCGTAGCTTCGGGACAGCTGACCCTAGAAGACTTGACTGTCAAATCAAAGTAAATGTTGCAGACCCGTAAGATTACCCATGCGATGTCGCATATGAAATTGCATCGGTAACAAATATAATGTGGTGCATGTTGATGATAAGTCTAGACGATTTTTGAGAATCGTGCTATGCACGAGAGCGAGCGGTAAGAGAATGACTTACGAGTTATGTCGTTAAATTTGAATTCACCTTGCAATTGAGTTGCATGAATCGAACTTATATTCGATGTTGCGAGACGGACAAGTTGAAAATTTGGCTAGTGAATTCCTACTCGATAGGAATCGAACATAAGACGCGTCGTAAAGACCTTTGTGTCAAAGCAAATTTTGCCTTTGAGCATCGTCGACTCGAATTGAACTTGTGTCGGATAGATTGTGACCTTTGTGCAATGTCAATTTAAAGTTGCGCCGGGAGAATCTAAGCACAGTGTCTATGTAAGTCACCTAGTGGGCATAGCCCTGAGTGTTGATGCATTTGTAAGTCAACAAAGGAAATCGTATCGAGATAAGTTGCATAGCCAAACTTCGGAAATAGTTGGACGACAACTTCGAACGCAAGGCGTTGCGAAGGATCGTTGCGATCGGATGAGCGACGGCTCGACGCGACGCATAGAATTGATAGTCCATACGAAACGAGAAATGCGATTTTGAATTGCGTCACGTGCAGTGACTTTATTGAATGAATCACGTATGTATCGAATATACGTATGCGATAAAATTTCGAGAACAGTTGCTAAAGATAAGTCCGATAGGAAGTACGAGATGGCAAGCATAGGATTGAAATTTACCTGTCAGCTATGTTCCAATTTTCTACTACTGGGCTTGGCTGGAATACACATATTTTTGGGACGCCTTGAATAGGTGTACGATCCAAATCAAGTTGTATACTGAATTCAAATTGAGCTGCAGTAAAGACTGAAAGTTAATGAAAGCTTGCACGAGTGTTTGAAACGGAACAATGATAGTGAGACAAGATCGTGAAACGATCTAGAGAAACACTTGGAAGTGAGTGTTGGTTTCGGTTCGATGACGAACCTTGTTTTGAGTGGTATATTATGTAGTCCCGCTCTGCACGGTGCATTATGCTGAGTCGTTGATTCGAAGAGTCGCGTTGACCCGATTACGTATCGATGCGAATCGATACAAGAGTTACCTTGTCCCGAGAAATGCATCGAGTCGGATCGATGCGAAGAGTTACGTTGACCCGAGGAATGCATCGAGTAAGATCGATGCAAGTGTTAAGTTGGCCCGAGAGAAAGCATTGAGTCGGTTCGAAGATTCTAAGAAATCGAATCGACGCAAGGCATTAGTCTGATTCGGACAAGTATTGACTTTAGTTGGTTTCGTGTGCAGGCTATACGTTTACGCTGAAATATAAGAGGTCGGCATTTTGCCTTATTTATAACGGGGTCCGCAAAACCAAATCACCGTCTCGCAACGGACTGAGGCATAGGCTCGGTAAGTCAAATCGGTCGTATAATTCAATGAAGCACGAAGTGCTCGAATGGCTAAGTCAGAAGAGTTGACGGTGCAATAAAGTTATGAAATCAAGCCGCATCGACTCGGCGAAACGATAAGGCGTATCGGCTTAAGGTGGGAGGACTTTGACTTCTCTTTCCTACTCCTTCATGCCTAAGTAAAATATTGTTGTATGCTAAGTTAACCTATCAAGACCATGGACGTGGCTCGATCGAGAGATGAACATAGTGTGTGTCGACACTAGATAGAACAATTGAAATGAAACGTACATCAAATGTACGAGTCACTATGGAACATTGAATATCGCAAAGACGAGCGCCTCGATGCGCAAGCCATAAGAACATGGGATAACTGTATCGACAAGTGCCTCAACGCACGAGTCATTTCGTGCCCCCGCGCACGAGTTAGTATGCTAGAACATTGAAAGACTCTATCGGCGCGAATGCCTCAGTGCACGAGCTATAGAACATTGAATACCCTATCGAGACGTGCCTTAGTTGCACGAGTCGGGGAGAAGGAACATACATTGAACACTAAGGCATAGAACATGGAATTACGGTATCGAGGCGTGCATCGCATGCACGACTCGAAGAATAGAGAACAATCGTGTCAAAGCGTGCATACGTGCACGAGAATCACAAAAGATGACTTCGTTGCGAAGAGAACAGTTGTGGCATGAATGTGACGGAACTGTCGGATGTGACACGATGCCTCGAAAATGTTCGGGACCTTCGGGTCGTTCGTTTGACGAACATTGAGTTGGGGCATGGTGCCATTGAACATTGAAACGAAGATTGAAGTGCGAAAACATTGAAAGAATAGAGAAATGCGAGACGACGTAAAGTCTGAGTTTCGGACTCAAGACTATATTTGGTTGTATGAGTTTGATGCGCACGTTGCATGGTCGAATGGACTTGAGATATTGCCCGTGCACAGGGTGGGATATGAATTCCCTCGAACGAGTTATATTTGCCGGAGAACCGGGACCGTTCGGCCTAGGAGGAATGAATAATCATTGTTGATGCACATCTTTTGGACATGACTTGCGATCTGCTACTGATGTGGTAAGCCACAATTGATGGTAAGTTCGGCATCCTTCGGATATTGGGCCAGCAAACCCGTACGGGGAGGACGTCGGATTATCCAGTTTGAGAAAAGAAAAGAGAAATAAGTTAGTCCATTCCGGCGCGGATACGCCAATGACCTTCATATAGTTAAGGAACGGTGAAATCCTTTGTGGGCAAGAGAGAACTTGAGTGTTGTAGCCAATCTGGCAAATTCAGTTGGGCTATTGAAAACCTTTGTAATCTCAGTTCATTCATCAATAAAGAGAATTGTTTCGTATACTTTGTTTTCTTCAGTTGCTAATATCAAATCAAAGATAACCATTTGAGAACTTGTCATCTTGCCTTGTACGTGTGCAACTCCAGACTCGTACGGCATCACGTTCCAGCGAGGACGAACGATTTGAATAAATCGATACGAGGACGAGCAATTTTTCGGGTCGGGGAGTGACACCGAAAAACCCCTAGACGGCAGTGCTAGGCATCTGTTCGACCCCATTTGGCCCTAGGCTGGTCTGTTCGTCGCCTAAGCAAGCCTATTCGGCCTTAGGCGGCCATGTTCGGCCGTGCGATTTTTTTTTATGCTTGTATTGTAGATATGGTATTATGGATTTCACATTTCAAATTTCAAATTTAAAACTTAAAAAACTAGACGGACACCTAGGTGACCTAGGTGCTAGGCAGCCCTTAGCCACAGCGATTCCGCTTAGCGAAATTTAGAACACTACATGGACCTTTCTTCCGCGTCAAATTGGTATCATAGTCTGGTTTAGGAACATTTTTATATGTAGGTAAGACCCAAAAAAATGTTTACACAAAGCTCCTCGCAACAATTAGTGTTATAATTGATGTTGAATACTACAAGATAGAGAATTTGATAATTGATATGTGTGTTGATATGACCAAGTTTTTCGATGAATTTCTCAACCATATTTAGATAAAATTGTAAACTATTGCTAATGGTGATCCTATATCCTTAGAAAATAGACCAGTAGAACCTAGTAAGCTTGTCGTAGTTGAGTCACCAGTTAGATCTATGTTCGAGACAAGGGTTAGGTTTAAACCGTTTTTAAAATTCTCTCGTTAATAAGGCACGTGAACAATTCCTATTATTTGTTTGTTACGAACAATTGTAATAGCTTGCAGAAAAATATAATTAATTGTAGGGATGATCATTTTCTTCTTTGGACGCATTAAGACAACCACCATTTATTGAGATACTTGATGTTACATCCATAGTGGATATTCCATTTTTTCTATGTGCACGAACGTCAGTGCTGCTTTGGGAGTTCATCATCTCTTCAGGAGCCTCAATGTTGGCTGTGGGAGTTCATCATCTCTTCAGGTGCCTCAATGTTGACTAGCCTGGTGAAGCAGAGGCATCCACTATAGTCGATTTGGAGTGCATCAGCAGGAGTTAATTCTCGGACTTCATGCTTACGTGATTCATCGGGAGATGATTTTTTATTCATCGGGAGATGATTTTTTTTAAGTCGAGGAGAATGATACGAGACTATACATGGACCCAAACCCGAGTTTGATTCGTAGATCGGATTGTTATTATTTTCTTATATTTCATTTTATTTTATTTTAGGATTAATTGAACTAAAGGAAACTTTATCTCTTTGAATTGGTTAGAAATTTAAATTATTTTAGGGTCACGCCTTTAGAGGTTGGCGTTATATTCTTTTAATTTCTTGAGAGTCTACAAATTAATTGTAAGTTCATAAGCTATTCACTGAAGAATTGAAGAATGAATTAAGAAAAATATACTTGTGAGTTTGTACGGTGCGACATCAAAATTCTAGAGTCGATCTAACTCGTGTTCTTCTCCACATCCTACGTCGAATTGGGTGTCGAGTACAAAAGTCCCATCACCAAGATCCGACACAACCCGCACATTTTCAAAAATAAGGTATTTCTATTAATTTCAACTCGATTATTATGTTTTTGCATTTCTATTGTAATTATTTGTGATAAATTGATAGTAGTTAATTGTTGATAGATCTTTAAAAGCCTCCTCGTCCAATTTTCCCTAAACCCCTAATTTTCATACCAACCTTATTTTCCCTTAGGTCTTGTCCTACGTCAATTAAATTAAGGATCCATATATGTTACCTTGGACAATATTAGCTCATAAAGGAGTCACATTTTAAGAGGTTCTACAGCGAAAATTAAAGAATTCTTTGCCACTCAGTTTGTTGGTGAAGAATATATGAAACCTACCTTGTGGATAACAAATCCAGAAAGGTTGCAACGCTGGTATTCTTACTTCAAATGCTTCAAATCCAGCAAGGCTGCAGAGCAGCCTTTCCAATATATTTGTAGTCAGGTTGTGTACATCTTGTCCCTCTCCAACCATGCATGAGGGGGAGCTCATAGCAATGGGACCCCCCCCCCCCCCCCAACCCACACACCCCCACACAACCAATCCCCCAATTTATAGTCCTCATTTGTCTCACTGAATTCTTCTTGCAAATTGGGTGGTATCTAAAGAATCATCGACTATTAAAAAAGAAAGATAAAAAAATCAATAAATGATAAAAGTCTGGAGCAGGACAAAGATTAAGTAAAAGATGGGAAGATGCTGAAGAAAGTGAAACCAAATAAACAAACTCAAAGTTGATTAATTAAATCGTATTAGCGTTCTTGAAGAAATAAAAAGAAATAAAGAACCTACGAGTAGGAAGACAGAAAACCTGAAAACGCAAAAAAGATGGAGCCAACCTACAATGGTGTAGATTCTACTTTGACATCTAGCATCAAATGATCAAATACATATCTTGAAGGCCCCTTGCATAGAAACTAAATGGAAATATTGATTTTGCAAGAAACGGGTTTATTAATGCATGCTCGAGCAGTTCCATTGTTACAGAGGTGACAAAGTGAGCTTACAGGTACAGCAAGCAGTCGCATATTCTTTCTTAGGTTCAAACTCTTGGATAATCATTTACTCTTAAAAAGTCAGCAAGCATCCATCTCAGTTCTGCATGATACTAACTAATGGCATCATGCCCTAAGCAACCTGTGAAAATATCTAACAAATTCACTTCATACAGACAAGCATCACCGGAGCTGAGGGCCTAAAGGAGCCAGCAGCTCACAAGAACTCCATAATAACCATAAGCTCCACTTCAAGTATCATTCCACTTTCTCCAAAAATCTGCTACTTCCCTTTCCCTAATGTCCTTCTAATTGATCCTAATATTCCTAAAACAACCTAAGTTATGGCAAGTAATCTCAGCATGCCCTATGATCTCAGCACCTCCAATATTACAATGTGCACACTGGATTTGATTCTCATCCCGTAACTGCAATTCCATATAATATGTATGGTATCTGCTCAACCATGCACATGTTTTATAGCCAAAATATACTATGAATCAGTACAATTTTCCATTTTAGTATAGATGCACCCGCATGATTGGTTTTGCATTTTTGAGATGCCATCAACAACAACATACCAAAGACCCATAGCATTACAGACTCCATTAAACCTCTCCACGAAAAATCTTCCTTTCTTCAGTTCATCATGGCTGGTACCTGCATAATTCTTTAAGTAGTGCAATCCACCACAGTACAATGAAGTTTTATAAGCACACTTTTTTGTTTTGTTCACATAGCAAGCAATGATCAGAATAATATATTGATAATAGTTTTTGGCCATTGATACCTCATTCCCCATGCCACAATAAACTGACACAATTAAAAAAAAAGAATGGAATATCAAAGAAAATAAAGGGAAAAGAAAAGAAAAGAGCAAATAGTCAACAGCATATTGGCAGTGCATCACTGCTAATTGGGCAGACAACAGCTACAGTGGTCAAAAACATCTCGCAAATAAGCATACATTCCAAGAAGACATTCCAAGTAACAGATGATAATTCATAAATACAGAACAAAATCACAAGGCTTATCAATGATTTCTTCGTGTAATACACAATAGCTACAACAGTCAGAAAGATCTCACAAATAAGCATACACTCCAAGAAGGCAGTTCAGAATACCAGGTCAAGACTATAATTACAGAAAACAATCACAAGGCTTACCAATGTTTCTTTTGTGTAGTAAAGAATACGTGGTAAACCAAGTACACTTGTTGCCATCCAATCAACAACTGGATCAACTGAAAGATCTCCTTGATACCTATGTTCCCGAGTTAAGTGATGGAAAGTAGGTAAAGAAATAAGACACAAAAGTCAAAGAAAGGAACAATCATACCTCACATAACACTTTGAGCTTTTACAATCAGGAGGATAGGCAACAAGGGAAGGCAGACCTGCACACAATATAATTATGAATATATTAGACTTGGATATCAACTTGTAATTGTCTTGTCATAATCCATATCATACGCTCGTGATCTCCAAATACTTCTCCTTCTATTGCCATTAACTGAATTTCAAATGAATGCTAATCTACAAAATAGTTGACAACAGATTGCCCATCAATGTATTGGTTCACACTAAGTTAGCTAATATGAATGTTTAGTAATTCAGGTTGATAGATGTAATATCAGCATGATATGGAAGTCTATACTAGGCAAAGCCTTTATCAGTCGATGCAGGTAAGTGACAAGTCGTTAGCAGAAGTCTGGATATTCCATGCATGTATTACAACTTGTTAGAAGGAACATATGATTGAATGAAACATTCCTTTGAAAGCTCATCTCTACCATCAAGCATTCTATTCGGTTCTGTGATATCTATCAAAGTTAAGCAGAAATCCGTTTATGTATAGAATACAATGTGAAGACATCATAAGAATGAGCCATGAACCCATACCTCCAACCAAAATAGTATATTCAAGAAAGGATAACTTAGAATTAGTCGTTGCTAGCAGAAGAACCAAATTACAAACAAGATAAGGAAAAAGTATAATAGAAAACAAAATGACAGGCTAAATCAAATCCAAAAGTTAAGGAAGCATGATCCCGGTTACATATATAAGATAATCATCAACGCTAGTTCCTACAGAACTTAGTAACATGACTTTTTACAGAACACAGCATATAGGGTACTGATCAATCTCTCCAGCAAATTTGAGATAAAATATCTGTGAAGAAACTGGGATCCTTGAAATAACTAGCTAGACATGGTTACTGAAAAAAAAAAAATTCTCAGACTGAGATTCAAATATGTGGCAACAATCACTAAGGCATCATGATTCTTTAATTACTTGTACACATAAAAATAAGGTCAGTTACTATCAGAGTTACCAGATACTTGGAACTTTAATAGTATGGATACTGAGAATAGCTGGTATGTGGTACACTAGGAGTAGGTTTAACAGGTTCACAACTTGGGCACTCTGTTTGTTTAGGGGTAAGCTACTTTTTTTCTTCTTACTAAGTTACCTATACCCTTTGCCATTCCCATTATAAATATAAAGTGTGAATGGTTAACTTTAACCAGCTATTAATAATGGGATGTTTCCCATGCGAACGATTCCCAGCTAGCATCCCTTCTCTTTGACATTAGTGACAATCAACGGGTAACCTAAGATCTCATGTATACAATTTTTGATACTATGGTTACATAAATAATTCTTGAGATTGGGGCTGCCCTCAGGTTCCAGAAAACTGGTGGGACATGAACTGCTGTCTTTCATATGTGCGAACGGGTACGTGGAACTCAGAAGGTTCCAGAGAATCTGGTAACCCTGGTTTTTATCACATACATGAAGATTTCTCACCCTGATTTTGGTTGAAAGAATAGATCCAAAGAACAAGGTATAGATAGGAAAGGTAATATTATTATCCTAAAGACAAGTTGACTACACAGAACATACATATACCAAATTCTTCCTCTCTCAGATTCTTGTAACTTGGGACAGCAAGTGAAGGATCTGTAAAGTAATGCCCAATGGGTGATATTTTATAAAAATATATTAGACAAAGGATAAAGTTTAAATTTATTTCATAAATTATTTATGCAGTTTTATAAGGTGAACGATTCCATAGCTGTATGATTCCTATGAAAGTCAAATCAAATCAAGTACACATTTTGACCAGTGTCTATCAAATCTAAAAAAGTTTCAGCCACTTCAGGTCTAGTTTCAGCCAATCTTGAAGTTTGACTTTCCAGTTTCGACCAACTTTATGGAAAACGGAAGCCAAATTGGGGCCAATATTGGGCCATAACAGAGTGAAACTCACCAAAATTATTCCAATCCTGAAGGCATAGCTTGATATTGATTTTATCATGCATTTAAGATCACTGCTGCTCGAATCCAATGGATAGGCCCATATGTATCAGAGTTGACCAACTTTTAAACCTTGCTTAAATGGCAACCTTGTAGTTACTTCCCGAAACAAAGTGGAAAGTGGCATGCCAATAATTTCTCCAAACAGCTTCGAGTCACATCAATTAACCAAGACAGTAGCCACACTTGGTGGAAAATAGATAGAAGAGTTCTATCACTAAAGAAAATTAAAGTAAAAGTGGAAAATGAAATAACTATCTCTGGCACAATAATTTGATATATATGGTTCTCTGTCACTGTCATACAATATTTGCTTCAGAGTCCCTCTATATGCAGCACTCTGATTAGATCTCATGCAACACCTTCTTAAATATTCACAAACAAACATTATGCCCCAAAACATTTGGCTTAACCAAGTTTTAACTTTTAAATGACCTTTTCATCTCCTATCTTTCAACATCTTATGTATATTACTACGGATTTCAATAAAAAGCATGAGGCAATAATTTAAGTGGCCTGTCTTGACTACGAATGTGTATATTGTATAGTATTATATTTTCTTTCCATGTCTCCGGCTGATAACCGTGTACTAATCAAACTAGGGGATGCAAGATGCAAATCCTTTGACCAATGGTTCAGAGACTAGGAAATGAACTGCAGAGCTTCCCACCAACCCCTTTCAAATTTCAAAAACAACCCATCCCCTACCCCTGGCGCAGGGCGGCTGTGTGGCCACGGGGTGGTCACGGACCCAGGCTGGGCCCTCCGTTCGGGCTGGCTAGGTGGCGGTGCCACGGGCCCGAACGGGGTGGACATATATATATATATATATATATTATGGCTCTTACTGATGAAAGCGATGGACTCTACCTGCTGCCGACAAACCGTTCCGATTTCATTTGAGAGTATATGTTATTGTTTTTTTGTGTTTTAGGAACGGTCTCTTTGTACTTGGGTATGTTTTGTTAATTTATTATTAATGGAATGCGAGGGGATTTTCCCACCATTTATTCTCAAGAAAGCCCTTTTACCAATGATCACTTAATTTGGTCCGTCTTCTAGACAATCTAGATTCTCCTATAGTGTTAGCGTCTCTAAGTTCTACAGCCATGAAAATCACCAACAGTCCAAAGATTGTATCCTATAAAACCAATTACATGTATAATATTAATCTATTATAGTGTTGCTAACAATCAGTTGACGATTACAGGGCTTGGCCATGATACGACAGAGGTTTGGGGCTTACACATTGGAGAATGCAGGTTCAAGCTGGAAAAAAAATCCCCTCCATAAATTAGGGTAAGGCTGTACATATCACGACACTCTCTGGACCCTGCATTTGAGGGAGCCTCATGGTATGGAAGCCATTATTCATATATGACATCACAATCCAACTTGTAAATTAGGTAGAAGGAACTAATACAAACTGTTGTCCTTTGAGGAATGAAAACCACTGAGTGGCCTACAGGAGTGTGCTATGTAATAACTAATAAGTAATAATATCATTTGATCAGTTGAATTTACACCATTTAGGACATTTAGTACAACACATTTAGATTACTTTTATTAATATTTATATGAGGGCAATATTAAATGTGTCTAATATGTAAGTCTGATATGTTCATATATCTCTGATTCCATCTGAGAACCACTATTCAACACCACAAAAGTCAAAACCCCAAACCGAATGTGAGTTGAACATCTTCAAGTGACAATACAAAGGGGGGGGGAGGCAAAATTGAACATCTCCGGATATATTGTCATGATGTGTAAAATGAGGCCCTTATCCTTCACAAATCACGACAATATATCACGATAAAATAGATATTTGACATCTAATGGAAATAGTACCATTTCGGAAGAATGGCTGCTTAGTAGGCTTTTTTTCTGCTAGGTAAGATGTTAGTTGAACATCTCCAAGTTCCACCATACCAGTGTCAGCAACACCATCCAACAAGATAGCTGCATGTTCCAAAGTACATATCAGATAAAACATAACAAACATGCGAAGAATTGCAGATATCTACAGTTAATAATAGTTATATTGAATTTCAGAATCCAAGGCCAAACATACAAAGGAAGATATCATTCTAACTTACCATAAAACTAAGTCATACATTTTGGTGAAAAGTTTGTCAACCTAGGATACTCCATAGTGTTTCTCATTATTAAATTATGAACATAGATAAAGATGTGCCTAAGGAATCCCTTGGATTGATTTTAATTTGGCTAAACCTTATCCACCCTGATTTCCTTGACAACTTTAATAAAGGTCTTTATCTGTTATATTTCTTCCATCTTCCAACCCTCTTTTCCTCTCTGAGTGTAAATTATTGCTTTGCAACTAGTATAGAGATTAACAACAGATGCACAAAATCCATGTGCTAGGTAACATATAGTCCACACACCACATGCTGATCATCACTAAATTATTATTATTACTAAATAACTAGAAAATATTTTATATCTTAATATTTATGTATCATTTGTTATTTCTTGCTAGCTTTCAATGTAAATTAATGGATATTTTGAATCAATAAATATACATGTTTTAGTATGCAGACCTCGGACATGCCTAATCATTGTGTCAACACCAACACTTGGCTCCACTCTATTTAAAGAGAGCTACGGGATGTCTTTTCACAACTCTTTACAAGATGACTTGTGTTCTTTCACCCTTGGTGAAAGATGGCAAGTTTTTACAAAAAATCATACCATAAATAAAATGTTCTAGCCCAAAAAACAATTAACATAATATAATAACACCAGGACCATCCTTCAACCAAAATCCTACCAAGTCCAATTCCTCCAAGGCCCAAGCCATTTAGTTAGCCTTTTAGTAAATTATCTTATAAATAATCCAAAGTTCTCCTCTCTTTCCAATGTGGGACTAAACAATCAAACCACTTAATATTCCTATCTAATAAAAATCCTAACAATGCCTCACTTAGATAGGAACCGGGATCAGCTAGTACCAGCTGGTATTGGTAGCAGTCAGTATCGATTGGGATTGGCCAAAAATGATACAATACGACCAATACTTATCGGTATCAGCCAATTCTGCTACCCTGAGTCCAATATCAAATATAATATGGGAATTTGGTATGCTTATATATGAGTGCTATTTCTCAAGAGTGCATCAGGGATCACCATTTTGGCATGTGGATAACCAATACTGCAAATTTGGGCCACATGCATGTGTCATGCCCTGGAGGGCCCCTAGGCTAGGCCATGACAAGGACCTAGATGGAGTACGAAAGTATTCCAAAATTCTTAAAATCAGTTAAATAACAAAAGAGAATCCATCCTAAGCATTTAAGCCAGAAGCCAACCGGATTATTAAACCATTTGCCTGACATAGTTACAAAAGGATAATATGCAGGATTGCAAGTTCATCCTTTAAACTCCTATCTTTCATTTGTAAAGCACACAAGACGCTTTGAGTATTCTCCAATAAGCCTTGCAATCATAAGATTAAAATCCCTGCATAGAAACGTCAATAACAAAGTCATCGTCCAAATATTTGGGGCCCCTAAACTAGGGCATGACAAGGACCTAGATGGTGTACGAAACCATTCCAAAATTCTTAAAATCAGTTAAATGACGAAAGAGAATCCATCCTAAGAATTTAATCCAGAAGACGACAGGTTTATTAAACCATTTGCCTGACAAAGTTACAAAAGGTTAATATGCAGGCTTGCAAGTTCATCCTTTAAACTCCTCTCTTTCAAGATATAATGTAGTGTTTCAAGAATTGTATTGAAAAGTACACAAGACGCTTCGAGTATTCTCCAATAAGCCTTGCAATCATAAGATGAAATCCCTGCATAGAAACGTCAATAACAAAGTCATCGTCCAAATATTTGGGGTTTGCTACATAGTAGTTCTATCCATTTTGCTCTATGAAGGCCAAACTCCTCTATAAAATTAGCATCTTTAATATCGGTATCCATTACTTCAGTGCCTGTTCAACTACTTCAAAAGTACGACCCTTTTTTCTAATTTGGTGGGTGCATTTATAAGTCTTTATGACATCTTATCCCCAATTGAAGTCACTCTAACTTCCCCACAAATTAATGCACTTGTTCTTATCATATACAGTATGCCACTTCCATCTCAACATTCCTATTTCAGATATGCTTAGTTTTCTAGATATGTATTTTATCCCAACATTGTGACACAAAGCATGTTGGTCTTATAGCCATATCCTTCAACTTTTATGGAAACTCTATGCTCACAAGGCTCTCCGGAAGCACTTCCCCACTTTAACAATGTTGCTTTAGTTCGGCGAATAACTTCCTCCTCAATCTCTTGATCATGACAAAATACATTTCCCTGATGAAGAAATATTGATCCTAAGTAACTCAAAATATCACTCCTAGGAATATATAGGCCAACATGTGAACTTCACCCTCATATCCTCTTGTAATTTGGTAATGCTTCCATGTGAATTTCAAAAAAAACTTCAATCTAACCGTCCTTTTTGCTCTTCTGCACTTCTATCTCTGGAGATGAACCTCCAGCGCCACCTTCTAGTTTGTAATCCATGTAGAGTGTCCTACAACAGCCATGTATGCAAAAACTATATAAAACATAGATCGGTGATTGTTAAGATTGGACGAAGCAAGAGTATTTTCTAGTTCAGGAACAACCAGACCATGTTACCTGAATGAAAGTCGGACGTAAACAAAAGGTTAACCAAGCTTTCACCTAATGCTCCATGTAGGAACATATATGCGCATTTGCCATTCCAACTAGATAAGGAACTGGATTTGTGCATTTGTGAGACACATGCACTGGAGACCTATAATGAAATTGTACAGGGATTGCATCAACTTTTTGAATAAAAAAGAGGTTTCTTAAAATAAGAGAGCTCATGGCTCCATATTTTTCTACTTTTTCCTTAGTCCTCTCTATAAGTTTCTCTAAGATAATGTAACTAAGTTAATTCTAAATCAAATAACAAAGATATAGTGAATGGTGAGAGTACTCCACCACAAGAGCACGCGCACAATCATCAATCTCTAGCCCAAGACAAGTACAAAACCATGTGTCTATTCACTGGCTTCCTCGTACCCTGCCTACTCGACTTTCAAAGGCCAGCTACAATCTATTCCCCAAGCCAGCGCCCTCCCAAGTGAGCTCTCTTGATTTATAAACCTCTCTAATTCAAAAGGCATTGTAATCTAGTACCATTTAATTACAAGGTATCCAATTCACGAGCATTGCACCTGCACAAATCTGGCATGAACAGATTTGGGTACGTCTTAGATTGAAGAATGTGCTGTTTGTTTGTCAGTACAATTATTGGAATGATCTAAATAAGCATAAATAAGAAAAAGAAAAAATCATTACGACATTGACAGGCACAAAGATTAGGATATATCATAATAAGCAATATGATCAAGGTACAACATAAAATTAAATATGAAGTGCTGATATATCATGCTAAGCAATATAATCAAGGTACAGCATAAATTATAAAATGTGATGCGCGTACCAATGCTTTTCCAACTACTAATAAATTTGGCGCAACGAGCACTTCCATCCGAATAAACCTACATTGTGTGTGCCAAAATAAAACTTAGAAAACAGTTACAGATAAATACACATAATATCCTGTCAAAATTTGTATGATCCAACAATCACAAATTAATGGTAGAAATTATATACTCAGATAAGTTTCTAGTTTTTTTGAAATGAGGAATTATCTACAAGTAGCATCTTGCACTAAGCTTATCATTTAACCTGTATTAGGATCGTCTTTGTTTCACTCATAATAGAAATGAAATTCTCAGATGTGAGGACGTTAAAAGCCTGGTTAGTCAAACCTGATGCAAAGACAAGGTCATACACTAATCATTGATCCCAGTCATAATGGATTCAATGAAGCTAGGTATATAAGTGACAATAAATGAATGTAACTTCTAGATAAAAAAAACTTGTAACTTACCAGATGAAGATGCATTAAGCAATGGGAGGGGAATATTTGAAAATTTCAATTCGGCATATTGTTCTGTGAGCAGTTCTGTAACATGCTACAGCAGAGAAAATTGTAATAAACTTCTTTAAACTCAATATGTACTTCAAATATAGCAAAGCAAAACTTTGTCTCACCAGCTGGTCATCAATATTAAAAAGGTCATAATCTCTCTTCCACAATGGATTACTAAGCAGTTCGAACGCATAACGAATCTGCAACGAGGAAAAACAGCTAAACAATTTACTAATCATCAACATAAAACTCAAAACGCTTAAAATGCGAAATACCACAAACAGGTGATATTAGTCACTGAAAAGAAAAGGTTTGGCTCCCAAAATACAGGTTGTAATAAGTTACAGGCAAAGTAATGACTTCGAACATACACCAGTAGATAAAATGTGATCTTCCGAAAGAAAGTGGCAAAAAGGTACTAAGTATCCACTTCTTGCAGAATGAATTGTAAAGCAACTTTGAGGAATCTCAGCATAACAAATGAAGACTAACCTACTGACAATTTGCAGAAATATTCACAGTATAAATCAGATGCGACCAGCATAGGATGCATATCCAACTTGAAATTCATTAATGACAGATTACAGGATGCTACATGTCATACTGTTTTAACATTCAAATAACCCAAACAAGAAAGTTGTTTTAAACTGTGTTGAACTTGAACCAAACATAACTATTTCTTCCGAACTGATTCACAGACACCAATAACTTGAGTTAGGCTTGTTGGTCGTCATTTTCAATAAAGCAGATTGAAGTAAGGAAACAGTTCTCTCTTTTTTCACATGATTCTTAACTTTTTTCCAAACACACTTGTCTGGATAAAGTATGGCAGGTCTGGTTACAGAAATTGTCCCTCAGTTCAAGGGTATTCCTATGATCAAAAGAACTCTGGATGCCCTCCTCCACTTTCTATTAGCAACATTCTTCTCAATTTCTCCATCACAGTGAATGACCAATCCTATAGAGAAAAGAAACACTCCTAGGTATTTTGAAGGTTGCATAGACACGAACACAGATTTAGATTTGGACGGAAGTTTTCGAAAAATTGTCAAACAGCCGACCCTTAAATTTGGGATAAATCCTCTCTTCAAAAGTCGGGTCAAGTTCCCTACCTCGAGTAACTCTTCTATTTCATTTCATTCCTCAGAACTAGTCCTCTTCGCTTAAATTCTATGTTGTATTAAGCGTGAGGCGAGGCGAGGCAAGGTTGTCGCCTCGCTTAAGGGCGCTTAGTTAGCGCCTCACTTTTTATTTTTTTTATTTTTGCTCCTACATGTAAAATACTCTATATACACATAAACTTCAATAATTGTTCATACAATCCTACTAGTATATGCATGAACAACAATGGACGCGGCTATCCGCACCCCATGACCTACTAAGCACACCCCACCAAAAAAAAAAATGAAATTCCTATCCTGCTCCCCTCTCCTCCCCCCCCCCCCCCCCCCCCTCCCGACCTCGACCCAGGAGGAGGAGGAGGGGTCGGGAGGAGGAGGAGGAGGAAGAGGATCGGGAGGAGGAGGGTTCGCAGGAGGAGGAGGAGGGGTCGGGAGGGGAGGGGGGGGGGTCGGGGTCGGGAGGGGAGCGTAGGATAGGAATTTCAATTTTTTTTTTTTTTGGTGGGATGGTTATGGGATGCGAATAGCCGCACCCAATAACAATACTAATTATCAATCAAGCAAAGTGATAATATAAATATTAGAATCAAAATGCAAACTATAAGCCATACAATGCATACATACTACATAGTCATCAAAATATCATAAACATAAAAGCTAAGGTCCGTTTAGATAGGTTTTCAGAAAAAATTTTGTGAAAACAATTTTCAGAGAAGATGTTATAAGATTGTCATCTGAATGTACGAATTCTGAGTTTGCGTTTGGTTATTTTCATCTAAAAAATAGTTTTTTGAAACAAACATTAAAAATTCTGTTTGGCAAAATAATTTTAGAAATTCTTTTTAATAAAATTTTATAAAATAATTCTGAATGTGTTGTCCAAAATTTTCATGTCCAACCAGACACATTTCGTGTCTAGCCTCTGGGTCCGACCCCAGGATGTCCACACCCAAATTTTCGTATCCGACATATTGTTACCATCAACACCAAAAATTTCAATACAATTTTTCAGTCCAATGTCTGACACAAGGACACATCAACACCAAATCCGACACCGTGTCCCATCCATCACCGTGTTTCTTCTGGGTCCGCGTCCATATTTGACCCCGTCCACCACAGATATGATCCCGACATCGTGTGTCCCATCCACCACCACTCGAACAGCTCCCTCCTCCGTCGTTCGAGTTGGATGCAGGAGAGGGATGTTTGTTGGGGAGGATGGGAGAGATAGGAGCCACCACCACACATGCATCCCGCACGCACGAGCAGAGTAAAGCCAAGCACCTTTCCGACCATGGCCGTTCTCCGATGACGCCGGAGCCATGCGTCTCTACGTTGCCGAGAGACCAGCTAGCCGAATAGAGGCTACTGTAGCAAGAAAAAGGAAAGGAGGAGAAGAAAGAAGAAGAAGAGTGTGAGCAAACATTAGAAAAGAGAGACGAGAAAAGTGGAAAAAAAAACTTTTAGAAAGATTGAGGTATGGGAGAGAAGTTGGCAGAGGAAGGGAGAGGGAGGAAGAACGTTGGAAGAGGGAGGAAGAAATGACTTCAGAACAGAGCAATGAGACAATAAGAGAAAAGCACACTCTGAAAAGAAGTTTGAGACTCTCTGAAAGATAAGTTAAAACATCAATACTCCCAAAAACTTTTCCATATGTCAACTTATGAGTTGTCTTGTCCAAACAGCTTTTTGCCCACTTATTCCATTTAAACTCGGGAAGCTGAGTTTTAAACACTAACCAAACGCAGCCTAAGTCTCTAAAGTTCCTACTTTAAGTTTCCCAACTATACAACTATGTAAATAACAATAGCTTCGGTTCGGTTTATATTAAAAAAACGTTAAGCGAGGCACTACTAAGCGACGCCTAAGCGCGCTTAAGCGTTGATCGCTTTTCTGGGGCAAAAATTTGTTAAGCGAGACGTCGTAATTCTAAAACTCGCTTAAACGGCGCTTAAGTGTCGCTTAAACGCGCTTTTCACAACATAGTTCAATTCAACTCCTCCTTTATGATCTAGTCTTCCACTTCCCCAAAGAGTGGATCTGAGGAAGGGCACTTGGCTCGACTCTACAAGGAGAGGACGGAAAAATATATCTTCGAAATATAACATTCTTTTTCATATGTATCGGAAAAGAATAGCGATTTATTCCTATGGAACATCCAGTAACAAAAGATAAAATAAGAAATATTGAAAAATTCTTGCCTTGTATGTTCCAAGGAAATAAAACAAAAACCATGATGATGCCTAATGATTGGCTATTCTTAGGACAATCCGGTGAACTACTATATTACTTGAGAATGCAGAGAGACAAATTCCTCCATTTTGGAATTTATTGACTGTAGAGGGTTTGTACGTGGATGTTGCATGATTCGAAAAATTTGTCAAATAGCCGAACCAAAAATTTGAGATAAAGGCTTTCTTGTTGTTGTTGGGTATGTATGGATATGGTTATATATACACCTGAGCTATATACCTTTTGTACTATAGATCATAGTAGTATCTATGTTTATGCAATAGTAAGTAGCTTTCAAGAAGTTCTAAAATGATTTTAATATGAAGAAATGTACTTTCTCATATCTCAAATATGCCGAGAACGTATCTCAAATATGCCGAGAACGATTAGGACAATGCAAAATCACTTCCAACCATGCTTTTGCTCTCTTAGGATCCTAAACATAGTTGAGCCATATCTGACAAGGTGTTAAGGATGTGTCGTATCGTGTCGAGTCAGATACGGATATGAACACGAAAACGGTTCTCTAGAGGAGTATCCATGCAACATAGGATATTTCTTAACCATCAATATGTAAATTCCTTCTAGATGTTCTACTAAAGTTACTATGTCATATATTCCATTTTCATCCTACTAATTTATACAAACTAAAATTCAGTAGGAAAAAAGGAAGTAACAAAAAAAATCCAAAGAAGTCAAGAAATCACTAAAATATTAAAATTTCACAGATAAGAAAACATTTGCTGGAATTATGCTTTATAGATAATATGAAAAGACAAAATGGTTCTCTACAAGAATTATGATTTGTTGTTGTAAAAACAAGGGATTTTTATGTGTTCGGCAATGATAGTATGGGTTTGGAATCTATAGAGGGAGAGACAAATTTCAAGCTATTACCGAAGCACAAATTCTTTCAATAACAACATTCCGACAACCTCCTCATGTATAAGATAAATCACACAAAGTTAATGGAAGGCACACGTGCCCGAGATATATACATGGGAAATGGGAAATTAAAAAAAAAATTGTAGTCAAATTCAATCCTAGGGATTTTTATGTGTTCGGCAATGATAGTATGAGTTTGCAATATATAGAGGGAGAGACAAATTTCAAGCTATTACTGAAGCGCAAATTCTTTTATAACAACATTTCGACAACCTCCTCATGTATAAGATAAATCATAAAGTTAACGGAAGGCACACGTGCCTGAGATATGTACATGGGAAATGGGAAATAAAAAAATTGTAGTCAAATTCAAACCTAGGGACGTCAGACACACACACATGTTATTACTTGAAGAGTTTTCTACCTTTAAATTGCGAAGCTTGCGAAATTCAGTCAAAAACCGAAATACACCAAAACAATTAGAACCTGACGCAATAAGCGTTCACATAGGTGTCAGATAGGCTTGGGTCATCATGTTGCTACATGAGGTTAGGTTGGGTCAGATCAGGGAGAAAAATGCTCCAGTTGGGTTAGGTTTATACCTCGGCTGTATGCATGCACAATATACAAGCACATAACTTGGTAAATAGATGACTATTGTACCCTTTCTACATGATTCGGGAAAGTTTACTAACCTTAACAAACTCTGTCGTAGCTGGGGTTTCCAAACCTGAAAACCTGAAAGATTCATCAAACAACATATTAGAATTAAAAAAATATATATGGTTGTCAATGTGAACATATAAATTTAAATTATTAATATAATACTAGCAATATGTGATAAGCAAAGCAAGTCCATTCAATTATACATTATTATTTCTGATAGATCTTAAAAGGATGTCCTCATTTGAAAAAGAGAAGCCTGGATTCAGGATGAGGTAAAGACTGCTTTCATAGTTGGAAACTAGTCTAGAAGCATGGATACTCCAGAACTATTTACCAAGGTTAGCAGTATTGTTTTTGGCCCGTTCTTACGAGATCGGTGGTTTCAGTGGTTTTGGAGGTTCCAGACGGGAGTTTTTGAGTTCTTTGTTTCGGGAAGTCAAAACGAACAATGATTTTTATTATTTTAAATACTATAAAATATTTCATATATTTAATAATAACTATATGTAGTAATCATTATTTCTTATCAGTTTTGACTGGAATAATATTACGATTGATGAAAGTTGTGAATCAATAAATATATAACTTCAACAAATGGAATGGCTACACCGAGTCGATAAGGAATCTTATCGAGTTTCTGTTAAGCAATTGTTCCAACCAATTATTCATTTAAATCCCTAATGCCACCTATACCGAAGCAAGCACGGTATGAATTGTCGGTTGATTGGCGTTATGGCGTTCGTATGGAAGCCAGCAGCACAAACAAGCTTGGACCTTCCAAGATTTTTGTTGTTGCATCACTGCCCTTTGGACACCATCCATGTTTCGCAGATGTGGTGAGCGTACCCAGGCTACATAAAGCTAGTCATGCTCCAACCGGTCAAGGTCTTGTAGCATGTACATTTTTGACACGTCAAATCCTCGTGTCGATACCATTTTCTCCATATTTTTATTTTCCTTGTAGGCTTTTTTTTTCTTTTTTTGTTGAATTGACCGGAGACGAGAGTTCCAATATCGGTATCAACCACTAGCGGTCAGTATCAGATCACGATAGGACAAAATGGGATACGGTGCGGCCGATAGTGCGAACCTTGCTATTGACATGCCATTGAAGAGACATCTTGCATGATAAAATACCAAAAAACATAAGTGTCATGTCCATGTGTTTGTGTCGTCTGTATCGTGTCTTGAAACTCTTCCCGGGCAGGAAACCGACAACAGAAGTCTGTAGCATGGAACTACAAAGTATAAAACCATTACGACAAGTTTTGAGTAGTCAAGAATGATTCGTTAAAAGGTATTATTATGTGCTCGGTCACACTTATTACTTATTAATTGGATTATACATCAACTTGAAATGCTAATCAGCCCCCAACTAGTCAGATTAAGCAGTCCGATATATAGAACACAACCCAAAGGTGGCAGACACTTATACATGCTCTAGGGCATGTTTGGCAAATGGAAAGTAAGAGGAAAACTAGGAAAGCGGTGGAAAGTAGAGCTAGTTTCTATTTATTCAGTAGAAAGTAGAGCTAGTTTCCATTTATTTGCTTGTTTAGTGTAGTGCCCTGCTCCACTCAGTTCAAAAAGAAGAATCATTGGCGCAACGACGTTCGAACTTGGCTATGCAATGACTTGCTCGGAGTCCCACTCGGTCGAGGCAAGTCCTTGTTCAGGTGGGTGGCTTCGGTGAACTCGTCTCAGACTTGCCTTCATACTTAATAAAAATAAATGTCACGTGTTTGTTCGTTACGCACTAAGTAATGCATGCTAATAAAAGAGATGAACCCACATAGCTAAGGGAATAATTCCATCTTGTAACACATTGTATAGAACATGGAAATATCACTGGTTGCTAGATAGTACTTCACACCGTGTTTTCAAATTGGCACTCGTCCTATGTATTCATGTCTTGTGTAAAGTAGAGTTTTCTTATGTTGCCACATAGATTATCGACTTAATGTCATAGTATATACTTTCACACGATAACAAAGCTTGTCATAAAGATTATGACACTGGTTGGAGTACTTCGTATAATATGGTTCATTCAGTTTGGCAGAAAGGTTATCAAATAGTCGTTCCCGAGTTCATAGGTAAAGTATGGGAAGTTTCGGGACCGTTAGGTCGCCAAGGCAGTCCGACTAGAAGCTGCATAGAGAGGGTAACTCTGAGATAAAGTAATGGCTTGAGTAGTACGGTGAATTCGAGTAGAGACTTGCATGGTCATGGACAACTTGTGCACAAGGGAGTGGTTCCTCAAACAGTATCACGGGGCCACGGGATCGATTCGGCCTAGGAGGAACCAGGTTAGCTGTGCTGGATCACCGCACGGGTTATTCGGGAACTTCGACGGTTCTCGCTACCCGCGCTGAAAGAATTGCCGTCTACATCAAGATATAGTCCAGAATGGCTTGTGGTGCCAGTAACCCTCATATAGGCTAAATCAGCATGCTAGCGGCAATCCACGTGCAGACCGTTAGTTGAGTAAATAAAGAGATGCACAGCACGCGACACATTTATTGAGCCTAACATTTGTCTCCTGCAAAGAAACGCATTTGGACACTATCTTTATGGTTATAGAATGAGTTAGCTTCATGTTAAAACTTTGTGATTTTGAGTATGATATCTTTGTGTCGAACAGGAAAGGAAGGTGGTAATATGGGTAAGTTTAACTCTGATACGTGGCACGGTTATGATTCTGGGACACAGGTATGCTTTGCTAGTATATGCCATGAAACTGTTCCTAAGGCAAGATTAAAATATCATATAATAATAGTGTGCGCTCACATAATGAACGTGCTTGGTTTTGTAGAGTGGGCAATAGGCCTCTCCACTAGTACATTCTATGTACTGATACCCTACCAGATTGTCTGCATGGTGCATGGAGTAACTCGTTCGGTGCGGAGCTCGCTTGGACGTGCCAAGACGTGAAGTTTCTTGGCGATTTGAGGCGTGCGACTGCGTTGAAGCTTTCGTTTGTATAAGGGACATAATGTATAGACATCTATTGTATTCATTTTCAAGTTGCAAGTCTCAGGGTATGATTCATTATATATAGAGAGAGAGAGACTTTGAGCGATTGTAATCTTGGTTTCGAGCCGTTGTACCTATACTTCATATCAATAAAGAGATTCATTCTTGTGCATCTTAAGTTTATTCAACATTTCTTCTTGGGGACTTATGTGTGACTATGTCACTTGTTAAATCGACCGTTTCAACAGTTGCCTTGTGCAAGCACAACTTAGGTTCGTACGGAATCACGTCCATGCGAGAACGATCGATTTTACAGAACCAGGACGTGACATAATGGTATAAGAGCATGGCTTTACATCCTTGGACCCTTATCGATTCTCTTTATCTTAGAGTTGCATTCATAATCGATGTCATTGACGCTCTCTCGCAATGTTCTGCGGGACGTTCCATTCAATAAGTCTAGATATTTTATGAATCTTATGCGAGTATTTTGTTGACCAAGGATAGTTTCACATAAGGCCTTGTTGGCTGAGTTGTGTTGGGCATTACATATCTAGATTTTTGTTGGTGTTAGCAAGTCGTGTGCGGGATGAGAATTTTTTGAACAAGGATAAGTTGGACTCGATTTACTGGATGTGGGATAGCTATCGATAGAGGTGTTGTCGAATCATCAATGAGAATATAGAGAGAACGTACTTGGATTTTAAGGAATGGACGTAGATCGGTTGTGATTTGAAATCAGTTTTGAGGATTTGTCGAGTGACTTGATTCCTGAGTGGTGTATGGGATACCCTTGGGAATATTCGATCGATTGAGGGTTTAGGGTACTAATGAGTATATTATCAATGAACAGGATTGTGCAAAGTCTTAGAATGAATGATTGTCTAGCTAGTCGTGATTTTAGATATCTTGTATGAGATTGGTTAAAACAAACAAAAACGACGTGTATCAGATGGATTGCCTGGGTTATAGAATTCAGAATGATAGAGTAGATGGATTGATCGAGGAAAGGTTAATGTACAATGAAATAAATGACTCAGTCGAGGAATCGATATAGTTCATATACGAAAATGTTGGCTTAAACTGAATGGGATTGAGTTTCGAATTTGAATAAGGAAAGATATGCGCGATTGGAAGATAGCAATTTGGAAGTTTGGATTGAAGATACGAGAATGAGTCTAAGGATTCGAGATGTATCGCTCGATGGCTTGAGTTAGATGTTTCAAAGGTTAGGAAATTTTTGGAAAGATAGAACACAGACGAATCAAATGATAATTTCGGTAGATAGTGAAAATCCTTGGTGAATTGGATATTGATACGTTGTTAGATTTGGACCTTGATGTTGACATGTTTGGAAGATTGGTTGGTTAGGATTCGAACTTGGGGCGAGGATTGCCGAGATTTGGTTGAGGGATAACGCTTGGTTTCGATTAGGAGATGATGAGTGATCGACTTGGTTATGTTTTAGATTCGGAATGATTGAGGAATATTGTTTGGTAGGTTTGCCCTAGTCCTAAGTTGCCATTGTGTGTGGCGAGTTATAGTTATCCCGTGTTGTGAGAGCAACAGCACGAAGCGCGGTATAGATAGAGATAGAGGATTTGATGGTCGAGTTTGGGATATAGTTGGATTAGTTGGAATGATATAGGTGTTCAATGGAATTGGCAAGTGCAGCTTGGATTAAGAAAACGAATAAGTAGTGTTCGAGGTATCTTTAACGTTATGCAAGGTGAATTTAAGTTGGGTATGTGAGTGATGTAGTTAAATGAAGAGAAATTTTGACTTACCCCCACTTGAATTACCCATATCAAGGGTGCATCCCACAGTTTTACATTAATGAAGAAATGCTCCCACTTTGGACGAAAACCGTCTAGGGCTAACGGTCAAAGGCTTTGACCCAAAAAATTTGACAAAAATATCCTTTCCTGTGTGTGCGCTATCCCCCTCCTCCACCCCACCGCCACTGCCCCCCCCCCCCCCGTCCTCCTCGCCGCCACCGCCCACGCCCACCCCCGGCCGCTGCGCCCCCCCGGCCGTTGCCCCCCCCCCCCCGTCGCCCCCCTCCATCTCGGACGTGGCGGCAGCAGCAGCGTCGGGGATGGAAGGGGGCAGCGGCCGGGGGAGACGGGAAAGGGGGCGGCGGCCGGCGGGGAGGAAGGGGGGACAGTGGCGGCGGACGTGGCGGCAGCAGCAGCGTCGCAGCAGCAGTGGCGGCAGCAGCAACGACGGGGATGGGAGGGTCAGCGGCCGGGGGGGACAGGGAAAGGGGTTGCGCCCGGCGGGGAGGGAGGGGGGCAGTGGCAGCGGGGAGGAGGAGGGAGGAGAGGGGAGGGGGAGAGGAAGAAGACAATATGGGAAGGGTATTTTCGTCAAAAATTTTGGGTCAAAGCCTTTGACCGTTAGCCCTAGACAGTTTCCGTCCAAAGTGGGAGTATTTCTTCATTAATGCAAAACTGTAGGGTGCACCCTTAATATGGATAATTCAAGTAAGGGGTAAGTCAAAATTTCTCTTAAATGAATTAGTACTCAAGAACTTTCGAGGACGAAACTTTTTCTGAGTGGTGTATAATGTATTGCCCTGCTCCGCTCAGTTCAACAAGATGAATCATTGGCGCAACGACGTTCGAACTTGGCTATGCAGTGACTTGCTCGAAATTTTGCTCGGTCGAGCCAAGTTCTCGTTCAGGTGGATGGTTTCGGTAAACTCGTCCCTACCTTGCCTTCATACTTAATAAAAAAGGATGCCACGTGCTTGTTCATTACGCACTAAGTAATACATGTTAATAAAAGAGATGAACCCACATAGCTAAGGGAATAATCTCATCTTGTATCACATTGTATAGAACATGGAAATATCATTGGTTGCTAGATAGTACTTCACACCGCGTTTGCAAATTGGCACTCGCCTTATGTATTTATGTCTTGTGTAAAATAGAGTTTTCTTATGTTGCTACATAGATTATCGACTTGATGTCATAGTATATACTTTTACATGGTAACAAAACTTGTCATATAGATTATGATACTGGTTGGAGTACTTCGTAAAATATGGTTCATTCAATTTGGGCAGGAAGGCTACCAAATAGTCGTTACTGAGTTCAGAGGTAAAGTATAGGAAGTTTCGAGACCGTTAGGTCACTAAGGCAGTCCCTGGACTGAGAGCTACATAAAGAGGGTAAATCTGAGATAAAGTAATGGCTTGAGTAGTAAGGTAAGTTCGAGTAGAAACTTGCATGGTCATGGACAACTTGTGCACAAGGGAGTGGTTCCTCAAACAGTATCACGAGACCACGGAACCGATTCGGCCTAGGAAGAACCAGGTAAGTTGTGCTGAATCCCAGCACGGTTGACTGCGCTGAAAGGATCGCTGTCTACACCAAGCTATAGTCCAGGATGGCTTGTGGTGCCAATGACCCTCATATAGGCTAAATCAGCATGCTAGCGGCAACCCGCATACAGGTCGTTAGTTGAGTAAGAAAATGGATGCACGGCATGCGACACATTTGTTGAGCCTAACATTTGTCTTCTGCAAAGACACGCATTTGGACACTATCTTTATAGTTATAGAATGAGTTAGCTTCGTGTTGAAACTTTGATTATGAGTATAATATCATTGTGTTGAACAGGGAAGGAAGGATGGTAAATATAAGTAAGTTTAACTCAGATGCCTGGCACGATTATGATTCTGACACAAGTATTCTTTGCTAGTGTATGATGTAAAACTGATCCTAAGACAAGATTAGAAAGACCATATAATAATACTCTGCACTTACATAATAAACGTGATGGTTTTGTAGAGTGAGCGATAGGCCTCCCCACCAGTGCATTCTATATACTGATACCCCACCAGATTTTCTGCAGAGTGCAGGGAGTAACTCGTTCGGTGCGGAGCTCGCTTGGATGCACCAAGGCATGGAGTTTCTTGGCCATTCGAGACGTGCGACTGCGTTGAAGCTTTAGTTTGTATAAGGTACATAAAGCTTTAGTTTGTATGGACATCATCTATTGTATTCGTCTTCAAGTTGCAAGTCTAAGGGCATGATTCATTTTATAGAGAGAGTGAGTGAGAGAGACTTTGAGCTATTGTAATCTCGGTTTCAATCCGTTGTACCTATACTTCACATCAATAAAGATAATCATTCTTGTACATCTTGTGTTTATTCAACATTTCTGCTTGGGAACTTTTGTGCGACTCTGTCACTTATTGTTAAACCGGTGCCTTGTGCGAGCGCAACTTAGGTTCGCACGCCATGACAATCGGTTTTACGGAGCCGGGACGTGACATTTAGTAATTAGAAACTATATTAGAGAAGTTGTAGGAACCACCATAAATGTGGAAAGTACTAGGCTTTCTAGTTTCTATCCAAATAGATAGAAACTCATGGAAAGTCACAAGAAGCAATAATGAGATTTGTTTTGGTTTTGGTTTTTGTTTTTTTTGGAAAAGCTAACACCCATTTTTTACCCCCTATGTTAATTATTTTATTATTATTACCAAGTCATTTTTTATTACAAGTTTCTATCTTATAATTTCACCCAAACAAACAACATTTTAAGTTGGAAACCTAGTTTCCTTAGGCTTCTATAAACCAATAGAAACTATTAAGTGTCAAAAACTTTTCATTTGCCAAATAGCCCTACCCTAAGATTGATTTGGTTTTCGGAAACTCTTGCAGTGCAGTGCTCCTCAATTGCAGAGACGCACTAAATATTACAATTCCTTGCATTAACAAAGATCATGTCTGCTTTATGTTCAAAGATGTGGTTACATTACTAGCTAACGAAACCAACTGTCTCATGCAGTGAGAAATTAGTTTCGGAACTCGTTCTCTCTTATGTGGTTGTATATTAAGTTCCCTAAAACTCACCAATGAACGTCTTTGGACTTCCACAAACAGGCTAAATTTCCTATTATCATCTGCTAACCATTACGTGCAGGCAACAAGATAGGCGCATGCCCCCTGACTTGGTGAATTTGTCATGTGAGCTTTGCCAGCAAACCCAAAAAAGGGTAAAACTTTAGGTGACCCAGCTCTGCATGAAAACTACCATAGATGATTATGCGCAGTCCCCTTTTAGTAATACCAATTCCAATATAATTATAGTGATCACCAATTAGTTGGAGGGGATTGTTCATACCATATTTAACAATATCATTGCCATAAACACAATCCAATATTTCTTGAATTTTGTCCCGCAACAATTCAATAAGGTGTAATCATTATTTCGAATAAAGAAGGCAAGCAACTAGGCAGGCATGGATTTCCTCGAGATCAATTCAGCAATAAGGATTCCCTTAATGGAGCTAGTATCCATGAACCATCTGTAACTCACCTTAAAGGAGCCACTAGTCCATTGAATCATCATCCCACTTATAGGCTTCTGTTTGCAAGTTGTGTAATATATTCTTAAAGTATCTGATCTTTTATATTTTAAAGGTTATCATTCATATGAGCTGAATTAAAAATCTAAAATGAAACATATGAAATTATTGCAATTCTAATTTGTTTATTTTTCTTGTGGTGGCTTTTTATGATTGTAAAGAACTGTTCTTGTGCCATAAAAATTTGTAATTTAATATATTTTCTTCCAAAGATATAATTAACTAAAAATTAAATTAGTTAAACTTTACAGAAATACAGTCAAAAAATAATATTTCCTCAACTTTACATCCATTGCATATAATATCAATAAATGTGCAAGTCTGATATAGTACAAGATATTACCAATTATAAACAATAGACTAACTAGAAACTAGGCATCTTACATCACACATTTTAATCTGACCAGGCCAGTTTAATGAAGGATCGGAGAAGTTATTGATTATATTAAAGGATTAATCCTTGTGCCCTCTACGCGTAAGTTACGGACTAAGTTGTCACAGGTGAAATGCATACCTAGGTGCCAAGGTCCTCCAGAACCTAGATGCAAAGCAGAAAGTGAGGTGCATGCCTAAGCAAAAGCATGGCCCATGCATAATAAGAAGAAATTAGATGCCATATAATTCTAGGCTAAATTGTCCTATAGGCACTCCAACTATAACGCTCGGGCATTTTTGACACCTTTACTTTAATTTTAGCACCCCAACTTTATAAATTGCTATTTTGAAGCACCTTTTGTCAATTTTGAAGAATATCAGAACCACTTCAAAATAATAAATAATATCTGACAATACAATAAAATTATATTTTTGTAGTAAAAGATATGCTTTTGAAGTGGTCTCGATGTACTTCAAAATTGACGAAAGGTGCTCCAAAAGAACAATTTATGAAGTTGGGGTTCCAAAATCGAGCAGTGAAAAGTTAAGGTGCCAAAAATGTCTGAACGCTATAGTTAGGGTGTCAATGTCATTTAGATAATTTAGCCTATTCTATGATGCACTGGTCCAGGTCATATTTGAACCCCTAGTTGGGGAGAGTGGATAAAGCTATTGTGTCCTTGTATAATGTTCAGCTTGTTCGCAACAAAAGCAAGGTGCATGTCTAGATGAAGCGAGGCGCAACCTCTCCTAGTTTTTCATTTCCCACCAAGGCATAGGGGGGCGAGAGGGGGTAGGACCCCGAGTTTCCAGTTTCCTTCTATATTATTTTGTTTGTCCTATTATTTACTTAGGGTCTGCTTTGTAACGGTATTTTTACCGATTTTTGGGTGTTTTTGAACCTATCATTTATGAAAACCCCTACTTGTTAATTTTTTTTGAGGCACTGATTTTGGTCGGCTCAAAAATCCTTCAAAACCGGTGTAATGTAATTTTGAGTGGCTTTATAAACACCCCAAATTGGTGGGCTTTGAGGGGTTGTATTATTTTATTCCATTTATATTATCACCAAAAATATATAATTATAACTACTAATACCCTACCCTGTATTTTTTTCTCATCTGTGTTTCTCTTTTACTTCTTCCAAAATATGACAACATTTCCTGGTAAGTTTTTAAAATCTCTCTCCTACTTTCAACCAAGTATTTCAGGTGTTTCTATTATTTCATATGTTTCTATTATTTTGATCAAATATGGACTTCTAACACCTAATCGAGGTGTGGAATGGGTGGTAATTCCTGCGTTCGGGACCGTTTTGTTTATATATGTACATATATGTAATTGTATTCACGTAAACAACTTTCAGACCGCTCGTTAATGAATTAGCAAATATGGGTTGGACTGGTTTAAAAGCCACTACTTAAAACCGCCCAAAACCGGACCCCTCATAACCGGTACTCTAACAACACCTTATAACCTCTACCCCTACAATTGCCAAGCAGACCCTTAAATTTCTTCAAAATAAAAAAAAATCAATAATTAATGTTGGTTTAGGTGGTCAATTGATGGGATTTAAAGTTTATTATCGAAAGGTCTTGAGATCAATTCTCATTAACTACATTTCGTCTATTTACATAGTTATTCAATAATAAAAAAATCTTTATAGATTCTATATAATGTCCACTTTAAAGTTCTAAGTTAAAGGTATTTTCTAACCCTCTCAAAAAGAATTCTACACACTCCCCTGCTAGGCATGTAGCACGGGCGTGCTTGTAGTAACTAAGGTTTCCACAGCACAGTAGTCCAACTTTCTAGGAAGCCCGTACCAATCTAATCGAATCCTGACATGGACGCTCATGCAAAACTCAGTGCCATGTTCGTGTCAAATGGACAACTAGCAACAGAATTATCTATCTATCTAATCAGCAGTAGTAGAAAAGGAATTGACGAGAGCAATACCACTTGGAGGAGAGGCGATCATAGGCCGCGGCAACATCTTCGATCGGCGCGAACTGCTTAATCCCAAGAACTGACAACACCAACAACAACAAAAGGAAGAAGAGATTAGACTCCAAATAATCGGACCAAACAATTGCGATTGGGAATCGAACACTCACCGTCGTAATGAGAAGGGGGATAAGAGCGGGGGAGGACGAAGAGTTGGAAGAAGAGGCCCAAGGAGAAAGTGACGATGGGGAAGTAGTATCTCTTCAAGAACTGAGGAAGAGCTGCCATTCTTTTTCGCTTCAATTGAGAGGAAGAACAAGAAACAAACAAACTAGGGTTTCGGTGCTCTCCTACTTATCGGATGTGGGTTTATAGAGGGGCTATGCAATGATCTGCCGGCACAAATAACTTGGTAGAAAGAAAAGAGGAAGAGAATCATTTGCTGTCGACCCGACTCTCTCTGCTAGTGACATTTGGTTGGATGGGTTCCATGGGCAAATTAATTCCGGTTCACACACAACTATTTCTCCGTTCCATTGGCATTTTGGAGACTTTTTTTTTTTTGTCTTTTTGGACAAAATAAATTTACAAAATGACAAGCAAAACCCTTATTAGCAATCACCCCACAAAATTTTTTCATATCTTTCATGAGCGTATAATACTTGCTTACTTTTGAAATATTCGAATTAGTATACGAATTTTAAGCATGTGAAATTTAAAATATGCTCCGTATGAATAATTGAAAAAAATTGTACAAGAAACGTGGTGGGAACCTGTTTAATTAATCAAATTTGACAACATATTTATGCATATGAAGTTTCGACCTTAATATTTCCATTTGACGAATATTTAACCGATTTTTTAACGTATTTTACTTGCACTGTGCTGATTTATATTTGTACTTTTACCCTCCCAAGTTTTTTTTTTTTTCCTTTGGCGAATTGGTAACAATGAGAAAAACTTTGTTTGCTTCCCAACTTTTTACATTTTAGGATATACATCTCTATTATTATACTTCAAAACCACAAAAATGAGTCATCTAAGTGTATGCATATCTCTACTATTATAAATTTTTACTCTTTATAAGAAGGCTTGAAAATAAGTAGCCATCTAAGTTGTACGTATATACTCACGTAATTAAAAATAAATAAATTCTAAGTATTTTTTTATTATCTAATATTATTTTATTATAGTTAAACATCTATAACTCATGTGGTTAAGGTGGGAGGCATTCTCCTTTGTTAGGTGGGTTCAATCAAATTGGCAGTTTTATTTATAACAAATTTTAATTTATATTGTTTTCAACATTTTTTTTACGTACGTGCAATGCACGTGCTAGTAGTCTTAAAACGGCTCAAAGTGAGCCGTCGTATATATATCATTGTGTAATTAAAAAAATATAATTAATTTCTAGATCTTAACAAAACTCCTAAAATTTTGATATTATCTAATTAAAAATATATCAAAAAGTCATAAAGACATATCTATTTTAAATCCTAACTAAAATATATTCAAAACTATTTTAATATTGCCTAATTAAACGTATATCCAAAAGTCCTAAAAACATATCTAAAACAAATCCTAGTTAAAATATATTCAAATGATATTTAAATTATTTTGATATAATTTAATTTTTATTTAATTTTCAACAACCGACCATATGACAAAAACTACTTACATAAAAAACACTTGCAACGGAGGTGAGCCCTCGTTTGGTTCGCGGAATGGAAGGGAAAGGAAATCAATTCCTTGGCATTTTCTTTCCTTTAGAAAATTACAATTTTTATTGATTTTTCTTTCCGATGTTTGAAGATGCCAAGGAATATGGAAAGGAAAGTGAATACTTCAATGTAGAAAAGTGATTCCTTGCTTGGATGGATGTAATTACTTTTTCTTCTCATTTTTTTTCCTCATCAATTTTTTTGGCACCCAAACATAGAAAAGTAATCACTTTCCTTTCCCAACCCGCTGATTTTGCTAACCAAACGAGGCCTGAATGTGACTAGTAGCCATAAAAAACTCATTTCCATGCCCAAAATTAATATATAGTAAAACAACTATGAATTAATAGTATTGTAACAAAGAAAAATCTATTAATAGCACATATTAATAATCATTCAATTAGTTAATTATTAATTTGTCGATTAATTAATAACTTATTAATTTATAAAGGTATTCAATATTTTCTTAAATATTGTAGATTGTATTTGGTTTCTGGTTTTACGAACTAACCATTCTTTGTATTTATTTAACCAAGTAAAATTCGTAGATCTACTTATTTTTAGATTGTAGTGTCACGACCCGATTCTAATGTAGTGGATCTAGTCGGATCATGCCTAGCCTGCACCGTTGTGAGACGGCGGCAGTAAGATGTATCAAACAGTGAAACATAACATGTAGACACATCTAACGGAAATAAAATATTTTATTCAACTGGAAAAAAAGTCTGGAAATAAATCAAATAATAACAATATTCATTTTATTACAATAGAAACTGAAAAGGAAAGTAATGAAAGTGCTAAGCCAACATTCTAGGGTTCAGGGGTTCCTGGTTCAGCCTCTGCGGGACCCAAGTCTGTCCCGTAGAAAGTGTAGTAAGGCAGCTCCTCTTCGTCGTAGTCACCTAAAAATGTTGGGTCTCTAGTCAGGAGGGAGCAAGAACATATTTCATCCACATCTAGCAATTCTAAATTAATAATAAATGTAAAGTGCGAGATAGTTAAAGAAACAATATATTTTTTGTATTTAATAGTAAAAAGACCAGCAAGCAAGATAATGTTAATGTCCAGAATGATGCAATGCTAAGCTAGTGTTTGAGTATATAATAGGACCTATGACCGGCTGGGATAGAGGCAATATGTATACTAACGTTTTGGCCAAAACGAATAGTATACGGTACGGCTCAACCCCCTGTGTTGTAGGGTTTAGCGCGAGGCAATAAACGATTAATATTTGGCTTTAGTCACAGACGATATACTACTCCCCCAAGCAATCCCCAAGTTAATGAGTCAATAATCAATAATCAATAACTAACATGTCAAGATAGTCATATCGCAATCTATCAACCTATGTGGAGTCCGAAAGGGATCCACGGTGAATCAGTGTAACTATACTACATGTAACTAACTGATGTATACATTTAATTATCAAAATAAAATGCAGACATGGAATAGATATGAAACTTGTCTCAGAGTATTTTCCTGACTTGACAGTAACCAGAATGTAACCGCTAGGATTTTACCCATCAGAACCTACAAGATTGTAATGTCAGTTTTAGTAACCAGAATTACGCCCTAAATTCTAAGGTACAAGCTAGGTCAAGTCTATAGGTGGATATTCCTAACCGAAGTCAAATGTACAAAAAATAGGTTTAATTACAAATCTAACATTAACGTAAAACCGTTTTGAAACAACATAGGTTTTCGTCATAAGTAATAATTATTAGAAAAATATTCTAAAGCGAATTTTCCGAAATTAGTAAGTTTCGTAAGAAAATAGTTTTTTATTTAAAATAACATTTTAAAATAGGATTTATTTGCTAAAGTAAATATTTAATCGAAAATGATTTTCGTAAAATATATTTTTAGTCATTTTCACAAATTGCCTAGAATCGTCTTTAAATATTAAAAAATAATATTTAATGCGCAAAACTACATTTTTCCCAAAATATTAGTTCAAGGTTAATATAAAGGTTTTCGGATTTTATTATTAAATACCGCTACCAAAATTAACCTTTTTACACAACATTAGTTTTTATTATAAAATCACTTTATAAACCTTTTTGACGAGAAATCGTTTTAAAAGAGGAATATACATAGTTTATAGTACCATTTTCTAACAAAACTTTTATTTAATACAATAACTTTTAAATGAATAAATATTTAACCACTATAAATGAAATAACTAAATTATTTATTTGGTTTAGAATTTATATAGCATAACATTACAATTTAAGAGATAATCCTAACTTTAATTTAAACCATTTAAATCGTTTCAACCATATATTTAAAATTATTGACATTAAGCTACAAAATAATTTATACTAACAATTATAATTTAAGTTTCCTAAAGTGATATTATTACAACTTTGCAAATTTAACAACACAGAGCTAAAAGAAATCGTCACAGAACCTAATTTAATATCTACAGAAACTAAAACTAGGCCAGAAAGTAAATTTATGGGTTTTGTGAACTACAACAGAAGGTGAAAGGGGAGAGGTTACCCAAGGCTTGCACGAAAGAGTACCGAGGGGAGGCCTCGGACTCGGAACGACGCCGGGATGACGAGCACGGACACGTGCGCGCACACGGGCGGACACATAGGGAAGACACGCGGCGACGGAGCACGTGCGGGAGACGACGGCGCCGGTGGAGGGCGCGCAGGAGGCGCCAGGGACGGGCTCGGAAGGTGGGGGAGTGGAGTCTGAATTCGGAGAGGACGACGAGACGAACGCGACGGTGGTCTCAAATTTTGATTTGGTGGAGGGAGGAGGAAGTTATGGATTTTTGAAAAGGGTGGTGAGGAAGAAAAACTTTTGGAGAAGAAGGAGAATTCTGAGAGTTAAACTCTCCGTGGGATCTCCAGATCCGGTTTGGAGGTGTGCGCACGGGACCAGGGGGAGAGGGGAACATGGGTTTGAATGGGTTTGGGTATGGGCTTGGGTTGTGGGTTTAAGTTATTGGATTGGGCTACAATGATTTGAGGGCTTAGGTTTAAGGCTTAACAAAATAATTAATAAATAAAAATAAAATTAAGCATGGGCTTCACAACCTTCCCTCCTTAGAAAATTTTATCCTCGAAATTTCAAAGATGAGGGCCGGGGTACAATCAAAATCACATAGCTTGATCAAAAGCGAAATTTAAATCATCAGACACGATCGGATTCTATGCATGATTACTAGGTACAATGATAAAAATATAGGCACGATCAGAATTATCTAGATATGATCTGAGATAGAGTTGGAAGATTGTTATGATCAAAAAAATTTAGGCACGAGAAAAATCTAGGTATGATTAAAATGTGATAAAAAATAGGGAAAAATCAAACGAGGTCTCGTGAAACAGAAAAGACAGGAAAGGAACGAACGTCAACAGTTTACTGAGAAAGCATAAAATAATGGAATCTTCTGAGATGAGGGACTAAAAATTCCAAATCAAATTAGAATAGGTTATAAGGGTTTGTGATGCAGAAAAAATCAACAAGTTGTATGATAGTAGGATAGCGCGGGTGATTATAATAATATAACTATGATAGGAATGTAATCGGATAAGATATTTCCGTTGAGAACTGAATGATAATCAAAGGGGAATAGAAAGAATATTGTATCACTATTTCAAGGGTCAAAAGATAGGGTATGCAAAAATAAAATGACTTACAAGATAAAATCTTATTAATACACATGCAAAAATCACTCTAACTCGCTAAACTAGATGAACTCTCATGATCTACAGAAAACTAAGGCAGCTGCCAAGGTATTAAAACTAAACCTATTTGGAATCATAAATCATCTAAATCAAACTTTCCTCCGTCGTTGTATGTAACGCATATGCCAAATGTATTTCAAATTTCAAGTATTTCTCTCGATCAAATCATTTTACAGACATTAATTTTTTTTGTTAGTCATTCTTCCAAAACTGACTACATCAAAGTTACAATCTTCACTTGTTATAATAAATTCTTAGAAAGTTGATCCATGATCTATATTCGAGAATTTTCAATTCTTGAAATCAATTGACCAAATTATAATCACTGATCAAATTTTAATCTTTAATCATGCACATGCCAATCGTTCTCATCCAAACACAATAGCAAAAATATCACAAAATCTCAATTATTTTTATCATAACTAATATGAGTCTCCAATGTGGTAGAAATTGCAAACACAATTGCTTCTTTCCAAAGTTGCATGCCAATAGTCTTATCTCAATTTCTCACTGCTTATTCCTTCTCTAGAACCTATCATTCCATTGCTCATGATATTTCTTTCCATGGTTATATTCGTCCCTTCTGGGTACAGTAGTCATCTAATCATAAAAGTTAATTTTCGTCAAGTATTCCTTTACTTGATACTCATATTCTCATGTTTATATATTATCCAAATTTACTTCCTCTATGGAAGAATCTTACCAAATCTTAGACTTTCCTCGCTAACTCTACCTACGTCTTTCTCTATCTTCCATACTCTTCTTTAATTATAAAATTCAAAGTCGTCAAATACCTTCATTTGTTTGAATGAGGTTTAGGCACTAGTGAGCACTACTAACGGTTCTAACCCAATAAGCCACAAGTTAAAATATACCACTCTCTCAAGACTAGCTGACCCAAGTTATTCTTATACCTTTTTACCCTTTAGCTAACTAATATTGATCCCAAAGATGCCCTTACTAGAAATAACATAGGTAACAACCTATGTTTCTTCCACATATAGCTATACACTATATACATATAGTCATCCATAAGATGTATATCAACTATTTAATATATAAAGCTATCCACAACTATCTATAGCTTCCAAAATATGTAACAAAATATATGCAACGCACTAAAGTTGAACCACGAAATAGATTAAGCTAATAGAGATCGATATGTTCCTAATAAGTTCTAGGAAGATTAAGTAGAATTTCATAGGAAATCTATTCCTTCAGGCTTGTGATAAGAGATTTATGAAAATAGAGACAACCGCTAGAAATACAAATCCTCTAATCGGGCAAAAGTCAGAATAATTTGATGGTGCTAAAAAGACAACTATGGTATGGATATAGTCTTAATAATATTCGGAAAGCAAATATATTCGAAGTCACTTTGCCTCAAATTCATGCCTCGCTAGAGTGCACCTGACTGCAGTAAATTTTTGGCTCCATAACTTGAATAATTATATGTTACCGAGTAGTTATCAACTTTATCCATTTTCTGGCTGAACAACATAAGAGACAAACATGATACATTTAGGATATAGTCTCAATAATATCCAAAAACCTATAAACACCTAAAATCACTTCAATTTAGAGTCTATGCCTCGCCAGTGCGCAACTGGCTGCAGTAAACTCGCAGTTTCCATAATTCAGATGAATGGTTGCAATGCATATATTCGAAACCATATTAGGTTACTGAATATTTTCCTAACTTTGTCCATGGAAATTTCAAAGGGATTGCTCAACGATTCAAAATTTTTCCAATGACTAAAAGAAATTCAATAATAGAATAGAATCAATTCTCTGACCGTTCCTGCTTCATGGTACTCAAGGATTGAGTTTAGAAGTTTTCTAGGCCTTGAATTGATCAAGAAGTTGCTTAGTGGAGGAAATCAACAAATGAAAATACTCTCGGTCTTTGGAATAACTTAGGAAAATATCAATCAATATTGGAATTTATTTTTAAAAAATAATTTCTTTGGAAGATTCGTGAACCAACTAAGTTGAACCAATTCTTTTGTTAACAATTAGCCTTAGGGCTTTATGGTTCCAGAAGAATACGGTACATGATTGATTCCGAGAAAGTCAATTGGAAATAAGATCAAGACAAATAGTTGAATACACTAATCGTAGAAATGCTTTGGGTAGATAAGAGTTTATTAGGTTTGCTAAAGGAGAGTTTTGAAACTCTAAATAGTGAATGGATCTAGATTCTAAGTAAATATAGAGAAGTAAGATTTGATCAAACTAATAGAGAAATTGGAAATAGGTTTGCTGAAGAAGGGGATTGAAAAATCTAATATTAATCCACAAATAGCGAAAGAGTATAGATCCTATGGAATGCTAGAATCCGATAAGGATATGGAGGAAAACAATCCCCGGAAGCCATGGGACACTAAAATATATATAAAATCTAGAAAATAATATAGGCAGTAAAATATACCATCATACAATTGGCCTAATCTGGGTAAGGTTTAGGTACAAACATAAGCAAGGTAGCTTACGAAACTATAAGCAAGCAAAAATAGATTTTATATAAATAAGATAAATTCGATCCTATGTTGTGACATGTTAAAAATAATCTAAGTGTTCTAATTTTGTTTCTAGAGTCTGTTTTCCTAGAGTCATTCCAAGACCTAGGTCAGATTGTAGGACTGCATGTTGGTCTAGACTAAGTTGACTAGACCAATTTACAGAACTGGACCTGCATGGGCCACCACTAAAAATATGTCACGACCCGATCCTAATGTAGTGGATCTAGTCGGATCATGCCCAGCCTGCACCGTTGTGAGACGGCTGCAGTAAGCTGTATCAAGCTGTGAAACATAACATGCAGACACATCTAACAAAAATAAAATATTTTATTCAACTGGGAAAAAAGGTCTGAAAATAAATCAAACAACAACAATATTCATTTTATTACAATAGAAACTGAAAAAGAAAGTAAAGGAAAGTGCTAAGCCAACATTCTAGGCTTCAGGGGTTCCTAGTTCAGCCTCTGCGGGACCCAAGTATGTCCCGTAGAAAGTGCAGTAAGGCAGCTCCTCTTCGTCGTAGTCACCTAAAAATGTTGGGTCTCTAGTCAGGAGAAAGCAAGAACATATTTCATCCACATCTAGCAATTCTAAATTAATAATAAATGTAAAGTGTGAGATAATTAAAGAAATAATATATTTTTTGTATTTAATAGTAAAAAGACCTACAAGCAAGATAATGTCAATGTCCAGAATGATGCAATGCTAAGCTAGTATTTGAGTATATATAATAGGGCCTGTGACAGGCTGGGATAGAGGCAATATGTATACTAACGTTTTGGCCAAAACGAATAGTATATGGTATGGCTCAACCCTCTGTGTTGTAGGGGTTAGCGCGAGGCAATAAACGATCAATATTTGGCTTTGGTCACAGACGTTATACTACTCCCCCAAGCAATCCCTAAGTCAATGAGTCAATAATCAATAACTAACATGTCAAGATAGTCATCCCGTAATCTATCAACCTATGTGGAGTCCGAGAGGGATCCACGGTGAATCAGTGTAACTATACTACATATAACTAACTGATGCATACATTTAATTATCAAAATAAAATGCAGACATGGAATAGATATGAAACTTGCCTCATAGTATTTTCCTGACTTAACAGCAACCAGAATATAACCGCTAGGATCTCCACTGGCTGCTCCTCGTAGGTCAAGCTCGGACCCACCTCTAACTCTGAGTAGTCCACTACATGACTCGAATCTGGAATATAGCATCGAAGCTGGGACACATGGAAAATGTCGTGCACTCCCTCTAAGCTAGCTGGAAGCGCTAGTCGATATGCCACCTCGCCAATTCGTGCTGTCACATCGAAAGGCCCGATGTACCTCGGATTGAGCTTTCCGTCTCTGCCGAACCGAATGACGTCTCTGGTCGACGAGATCTTCAGGAATACTCTATCTCCAACTACGAACTCCAGTGACCGTCTGCTGCTGTCTGTCCAGTGCTTCTGCTGATTCTGTACAACTCTGAGACGCTCCCTGATCAGTCTGATCTTCTCAGCTGAGTCTACCACCATCTCTGGTCCAAGCAAAGCCCTCTTGCCAACGTCGTCCCAATATAACGGCGTGCGACATCTCCGCCCATACAGTGCCTCGAACGGGGTCATCTCGATGTTAGCCTGATAACTGTTGTTATAGACAAACTCTACTAGATACAAATGATCCTCCCACGAACCACTAAAATCGAGTGCACAAACTCGTAGCATGTCCTCCAGCGTCTGAATGGTCCTCTTAGACTGCCCGTCCGTTTGTGGATGATAGACGGTGCTGAACTTTAACTGTGATCCCAAGCTCAGCTGTAAACTCCTCCAGAAGTGTGATATAAAGCGGCTGTCTCTGTCTGAAATGATGCTAACTGGTACCCATGAATCCTCACGATCTGACGCATGTAGAGGTCTACGAGCTTCTCGGTCGACAGCCCAACCTTGAATGAAATGAAATGAGCAGACTTCGTCAGTCTGTCTACGATCACCCAAATAGCGTCCTTGCCACTGGGCGTACGCGGTAATCCAGAGACGAAGTCCATGGTGATATGCTCCCACTTCCATTTCGGGATAGGCAAAGGCTGGAGTAGTCCTGCTCGTCTCCGGCGCTCTATCTTGACTTGCTGGCACACAAGGCATCTGGAAACAAATCTGGTAACCTCTCTCTTCATCCCATACCACCAAATATACTGTCGCAGGTCCTTGTACATCTTGGTAGACCCAGGATGCATAGAATACTGCGACTGGTGGGCCTCCTGCATTACCTCCTTCCACAAATCTTTGGGCACACATAACTGAGTTCCATGCCTCAAGGATCCATCGTCTGCAATGGTGAAGTCGTCGAGCAATCCTGCCTCTGCCTGGCCTCTGAGACACCAGAGTCCCACATCAAGAAATCGGGTCTCCTTGATCTTCTCTATCAGTTCTGACTGTATCTGCATGTGCATCAGCTGCCCTCCAGCTCCCGGAAGAACAATCTCAATCCCAAGACTCTCAAGATCCTCCAAAAGATGCCGGTCCATAGTGAGATACATAGCAACAGGATATCGACTCAGAGCATCTGCTACCACATTCGCCTTCCCGGGGTGGTACTGCAGATTGATTTCGAAATCCTTCATGAGTTCCAGCCATCTGCGCTGCCTCATATTCAGCTCCTTCTGAGTGAAAATATACTTCAAGCTTTTGTGGTCCGTAAAGATGTCCACTCGCTCTCTGTAAGCCCCTAAATTTCAAAATAATATTTTAATAATATTAAATAGCATTTATGTATTTAAAATAAATTAATATAATTATTAAGAATTTTTCTAGAAATTTTAAATGATTTTTAAATAGTTGTTAAATCAAAAAAAATATCATTTTATAATTATTTGAAAAGTTTTAATGTCACTTTGTAAAATTTAAAATTATTATTATATCAGTTTGCAAATTAGTAAATTGTTTTAATTATGTTTTGCAAATTCACTTTTGTATTAGCCTAGGGGAGGGACCTATCTGCTATTTCCTAAAACCCAGGGGTCTTTCTGCAATTTGCCCGTCACCCCCCTCCACGTTCTGGCCAGCTGACCGATGACCGACGACCGCTTTCTCCCGCCATTTCCGGCCGACCCAACCGACTTCGACCGACCTACCCCCTATAAGTACCCCCCGACCCCGAAACCCTAACCCTAGACTAAATTTCGACCACCCAGACCCTTCTTCCCCGAAGAGAACACAAACCCTAACCCTAACTCCGGCCACCCCCCTAGCGCAGCCTCCACAGTCAACGTCGACGCTCGCCACCACCACCACTAGACGCGCCTCGTTAAGACGAGTGCAGCGCCGCCCGAGCGCCACGTCCACGACGCCCCAGCCGCCGTCCAGCACCCTCCACAACCCCTAGCTCGACCGGACACGTAGGTAACAACTCTAAAAACCGTATCGTACGTGTCTCGTACTCACATATGCGACTCGCCGCATCCTGACGAGTCTAATGGTGAGTTTGGACATGACGAACTCGACCCGTGCGTGTCATGCAGGACCTAGACACGGGGACTCGGCCGTTCTTCGTGTCCCAAACAGCCAGGACACGAAGTTTGGCTATTGGGTTTAAACCCGTTAACCAAAATCTAACCTAAATCTAATCCAAACCTATTTTCTAACAAATGGCTCGGGCTGACCCCCTGGGCAGCCCGACCGTGCCGAAAATCCGACCCCCCTCTGGGTCGAGTTCGAGCCCCCCCTTCCTTGTTCTGTTTTCTTTTTTTTTATTTTTGTTTTATTTTATTTTATTATATATGTATATATATATATATATATATATTTTTTTTTTGTATATATGTATTTATATATATATATATGTACATATGTATTTATGTATATATATTATTATATATGTATATATACAGTATTTGTATATGTATATATATATTTTATATTTAGTATTTTATTATATAAGTGTATATATATATATATATATATATATATATATATATATATATATATATATATATATATATATATATATATATATACACACAAACACATATACATAGATACATATACATAGATATGTATATATATATATATATATATATATATATATATATATATATATATATATATATATATATATATATATATATATATATATATATATATATATATATATATATTGTTGTTAAAAAAAAAGTATATATATTGTTGTTATATTTTTATATATATGTATTTCAAATTCTACTTTGTACAAAATATTATTGTGCATAAATTAACAAGTCACTTTTATTATTTAAATTATGACTTGTATATTATAGCACTTTAAAAATATATTTATGTATATAAATTACTGCTTTTTATTGTTTATGACCAATTGATGTCCAAGCCTAGCATGGGTTTTTGGGCCCAATTATGTCTAATACATTCAGAGTCTGTATAAGTCATATTGGACTTGATTCATGGCTCTGGGTCCTGTATCTGGACTTCGGTTCAATTTCGAATACATGAACAAAATAGTAAATAATTAATTAATTAATTTTCAGAAACTGTTGCTTACTGTTTTTAAATTTTTATATATATTTAAATAATGTAAAAATCTGGAAAAAATTGTATTTAAATACTATGTTAATTTAGACAATTTATTATAATTTTTCCAGCATTTAATAAGTACTTTTGGTATTTTATAAAAATAGGAAAACAGAACTCATTTTCAGTATATTTATGTTTGCTGATTTTTAATAAATATTTATGAAGGTTTATTAATTCCAAAAAAAATTAGTATAAATTTATATAATTAACAAGGATCATTTTGGTACTTTATTTTATGTAAAATTGAGCTTTTTGTCTATCTCAAAAATTGTTGGAACACAGTGTACAGTTTGATTTATTTATTGAATAATTACGACTTTTAATATTTTGTGTTGTTTTGAGTTGTAGTCGTATTGGACCTCACCCTATACTAGTATAAAGACCCTAGAAAGTTAGTTTGGGTATTGTGTCATCCCACATTGGTCTCCTATACTAAAGTCATCATTTGGCTAGGTGTCCAGTCAGAAAGTCGTGTTGCACCACTAGTGTTTTAGTATTTAACTTAGTGTAAAAACTAAGTTTATGTATTTATTTCTACAGTGACGAGTTACCAGACATCTATAACATTTTTATCGCTACTTTGCTTTGCTAAAGGCAAGTACTTCTACAAACTTTACATACTGCTATAACCATAAACTGTGAATTCCAACCATGTTAAATGCTGATCCTTGGGATAGCAAGTTAAAACCTCACATGTTGTATTACTTTCTGTCTCTACCATGCTTAGGACAGTTTTCATATCTCTCACATGTTTAACAACGGGTTAAGGGAAAACTGTTAATAGTGTACGTGATCATGCCCTCCTTCTCCGTATGTATTTACCGAGCACTGTTACATTCTATATGTAACTTTATCGTATGTCTGGTCCCGCGTTTGTGTATGGACATACACCGATGCCGTTAAGGGTAAGTATGTACGCTTCAGAAAATTGATATGTACCACTGTACATCCTGATTACCTATTGACTGATCACTCACCTACTACAGTTTTAAACTTTAAAACAAATAATTATTGCCATGATAAAATGCATCTAAAACTGGATAAAAACATGATTTGTCATTTCTTTCCATCACATGATCAGTAATATATGTTTGTTAGAATCAGTACTTGCTCCCGTCCTGACAGGATAACATTGTAGGTATACTTACTGCGGAGGAGTTGCTCTATAATTCATATTATGGAGTTACTACCGAGGACCAGGCTTTATCTTACGAGGATGTACCTGCGGGAAAACTCGTCTAGTTGTCTATTTACTTTGGACTTTTGAGAGTAGTCATGTATTAGACTATGTATTTTGTGACTGGATATGTATCCAGCTTTATATTTCGAACTTGTACTTGGACTTAATATTATATGAGATAACTTTTGTGTTTGGAGCATTTACGACTCTTTATTACTTATAGAACTGTTAGCACATTTTAGTCTTATCCTGTTATCTCTAGAATAGTTTACTGTGCTTTATCTCAAGCGTAGGCTGGACATGACTCGGCCCGGCCCAACAATTTGGGTAGCGGATCGTGACATGTTTTTAGTGGTGGCCCATGCATGTCCTGACTAAATTGTTTGGTTACGTCATTGTACCAAGCATGCCTGCAATTAGGAACTTAAGGTAATTAGACAACACTAGGAACGACGCTTAGAACACCTAGAGGAATACTAGGATTGTAACATAGGAAATGCATCACATGTTCGTTATTACAAATTGGATTTTCCTTGTTATTTATGATTGTTTACTTTAAAGAGTCCTTATAAGTCCTTTTTATTTTAATTAGATGGTGCTCACCCGTTCATCACTGTATGTCACACCTGAGAATGGCAGACTCCCTATCCAGTCAGTTGACCAGTTGACTGATGCACCTCCACCTCCACCTACCATATTTCTCCACTCCGCAAATCCACCAACCCAAATGCCTCCACCACCTTCCACATCACAGTCCCAGCAGGACCCGATACTCCTACCACCACCTATCACTAACCTACCCAGGCTTCCGTCACACTCGACGGGAACCAACTACTCACTCTGATCCAGGGGTTCCTAACGACCCATCAGGAGTAGACCACCCTACTCCGCCAGAGCATGGAGCGTTCTGAGGAACGTACCGTGGTCCCACCACCTGTAGAGCCACGACAGAGAGCAGGGACAATCAAGGACTTCATGGGTCTGAACCCCAAGGAGTTCTTAGGGACTAAGGGCATAGTAGTAGCAGATGACTGGCTAGACTCGGTAGAGAAGAAGCTCCTTGGAGCTAGGTGGCCGAATGACCTCCAGGTCGAGACAGCAAGATTTCTGCTGATAGACTTGGCAGGAGTTTGGTTCCGGAATGAGCCGCTATTCGCAAGAGGGAAGGCCACTTGGGATCAGTTCAAGACCCAGTTCAAGAAGAAATTCTTCTCGACCACCGCTAGGGTAGCCATGGGGCTACGATTCCAGAACATCCAGCAGGGGAACCGTTCTGTTGACGAGTATACGGCATAGTTTAGTCGCCTGAGCTATTTCGCTCCTAGTCTAGTTGCAGACCCTGAGGAGATGACGTATAGGTTTTGCCATGGTCTAGTTCTAGACATTGGTATTCTTATAGTGGAGAACGGTACGACTGACTACTATCAGAGCCTAGAGTTGGCCCGGAGCATTGAGGAGCGTCTTCTGTCTTATAAGAGGCCGGCTTCTGTACACCTCGAGGGACCATCCAAGCGTCAGGCTTTCCAGCCGAGAGCACCGACGTCGCACCAGCAGACATACCGTCCTCCTACATCACATCACCCAACCCCGCCAGTTAGAGCCCCGGGACCCCGGCAGCAGCAGAAGGAAGCCTTGTGTGTATTCTGTAAGAGGGTAGGCCGTGACGCTACCATCTGTAGGAAGAGGTTAGGGTAGTGTTTAGCTTGTGGGTCTGCCACCCATCAGCTTCGGGACTGCCCAGTAGCCAAGATATCTAGAGGGCCGTTTCTGACTCAGCAGCAGAGGTTTGGGCAACATCTGCAGCAGCAGAAGGGATCCCAGGGGAAGACTTATAGTCTGGCCCTTGAACCGGAGCCGGAGCAGGATTTGGAGCCCGATTATTTGGCTGACGTCATCACAGGTCATGTTTATTTGCATACTTTTCTAGCTCTATGCTTGTTTGATTCTGGTGCATCTTATAGCTTCCTGTCATTAGAGTTTTTGCATGGACACCACTTAGCAGCTACACCTATCGAGGAGATGAGTAGAGTAATGACGGGAGGTGGACCAGTACCCATTAGAGCTATCTATAGATGCTCTATTACTATAGCTGGGAGAGAGTTTAGGAGACGATTCTTTATGATACCACTTCCCGGGTATGATATCATATTGGGGATGGACTGGCTTAGCTATGCCCATGTAGATATAGACTGTCATGAGGGTAGTATTCTGTTCAGTCCCCCAGGTACGGCACCATTCAGTGTCAGGAGGACAGGGCCGGAGATCAGCCTAGAGCCGAACTATTGTGCGATAGTTGGGGAGATAGCACCGCCACACCCTATTGTTAGGGAGTTTATGGATGTATTCCCAGAGGATCTTCCAGGACTTCCGCCTGACAGAGATGTGAGTTCACTATAGATTTAGTACCGGGTTCATCACCAGTATCCCGGGCTTGCTATAGAGTGAACCCCAAGGAGGCCGCAGAGATAAAGGAGCAGATTGATGACCTGTTGAAAAAGGGTTTCATTCGATCTAGTGCTTCTCCATAGGGAGCGCCAGTGCTCTTTGTGCCAAAGAAGGATGGTACAGTTCGGTTGTGTATTGACTACCGGGCGTTGAATACCATCACCATTAAGAACAAATATCCTCTGCCCAGGATAGATGATTTGTTCGACCAGTTGAGTGGGGCAAAGGTATTTTCCAGGATAGATTTGAGATCCGGGTACCACCAGGTGAAGGTCAGGGCAGCAGACTTCCAGAAGACGGCGTTCAACACGAAGTACGGGCAGTACGAGTTTCTGGTGATGCCATTTGGTCTCACAAATGTGCCAGCTGTCTTTATGAATTTGATGAATAAGACATTTCACCAGTATCTGGATAAGTTCATCGTAGTATTCATCGACAACATCCTGATATACTTGAAGATGTCGGAGGAACACGCAGAGCACTTGCGGACAGTTTTGGGGATTCTGAGGCAGGAGAGATTGTTTGCCAAATTGTCGAAGTACGAGTTCTTTTTAGACCGAGTGGAGTTTCTCGGTCATATAGTTACTGGAGAGGGGATCTCGGTAGATCCCAGGAAGATTGCTGCCGTTGAGACTTGGAAGGCTCCGACGTCAATTTCAGAGATCAGGAGCTTTCTGGGTTTAGCAGGCTATTATAGGAAGTTCGTCCAGGACTTTGCTAGGATAGCTGAACCCATGACGAAGCTGACACGAAAGGACGCAGAGTACATCTGGTCAGAGGACTGCCAGGCAGCGTTTGAGGAGCTGAAGAGGAGGCTGACGACCGCTCCAGTTCTGACATTACCTTCAGGGTCTGGAGGTTTCACCATATACAGCGATGCTTTGGGGAAGGGGCTAGGATGTGTCCTACAGCAGCATGGGAAAGTGATTGCTTATGCATCTAGGCAATTACGGACTCATGAGCGAAACTATCCTACCTATGACCTAGAGTTAGCTGCTGTGATCTTTGCACTCAAGTTATGGAAACATTACTTATACGGAGAGCGTGTGGAAATCTTTACTGACCACAAGAGCTTGAAGTATGTGTTCACGCAGAAAGAGCTGAATATGAGACAAAGACGATGGTTGGAGTTAATGAAGAACTTCGACATCGATTTATAGTATCACCCCGGAAAGGCAAATGTGGTAGCGGATGCGCTGAGCAGGCATCCGATGGCATGGTATCTGATGATAGATCGACATTTATGGGAAGATTTGGAGAAGCTCGGTATCGAGATAGTTCGGCCAGGATCAGTGATACAGATGATGGCACTTGACATTCAGTCAGGTTTGATGGAGCAGATCAGGGAGGCACAGTCTACAGATGAGAGCCTTCGCAGACTTCGAGCCCAGGCTTTAGCTGGATTGCTGGATGACTTCTCCATAACAGAGGACGGATCGTTGAGGCATAACAGTCGATTATGCGTGCCGAAGGGAGAGCTGATAGAGGCAGTCTTGCAGGAGGCGCACCGATCGAGATATTCTATTCACCCTGGTGCCAACAAGATGTACCGTGACTTGCGGGAACATCTTTGGTGGCACGGGATGAAGAGAGATGTACCACATTTTATTTTGAGATGCCTAGTTTGCTAGCAGGTCAAGGCGGAGCGCCAGAGGCCAGCTGGTCTATTGCAGCCGTTACCCATTCCTGAGTGGAAGTGGGAACACATTACGATGGACTTCGTCTCAGGGCTTTCTCGTTCCCAAGGAGGGAAGGATGCCATTTGGGTCATCGTGGACAGGCTGACGAAGTGTGCGCACTTCATACCCTTCAAGGTGGGGCTTTCCACCGAGAAGTTGGCAGAGCTATACATGCAGCAGATAGTTCACTTACACGGAGTACCGGTGAGCATCGTGTCGGACCGAGATAGCAGATTCACGTCCCACTACTGGAGGAGCTTGCAGGAGGAGTTGGGCAGTCGGCTCAAGTTTAGTATGGCGTACCACTCACAAACAGATGGGCAGTCCGAGAGGACGATACAGACGCTAGAGGACATGCTGAGGACTTGTGTGCTGGACTTTGGCGGATCATGGAAGAGCCATCTGCACTTGGTAGAGTTTTCATACAACAACAGCTACCAAGCCAGCATCGGTATGTCTCCTTTCGAGAAACTGTATGGACGACGATGCCGTACACCGCTCTTTTGGGACGATGTTGGGGATAGAGTTATGCTTGGGCCAGAGATGATCACGGATGCAGCAGAGAAGGTCGGGATGATTAGAGACAGGCTCAGAGTAGCTCAGGACAGGCAGAAACACTGGACCGATGCTAGTCGCAGACCGATGGAGTTCGCTGACGGAGATATGGTACTAGTAAAGATATCACCTACTAGAGGGACGATCCGGTTCGGACGAGGAGGCAAGTTGAGCCCCAGATACATCGGGCCGTTCGAGATACTTGGCAGGATCGGAGAGGTAGCTTACAGGGTTGCACTTCCACCCAACCTAGCAGGAGTTTACGATGTCTTTCACGTATCTCAGTTGAGAAGATATGTTCCGGACCCCAGCCATGTGCTAGATCATTCAGAGTTGGAGATCGGACCGAGCCTTGCAGTCACTGAACAGCCAGTGGAGATATTGGACAGGAGGGAGAAGAGGCTGAGGAACAAAGTCATACCCTTAGTACGAGTAGCTTGGAGCCGTCACTCTCCGGGTGAATCTACTTGGGAGAGGGAGTCGGACATGAGGGAGAGATATCCTTACTTGTTCGACCCAACAGCTGCGAGGGAACCACCCGTTCCCGCTTGATACCTTAGAGGTTAGTTTCTATCGTAGCCTTAGTCATTTGTTGCATTGCTTGTTATGTTAGAATATTTGTAGAGTCCTCTACCCTTGTGAATTTCGAAGACAAAATTTTTCAAGAAGGAAAGATTTGTAAGCCCCTAAATTTTAAAATAATATTTTAATAATATTAAATAGCATTTATGTGTTTAAAATAAATTAATATAATTATTAGGAATTTTTTTAGAAATTTTAAATGATTTTTAAATAGTTTTTAAATCAAAATATATCATTTTGTAATTATTTAAAATATTTTAATGTCACTTTGTAATATTTAAAATTGTTACTATATCAGTTTGCAAATTAGTAAATTGTTTTAATTATGTTTTGCAATTTACTTTTGCATTAGCCTAGGGGAGGGACCTATCCGCTATTTCCTAAAACGTAGGGGCCTTTCTGCAATTTGCCCGTCACCCCCCCCCCCCACGTTTTGGCCAGCTGACCAACGACCGACGATCGCTTTCCCCCCACCATTTTCGGCCGACCCAACCGACTTCGACCGACCTACCCCCCTTATAAGTACCCCCCCGATCCCGAAACCCTAACCCTAGACTAAATTCCGACCACCCAGACCCTTCTTCCCCGACGAGAACACAAACCCTAACCCTAACTCCGGCCACCCCCTAGCGCAGCCTCCACAGTCAACGTCGACGCTCGCCACCACCACCACTAGACGCGCCTCGTCAAGACGAGTGCAGCGCCGCCCGAACGCCACGTCCACGACGCCCCAGCCACCGTCCAACACCCTCCACAACCCCTAGTTCGACCGGACACGTAGGTAACAACTCTAAAAACCGTGTCGTGCGTGTTTCGTACTCACATATGCGACTCGCCGCGTCCCGACGAGTCCAATGGTGAGTTTGGACACGATGAACTCGACCCGTACGTGTCATGCAGGACCTAGACACGGGGACTTGGCCGTTCTTCGTGTCCCAAACAGTCAGGACACGAAGTTTGGCTATCGGGTTTAAACCCGTTAACCTAAATCTAACTTAAATCTAACCCAAACCTATTTCCTAACAAATGGCTCGGGCTGACCCCCTGGCCAGCCCAACCGCGCCTAAAACCGGACCCCCCTCTGGGCCGAGTTCGAGCCCCCCTTCCCTGTTCTGTTTTCTTTTTTTGTTTTGTTTTTGTTTTATTTTATTCTATTATATATGTATATATGTATATATGTATTTATATATATATAAAAATATATGTATATATGTGTGACGCCCCAGAACCAGAATACTGGAGAGCGGGAGGCGTACATAGCCAGCTACGTATATTGAAATAGAATTCATCTCACTATACGGTCACGGCTGTCTAGATATGAGGGTTTACTACAAGCCAACAGTCTCTTAAGGTCAAGCCTATTGTCTCAATCTCAAGCAAGTAATATAGTTACAAGATGTTAGACCACCAAATATACAATAAAAGGCGTCCCAAATATTACATATTCAGCTGATCATGAAGCTAGTCATACAAAATACGAAGACTAGCAAGAGTTTAGTCATACATGATCAACCCTAGGATTTGTTAATCATGTTTACAGCCCGTAGACAGACAGTAAGTAAAATATGCATCGAGCTAACAGGTGCTCGTCGGCTAAACGCCTCAAAAGAATAATTTTACAATACAGTGAGCGAAACAAAATGGAAAACCCACTCGTAGCCCAGGTTCCGTCTAGTCGCCACCATCGGGCTGGAGGTTCGGTAGATCCTCGGGAGCTGCTCCGAAATCTGGCCACACAAAACCAGCTGGGTCAAACCCCAGAAAGAGCAAGTACCACAAGGAGGCCACGAAATAAGAACAAAAGCCAGCATATCAGAACATAAGGAATAGAAGAAAAGTATAAGTAATAGAAGTACAACAGGACAATAAACGACTGGGGACGTGGAACCATTCCGGGAGCCAGGTTACAACCCTTAAACCAGACAAGGACCGGGGTTGTAACCCTTCGCCTGAATAGCACCTTGTCTCTACCCATTTATTGTTAAAGATAAGTAAAACAATCACGTTCAGGAGTAACCAGGTACTGGTACTTGATGAGACTTAGACAAGGCTGGACACCAACCATTCACAAGCGGCCAAGCAAATACTACGGCTTACTACTTAACTAACTAGGGTTATCATAAGCTTAATTACTAACAAGATGCAATTGAGAAATTCCCAGTCCCAAGCCCAGCAGACTATCCAGTTATCCTTCCGCGGGTTAAGAGTATGGTTGGGTACATCGCCCAGGTGACGATATACCCTTAGGTGACTTAGAGGGTGCAACACATGACAGTGTGCTGGAAATGTGCCCTACTCGTCGACAGGCTACAAGTCCATTGAAGTACCCAGATAACGAGATTGCCTGTGACTGGAAATTCTCCATGAACTATAATTTGATCTAGTCATTAGCCAAACCCATATTCAGTGCGAATCCCTGACCGTGGTAACCAGGGAGTCACGTTCTATACATGATGCAAGACAAGACAAGACAAGACAAGTGGATTGCACAAAGCAGCAAGAATGAACACCCACGGAGTCAGAGTTGGTTATATGAGTCAAGTAGCCATCGCAACAGCATCAAGTCAAGTCAAGTTACAAGTCGGGAGTGCGCCGCCACGGGCCACTATCAAGTTATCCAGTTACAAAGATTAATTATGAATCACATGTTACCAGTTAAGAGCGCACCCCATCGGGTCACTATCAAGAAGATCAGAAAGTACCAGGATCATAAATTATAGAAATCACGAAAAACTGTACTAGTCATAAGCAAATCATCAAAAACTGTGCCAGGTCGTGTTGGATCAAGATAGTCGTGTTGTGTGAAACAAGATCTCAAAACTCCAATCCACAAAAGGGAAGCCAAGTCCAAGGAAATAAAACCAAACCACCATGGGCAAATAGGTTGCGCAGGGGCGGGGGTCGGGTTGTGCTAGGGTCGGCTTACGCTGGGGTCAGGGTGCGCTAAAGCCAAGCGCGCTGGGAGCGAACTACGCAGGGGTGAGCTGCGCTGGAGCCAAGCCGCGCTGGGAGGGGACTGCGCAGGGGTGAGCTGCGCTGGAGCCAAGCCGCGCTGGGAGGGAACTGCGCAGGGGTGAGCTGCGCTGGAGCCAAGCCGCGCTGGGAGGGAGGCGCGGTTTGCCAAGGGGCACCGAGCGCGAGTCAGCCCAGCGCTAAAGAGCGCTGGCCGAGGAAGGTTGCGCGGTTCAGCCCAGCGCTAAAAAGCGCTGGCCGAGAGGTCTTCTTCTCCAACAGGCCGAGAAAAAACCCCAAGAACTCCAAATTTCCAATCTTCATAACTTAGCCAAAACAAAATCAAATTTGGATTTTCAAAGTTCTAACTTGTGTAAAATTAAATTCTCTTCCACATGGAAGCCTCAAAACAAGCAAAAATCTAAGTTTAATAGATCAAAACCAAGAAAATCCGAAAATGATTAAAACTTAGATCTAGAAAAATGAAAGCTCCAAATCACAAAATGCCAAGTTCTAATGTTACTCACCATGGCCTAATCTAGCTAATAGATAAATAAAATGGGGTGCTTATTTAGTGGCAAGGTGCACTTGCCTATGGTGTTGGTGGAGGAAGGAGGAGGAAGATGAAGAAAATTAATGGAAGTTATGAGGAGAGAGAAAGTTAGGTGGGGTTTTAATGAGGGAGGGTATGTTGTGTTGAGGGTGGAGGTTAGCTAAGATAGTCCAATATAAACCAAACCAAACCAAACCTTTCTCCACAAAGATTAAAACCATGCCAGGTGCAAAAACCCAATTTTACGAGAAAACTAAAATTCGCAAGTTAATGCCAAAACACAATTATAGGCCAAAATCTGAAAAAATAAAATACAGGTCCGAAATACATATAAGCCTAATCAAAATATGTATTTTGAAATACGGACGTTATAACTCTACCCACCTTAAAAGAATTCCGTCCTCGGAATTTAAATCAAGATGCTTAAAGATGTAAGAGCCAGCTATACTATCCACAAATAAGCTACACTAAGCAAACAATCAAACAATCACACATGCAAGCAAGGGATGGAATGCATAAGGCATAAGGAAGACATTATACCTTACGAGTCAAACAAGTCAGGATATCGCGATCGGATGTCGTCCTCACGCTCCCACATTGACTCACCTAGAGAGTGATGACCCCAAGCAACACGGACTAAGCTAATAGTCTTGTTCTTGAGTATTTTTTCTCTCCGGTCCAATATAGACACGGGCCTCTCCTTATACGAAAGGTTGGTACCAACAACCAGTTCCGAATGGTCCAGGATATGGCTCGGGTCCGGGATGTACCGTCGTAATTGGGACACATGGAATACATCATGCACCTCACTTAGCGACGGCGGAAGAGCAAGACGATAGGATACATCTCCTACTCGCTCCAGGATATCGAACGGCCCTATATACCTAGGACTAAGCTTTCCCCATACGCCAAAGCGAATGACGCCACGGTTAGGCGAGATCCTAAGGAATATATGGTCGCCGATAGCAAACTCTAAGGAACGCCGATGAGCATCGACCCAATGGCGCTGGCGATCTTGGGCCACTCGAAGACGATCTCTGATTCTTCTAACCACCTCAACTGTCTGGGCAATCATTTCTGGACCAAGCATCTACCTCTCTCCGATGTCGTCCCATGCTAGCGGGGATCTGTACTTCCTGCCATACAGTGCCTCGAACGGAGCCATCTGAATACTGGCCTGGTAACTATTATTGTAGGAGAATTCTACCAGGTGCATGTGATCTTCCCACGAACCACCGAAGTCGAGTGTACATGATCGTAATATATCTTCAAGAGTCTGGATCGTGCGTTCCGACTGGCCATCCATCTGCGGGTGATAAGCTGAGCTGAACTGGAGGTGAGTTCCCAAACTCTCTTGCAAGCTGCACCAAAAGTGTGATGTGAATCTTGAATCCCTGTTCGAGGTGATACTGACGGGCACACCGTGAAACCTAACAATCTGCCTGAGGTACATCTCGGCCAGCTGAGCCGTAGACTGCCCAACTCTAAACGGAAGAAAGTGAGCCACCTTCGTGAGCCGATCTATTATAACCCAAATAGCATCTCTGCCAGCCGGGGATCTAGGTAATCCAGTCACGAAATCCATGGTTATGTGTTCCCATTTCCATTCTGGGATCGGTAAGGGCTGAAGAAGTCCAGCTGGCCTCTGATGTTCAGCTTTAACTTGTTGACAAACCAAACACCGAGAAACAAATTGGGCTATCTCCCTCTTCATGCCATTCCACCAGAAGTGCTGACGGATATCACGGTACATCTTCGTGCCACCGGGATGAATATAATATTATGAACTGTGAGCCTCTGCCATGACCTTCTGTCTGATATCTCCACTGGGTACACAAAGACGAGTGCCGTGTCGAAGTATACCATCTTCATGAATGCACAACTCTGGCCTTCTTCCTGTCTCACACTCTGCTCTAAGTTGCTGAATCTTGGAATCTTGGAATCAACGCCACGTTGGTAGGAAGAACCACTTCAATTCCCATCTTCTGAAGATCTGCCAATAACTCTGGTTGTGCCGTTAGAAAATAAACTCCGGCTCTCCTGCTCAATGTATCTGCTACAACGTTGGCCTTCACTGGGTGATACTGTAAATCCACATCATAGTCCACCAGTAGCTCGAGCCATCTTCTCTGCCGTATGTTAAGGTCCCTCTGGGTAAAAATATACTTTAGGCTCTTGTGGTCGGTGAAGATCTCCACCCTATCTCCGTATAGGTAGTGCCTCCACAACTTAAGTGCAAACACTACTGCTGCCAGTTCCAAGTCGTGGGTCGGGTAATTTCTCTCATGATCACGAAGTTGTCGTGACACATAAGCTATTACCTTCCCATGCTGCATCAGAACACATCCTAAACCTCTGTCTGAAGCATCACAATACACTGAGAATCCTCCGGTCCCATCTGGAAGTGTGAGAATAGGAGCTGTTATCAAACCTCGCTTCAACTTCTCAAATGATTCCTGACGCTCTGCTGTCCAAGCAAACTGCACATCCTTGCGGGTCAATTGGGTCATCGGCGCCGAAATCCTTGCAAAATCTGAAACGAATCGCCGGTAGTAGCCGGCCAATCCAAGGAAGCTGCGAACCTCTGCCACTGAACTAGGCACTGGCCATGTCTCGATAGCCACAATCTTCTGGGGATCCACTTCCACTCCTCCTCGGGTAATGATGTGACCCAAGTACGAAATGCGATCGAGCCAGAACTTGCATTTACTGAACTTGGCGTACAACTGATGCTCCCTAAGCGTCTGAAGGACGATTCTGAGATGCTGCTCGTGCTCTGCTTCGCTCTTGCTGTAAACCATGATGTCATCTAGGAACACGATCACGAATTGATCCAAGTAAGGCATAAAAATGCGATTCATGAGGTCCATGAATACGGCTGGCGCATTGGTTGCTCCGAATGGCATAACAAGAAACTCTCAATGCCCATACCTAGATCGAAAAGCTGTCTTCGGAATGTCCTGCTCTCTGACTCTGATCTGGTGGTATCCTGACCGCAAGTCTATTTTTGAGAACACTGAAGCCCCTTTGAGTTGATCAAATAAGTCATCAATCCTCGGAAGAGGGTATCTGTTCTTGATTGTCATTGAGTTTAAGGTACGATAATCTACACATAATCTGGACGTACCATCCTTCTTCTTCACAAGAAGCATCAGGGCTCCCCAAGGCGATCCCTTGTACGAATGAATCCCTTGGTCCAGAGTTCTTCAATCATCTTGTACAAAATCTCCAACTCTGAAGGCGCCATCCTGTAGACTCGCTCTGATACTGGTGCTATCCCGGGGATCAAGTATATAGTGAACTCGATCTCTCTCTCTGGCGGCATTCCTGGAAGTTCCTCTGGAAAGACATCTGGAAACTCTTCAACTATTCGGGATAACTGTACCGCTGCTACTACCATCCGTAATACTGGAAAAGATGATTCCACTGCGCCTCTGAAAAATAAAAACTCTGGCTCGCCTGGAATACTAAAGACAACCCTGCCAACATGGCAGTCTATCCTAGCATACTGGTTCCTCAACCAATCCATGCCTAGGACTACATCATAGTCTGCCATGGAAAACTCTATAAATCTAGCGGGGAACTCTCTACCGCTAACTACGATCCGACACGAGGAAAAACACTTGTTCTACTCCCACAAGACCATTACCAGTAACTATATTGAGCCTTACTGATAATGACTCGGGCTCTAATCCTATTCGTGTCGCGACTCGTGCAGACATGAATGAATGCGATGCACCAGAATCAAATAATACCGATGCTGGAGAGGAGTTGACGATAATAGTACCTGCCACTACCTCACCTGGTGCAACTTCTTCTTCCATAGTCATCATCATTGCCTGACCTTGTCCTCTGGCTGCAGGTCCTCTCTGCTGAAACCCTCTCTGCCTGCTCTGCATTTGGGCCTGGGTGTACTGCTGCTGAAATGCCTGGGCCTGAGGCAATAATGGCCTCGGGTACTGCTGCTGCTGCATAGGTGCTGGTCTCCTAACCGACGGACTAGTTAGGTTGGAAGAGGACAAACTACCCCTATTCGGGCAGGCTTCTATCTTGTGATCTGTCGCTCCACAAGCCAGGCACAATCCCTGTGCCCTGCGACAATCTGCTACTACGGGCCTTGGCTTTCCGCAATGAGAACATCCCATCACGGAAGTCTGCTTCTGCTTCAGCTGCTGCAGATACGTCGGGGTTGAATGCTGAACCGACGTTACTGAGGTCGCCCGCTCGGAGTTCCAATGGTCAAACCCCTTGCTGCCGGGGCTGGAGCTGATGATTGGTGCATCTGATTGTGGGACCGCTTCCTACCTCCGGTCCTATCCACGATCCTCTGGGAGGTATACTCGTGCCTCCTAGCTGCTCTCAATACTGCATCGAACGTCTGGTGCTCGAACTGCTCAACTGCCAATAAGATCTCCAAATGCAGCCCCTGCTGGAACCGCTGGGCCCTGTCAAACTCGGTTGCCACCAAGGTGGGGGCAAACCTACTGAGTCTAGAAAACTCAGATGCATAGCCATCGACCGTCCTGCCTCCTTGCCTCAAGTTGGTAAACCTCATCTGCAGGTCGTACCGAGCTACAGCATCAAAATACTTCGTCTGGAATCTTTCTTTAAACATCGTCCAAGTAACCGGCACCGCTAATCCCACGGCCTGCGCCGCCCACCAACTGCGGGCTATGTCTAGCAACTGCAGGCGTACCACCGCCACCTTCTTATTCTCAGGTGTCCTAGCTGCTTCCAGAACCACCTCGGTATCCTGAAGCCAAGCGTCCACGGCAATCGCATCCTCGCTACCGTCGAAGAATGGAGGGTTCAAGCGCTTGAAGCTGTTGTCCGTTGCTATTACCCTGATGACCTCCTCTGGTCAAAGCGTCTGCCACCGCCTGGTGCAAGGCATCTCCACGACGATCCTGGAAAGCTAATAGGGATCTGATGAGACCCACCAAAGTGCCATCATCAGGCTCTGCAGGCTGGACGGGCTGAATTGGTGGTTCTCCTCCGGTAGGCATGACTCTGGAGGCCACTCCTGAATGCTAGACTTGATCTCCAGGTTGCGGCTGGTCTACGGGAGGTGCTCCGCCTTGCTGATCGGCAGGTCCAGGAACAATGTCGTTGAAGAAGACAACATGGGAAACAATAAGGAAGGACCAGGATAGATCAACGATACAAGCATGTGATCAGGTCAAGATTCTCAGGGATTTGAAGATACGAGCAGGGATCAAGGGCGAATACTGATTGAGACATCTATTTGGTAAACCCTCACATTCTTGAATGCCAAGACCTGCATGGGCCACCACTTAAACCATGTGACGCCCCAGAACCAGAATACTGGAGAGCGGGGGGCGTACATAGCCAGCTACGTATATTGAAATAGAATTTATCTCACTATACGGTCACGGCTGTCTAGATATGAGGGTTTACTACAAGCCAACAGTCTCTTAAGGTCAAGCCTATTGTCTCAATCTCAAGCAAGTAATATAGTTACAAGATGTTAGACCACCAAATATATAATAAAAGGCGTCCCAAATATTACATATTCAGCTGATCATGAAGCTAATCATACAAAATGCGAAGACTAGCGAGAGTTTAGTCATACATGATCAACCCTAGGATTTGTTAATCATGTTTACAGCCCGTAGGCAGACAGTAAGTAAAATATACATCGAGCTAACAGGTGCTCGTCGGCTAAACGCCTCAAAAGAATAATTTTACAATGCAGTGAGCGAAACAAAATAGAAAACCCACTCGTAGCCAGGTTCCGTCTAGTCGCCACCATCGGGCTGGAGGTTCGGTAGATCCTCGGGAGCTGCTCCGAAATCTGGCCACACAAAACCAGCTGGGTCAAACCCCAGAAAGAGCAAGTACCACAAGGAGGCCACGAAATAAGAACAAAAGCCAGCATATCAGAACATAAGGAATAGAAGAAAAGTATAAGTAATAGAAGTACAACAGGACAATAAACGACTGGGGACGTGGAACCATTCCGGGAGCCAGGTTACAACCCTTAAACCAGACAAGGACCGGGGTTGTAACCCTTCGCCTGAATAGCACCTTGTCTCTACCCATTTATTATTAAAGATAAGTAAAACAATCACGTTCAGAAGTAACCAGGTACTGGTACTTGATGAGACTTAGACAAGGCTGGACACCAAACTATTCACAAGCGACCAAGCAAATACTACGGCTTACTACTTAAACTAACTAGGGTTATCATAAGCTTAATTACTAACGATGCAATTGAGAAATTCCCAGTCCCAAGCCCAGCAGACTATCCAGTATCCTTCCGCGGGTTGAGAGTATGGTTGGGTACATCGCCCAGGTGACGATATACCCTTAGGTGACTTAGAGGGTGCAACACATGACAGTGTGCTGGAAATGTGCCCTACTCGCGGCAGGCTACAAGTCCATTAAAGTACCCAGATAACGAGATTGCCTGTGACTGGAAATTCTCCATGAACATAATTTGATCTAGTCATTAGCCTAACCCATATTCAGTGCGAATCCCTGACGTGGGTAACCAGGGAGTCACGTCCTATACATGATGCAAGACAAGACAAGACAAGACAAGTGGATTGCACAAAGCAGCAAGAATGAACACCCACGGAGTCAGAGTTGGTTATATGAGTCAAGTAGCCATCGCAACAGCATCAAGTCAAGTCAAGTTACAAGTCGGGAGTACGCCGCCACGGGCCACTATCAAGTTATCCAGTTACAAAGATTAATTATGAATCACATGTTACCAGTTAAGAGCGCACCCATCGGGTCACTATCAAGAAGATCAGAAAGTACCAGGATCTAAATCATAGAAATCATGAAAACGTACTAGTCATAAGCAAATCATCGAAAATCGTGCCAGGTCGTGTTGTATCAAGATAGTCGTGTTGTGTGGAACAAGATCTCAAAACTCCACATCCACAAAAGGGAAGCCAAGTCCAAGGAAATAAACAAACCACCATGGGTAAATAGGTTGCGCAGGGGGGTCGGGTTGTGCTAGGTCGGCTTGTGCTGGGGTCAGGGTGCGCTAAAGCCAAGCGTGCTGGAGCGAATTGTGCAGGGGTGAGCTGCGCTGGAGCCAAGCCGCTGGGAGGGGACTGCGCAGGGGTGCTGCACTGGAGCCAAGCCACGCTGGGAGGGAACTGCGCAAGGGTGAGCTGCGCTGGAGCCAAGCCGCGCTGGAAGGGAGGCGGTTCGCCATGGGGCACCTAGCACGAGTCAGCCCAGCGCTAAAGAGCGCTGGCCGAGGAAGGTTGCGCAGTTCAGCCCAGCGCTAAAAAGTGCTGGCCGAGAGGTCTTCTTCTCCACAGGCCGAGAGAAAACCCCAAGAACTCCAAATTTCCAATCTTCATAACTTAGCCAAAACAAAATCAAATTTGGATTTTCAAAGTTCTAACTTGTGTAAAATTGAATTCTCTTCCACATGGAAGCCTCAAAACAAGCAAAAATCTAAGTTTAATAGATCAAAAACCAAGAAAATCCAAAAATGATTAAACTTAGATCTAGAAAATGGAAGCTCCAATCACAAAATGCCAAGTTCTAATGTTGTTCACCATGGCCTAATCTAGCTAATGGACAAATAAAATGGGGTACTTATTTAGTGGCAAGGTGCACTTGCCTATGGTGTGGTGGAGGAAGGAGGAAGAAGATGAAGAAAATTAATGGAAGTTATGAGGAGAGAGAAAGTTAGATGGGGTTTAATGAGGGAGGGTTGTTGTGTTGAGGGTGGAGGTTAGCTAAGGTAGTCCAATGTAAACCAAACCAAACCAAACCTTTCTCCACAAAGATTAAAACCATGCCAGGTCCAAAAACCCAATTTTACGAGGAAAACCAAATCCGTAAGTAATGCCAAAACACAATTACAGGCCAAAATCGAGAAAATAAAATACAGGTCCGAAATACATACAGCCTAATCAAAATATGTATTTCGAAATACGGACGTTACAATATGTATATGTAATATTATTATATAATATATACTGTTATATATATTATACAGTATTTGTATATATATATATATATTTTATATTTAGTATTTATTAATGTGTATATATTATATATATATATATATATTATCTATGTATTGTGTTTGTGTGTATATATATTATTATATATATATTGCTGTATATATGTATACAATATTTGTATAATATAATATATATATATCTATATATATATATATATTTGACAGAAGAGCATTTTATTGAAATTAAAAAGTAGCTCATGAAGAGCATTACAGACAGGTGCTGGGCCGAAGACAAAAGGGCCCAGAACATCAGGAGCAGAGCAAACAGAAATTACAAGCTATCCTCTCGAAATTTCAAAAAATAAAATTCGAAAATTACAAATATTTGAAGCAGGTCGAACTTTTGAAATTTCGAAAGATTTCAAAAATTTAAAATCGGTCAAAAAGAAGGACTGGTGGGGGCACGAAGCCCTAGGGCGCCCTGTCCAACGCAGCGGAAACACTGCCCCAAGCGGCGTGGACCCGAGGGTCTCCGCCCCCCCCCCCCGCGTGCAGTAGCTGCAGCAGGACCGAGGAGGGGAGGGGTCGATGGTCGGTTGAGGGAAACTCGGCGGAGGCCGACCCGAGTGAGGAACCGGTGGGGAGGGGCCGGGGATGACCTGGCGAGCGCAGCAGGCCGGCCGACGACCACCACCAGGAAGGGACGGGAGGGAGGGAGACGGAGAGCAGCGACGACTGCGGCCCGGCGGTGCGTCGAATGGGGGCCGCCAGCTGCGCCCAGGCGGCACGGCGAACCGGTTGCGGCGGCTACCAGCCGGTCGGGATAGGGCCCCCGACCGGAGATGGAGGGAGCGTCGACGGAGGGGGTGGGAAAGTTTGGGGAGAGAATAGGGGGGGGGCCACCGTCGCGAGGAGACCGGCGAGGGCGCCGGTACCGGGGAGGGAAGCTTAGAGGGGGGACCAGCCGTTGGACGCCGGGGGGTCGGCGGAGGGGCGAGTGAGGAAGAGGCCGACGAGGCCGACGCCGACGCTGGGGGGAGGAAGGGGGGTGAGGGAGGAAGATGCTGAGATTGACCACCCACCGCGGGGGACGGGGGGGGGGGGGCCGAGGGAGGAGTTGGCGAGTTTGGCCCTCAGGGAGGAGCGAAAAGCCTCGACCGAAGGGGTGGCGCCACCGCGAGGGGAGGGGGGCTTTGCAGGTCCAGGCGGCAGGGGCCGTGATGGGGGTCACCGCGGTGGCGGAAGCCTGGTCGGTCCCAGCTAAGACGGAGGGGAG